>CP053460.1:131087729-131619933 GCA_022644695.1 Cenchrus purpureus | reverse complement strand
AAGTCAGTGGACTTCTATGAGCAAACACCGGCAAAATCCAGCGTCAGAAAATTCATGAAGAGCCAAAGAAGAAGGCGGAGTACCAAAGGCCAAAGTCGGGAGTATGTCGCAATACCTGAATATGCGCTTGACGCTTGCCGATCGAAGTCCTGAGAGGCGGCTTGAAAACGAGCACAACGACATCGAGAATTGGATGTCCGCCTCGTCGCCGTCAAGTAGAGGAGTGACCCGATCATGCTTGGTACTCCCACACGTGTTCACCTTCCTCGTCCGCATCAAGAGGCTGTAGTCGTACTCATAAGGCGTCGCCATGGCCTTGGAGTCCTCCATCTTGAACTTCCTCACAATGTCCTTGGTGTACTTATCTTGGTGCACAAATGTTCCTTCCTTTGATTGTGATCGTAGCTCGAGGAAGAACTGCAACTCACCCATCATGCTCATCTCAAATTCCCTGCTCATGTCCTGCAAACCTTGCAACAAGAGAGTTACGAGCCACCAAAGACAATATCATCCACATATACACCGCACAATCGATTTCTCTTGCGAGGACAAACAAGGTCGATCGACCTTCCCATCTCAAACCCTCTCTCAACAGAACCCTCAACCTACCGTACCAAGCTCTAGGCGCTGCTTCAACCCATACAACGCCTTCCTTAACTTGTACACCGGTGGGTACTTCTCACTCTCAAATCCCGTGGTTGCCTCATACACTACTTCCTACAATACACCGTTTAGGAAAGCACTCTTGACATCCATCTGGTACAACTTGAACCCTTTAGCCACGGAACAGGCTAGAAGGATCCTGATTGCCTCCAAACAAGCTACGGGAGCAAAGGTCTCCTCGTAGTCGATCCCCTCTTTCTGTGAGTACCCCTGAGCAACAAGTCTTGACCTGTTCCTCACCACTTCTCCTTTCTCTCCTCTTTGTTCTTCCACACCCATTTTGTCCCGACTTACACCACAGGAGGATCAACCAACTCCCAAATTTGGTTCCTCTCAAAATTCTCCAACTCTTCATGCATCGAATTAACACAATTATGATCAGATAGTGCATGTCCAATGTCTTTGGGCTCAAAGGTGGCAACAAAAGCAGCATGAGCGCAATGAGAATTGTTCCGAACCCTCGACTGTGTAGTATGTTCATTCATGTCGCTGATGATTCTCGGCGGGTGATCCACTTGCACTCGGGAGGTTCTCGCCTTGATGCTACCGCCCTTCGACTTCTTCTTGAACTGGGTTTGTCGTTGTAGGTGTGGGAGAGGGTCATCCACCACCGTAGTCGAGTAGTAGGTACATGCTCAGCCGCGAGCACCACACCGCCATCTTCATTATCTCCATGTTCATGCTCCTCCTCCTGGAAAATCTCCTCACCAAGTTCGTGTCACACCGCACACTCAAAGACAAGGCGACTATGTGGGTGTCTCGTCAAGGTTACCTCGTAAGTCTCACACGATTTGGTTAGTTTCAAGATTGAGCACTCGAAAGGCTCTAGAATGAGAAACGTAACCAAAGAAAATGCCATCGACAGATCTAGCCTCGAACTTGTCCAACTTCTTACCTTTCTTGATGAAGCATTTGCACCCAAACACATGGAAGTGACTCACCTTGGGTGTGTGAGAGCCTGTGTGGTTCGAGGACCGGTGGTAGGTCGTCCCTGTGATGAGTGATTGACAACGTGGTGTGATTCTTGGCTAAGTATTGCGTGTAGGTTGCGGCTTGGTGGTGTTGGTGCGGTGAAGAACAAGTGCGAAAGGTCGTTGCTGTGAGGCCTCCAGTGTGGAGAAGACAAGTAGGATTGGTTCGAGGACCCGGTGGCCAGGTCAAGTGGGGCACATGGTGGCAAGAACGGCAAGATGAAGTCATGGACGGTTTCTTGGTTGAGCCTCAAAACCAAGGTCAAGCCGGACTACGTGGGAGCCGAGTCATGAGTGGTGATTGGCGGAGGCTACACCGAGTTCGCGGGGTTTCGGTGGTTCACCGAGATAACCCGGGTTCCTTGGTTGATCCACAAAGCCAAGAGGCAAGAGGCGAAGGCGGAGGTGCAGATGGCCGATCGGCCGGTGGGTGCACCGGGTGGGATGGTGGGTCGGCGGTGAGAGCAGCGACGATACGATCGATCGAGACATCGAGCGGAGGACACGTCGGGATCGCAAGGCTTGCGTCGAGGCTAAGCAAGTTTGCGGTCGGGGCATCCGTCGATGGGCGATGACAAGATTTCGAATTGCCTTGAGGGGCATGTATCCCTAATTAGCTAGTAAGGGTATTTTAGTCTTTCGACTTGCCTCCATATAACTCAAGTGGTGAGAGGATGGCAGCCATCTCTTGGAACCCTAGCTCATTTGTTTTCCTATTTTCCTTCCTATTTTCCTAGGATTTTCATAGGACTAGCTTGAGAGCTTCATGGTGAGATCTTGTGAGGGAAGGATGATCGGGCGGCAAGCTAGACCTTGAACCTCTTTGGTATGTATAGATGATTCTTGTGGTTCCTCAAGGCTTGGATGTGTCTTTCCCGTTTGTTCTTTTTGGTGATTTTCGGAGCCCTTTTTTGGCGATTTTCTTGGAGCGGTTTGAGGCCTTTCTCTTTGGGATTTGGTGGGGATATGCTTGAACCCTTCGTGGTTTTTTCCTGTGATTCCCTCCCAAATCCGTGAGCAAAGGGCTCGATTTTGGGGTTTGGCTCTAGGGTTAGAGGCATTCTTGGTGGGATTTCTTGATTCCTCTCGGTTTGGTGAGTTTTGGTGGACCAAATCTTGGCTATGGAGTGCCCATGAGGTGTTCCTACTATCCCCAAAGTCTTGCACAAATCAGGGCGATTCGGAGATCGAGAGTTGGACTTGGGGAGTTGACCCGTGGGTGCTGTTCATCCAGCGTCCAGCCTCACCGGTGACCGGTGCATCTCACCGTCGACCGGCAGGGCTTGTGGCTTTGCCTCGGGTGAACGTCTTCTTGTTCCCTGTTGTGTGTTGCTGTTTGAGTTTGGCTCGTTTTGGAGCTAAGGTCGGTTTGGGTTTTGGGGCTTCGGCTTGGGCCGGTCTGACGTGCTACACCAGCACGGTGTAGGAGCCTTCTTTGGAAGTTCTCGGGAACTGTTAGGGTGTTCCAGCGGACTCTGGCCTGCGGGTGTCAACTCGAGTTGTAAGTTCCCTGCGTTCTCGAGTCGGTATAGGTGGTTGTTGGTTCCTAGGACCGGTAGCACTCCATTGCGTGGTCTTGGCCAACAGTTGAGTTGGACGTGCTTTGGAAGCCTAGTTCGTCTTGTTGGATTGTCCATCTCCTTGAGAAGAATTTTATCGGCTCCCATTCACTCCCCTCTCTGGTTTGTGGTCCTTCAAGATGTAAGCTCTTTCATCTTCGATTAGCTAGGTAAGTCCTACTTTTGACTTTGAGACTTCCGAGGTTGCGATGTTCACCGTCATATGCTCGTGCTTATGTTCCCTTTGAAAATAGTTTGATTATGCTTGCATGCTTCCTTCATTGTGATCATATGCTCGGTTTGAATGTATGTTTTGGCCTTGCGTTCATAGGATGTTTTAAATTAAGCATGGTTCTTAGGTTAAAATTGTCTTCTTCACTCAAAACAAGACATGGTGTCGAGTTTTGATTGATGAAAAGTTATGCGTTTATAAGATCTTGGTTGCATGTATGGACTAACCCCTAAAATCATCAAATCCAAATGGGTAAGTCATCGAGCTAGATTCATATGGGAAGGTAAGTCAAGGTGCTTCATGTTGCACAACATAAGCGGATGACCTCTCAAAGGTCCAAGGTAAGTACATTCCCTTTGTTTATGGAGGGCAATATTGATCTAACCCTATTTGAGCAAATGACATGGTGACGATAATAATAATAAAAAAACCCAAGAATATTTGCTTCCAAATAAAGGCTCTATGGTTCTCAAACCGTAGAGTCCATCTTTTTTCCACTTTTGTTTGAAGAAACACCAGTACAAGCACCGGTGTGGGAGTTCTCTCAAGCTCATCATCAACATACCCACTTGAGAACTCCTACACAAAGGGCTGCATGACATCAACTACACCTTCATGACAAGGATAAGGTAAACTAGAGTGAGATGGATACCCCACGGGTTAGCCAAATCACCACTAGACTTCCTTGTTCCTCATATCCTTCAGGAGCGATGGTATGTGCACCCTTCATCTCACTCTCTCTACCTATGAGTTTGAATGCTCTTCAATTCTTATCCATAAATCGAACTCAAATAATGGTGCTCTTGCTCTACATGATTCATGGTTGGCCGCATATGTTTTATTCCTTACTCATTATCTTGATGATTGTGAACAAATATCATTAGGGAACTCATGTTTATCTAAGTAGTTGGTGTTTGAGATATGGTTTGATGATATGATCTTCTCCCTTAATGCTTGAGTGCTTGGGAATTTTATTTGAAAAATCATAAAACTCTTTGCAAAGCTCCACTTTGATATGTCACAGTCTACCAAAGCCATATGATTTCTAGTTGAAAACCTTATACTCATATCTTGTTATTACATTGAGCTTTGTAAAATTGTTGTGACCCTATGAGAATTCTTTTCGCTTTCATGATCAAGATTTATGTGCACACCACCTTTTCTGCTATGACACGGGAAGTTAGCATTGTATGATCCATCTATTCCACCAAATCAAGCTCCATGCATTGTTCCATGATTTACCCCTCTCCAAATATCTCCAAAATGGGCTATGCAAAAGAAAAAAAGAGAAAGACTTGCTCAAGCATGGCCAAAAAGGAAAGAAAAAAAAGAAGAGAATAGCCATGTCTCAAATATTTCAAAAGGAGGTGGAGTAAATCATGCAAAAGAGTTCCATAACTTAGATGGTAATAACTAGTACCTATTGGGCTAGTGTCCACCTTACCATCACCATAGCATTTCATCATGTATGGTAATATCTAGAACCCATTGCCTAGTATACACCTTACCATACCCATCATACCCATACACGTGCACGTCTTGATCTGATTGTATGATTTTCTTTTCTTCTTGGATCTGGCTTTTGACTTTGCAATATATGTGAAACAAGTATGCTTTATCTCTTATCCTACCCTGAGCTCCACATATAGCCATCATTAGAAGTAGGATGAAGAAAGGCAATTCTAATGCCTTGGTGAGGACATATCCACATTGAGTGATCGAGAGAGAATGAGGAGCTAAGCAAGGTTTGTTTGAAAATTTGTGCAAAACCCCAAGTTACTTAGCATGATGAGTAGGAGTGACTTGATTCATGACCGTTCCATTCTTCAACTACCCAAGATGGCATGATAGACACTCCACATAGTTCACAAATGCAAGATATGGTTTGGAATATCTCTTAACGCTTCATACCTTTGGATATCATGTACCACCTTGATCGACTCCCTTTACCGGGACGAGCAAAGGTCAAGTGTGGGGGGACGGCTTAAGTATCACTTTTCTGACCTACATAGAATAAATGAAAGTGATCATCAACACTAGAATAGGGTTTATCTTGACAATTTTCACAAGTGTTGGTGTTTCTATCTTTTCGCAAGACACATCGAAATGCACATGGAATGATGCAATGAGCAAATAAATTAATGGCATGAACATGGCATCATCAACAACCTCAAATGCCAAATTGGTCTGCACCATTGCGACGGGCTCGTCGAGGGATCAAACGGATATATCATTGCATACATGGAGCCGGATGAAGAGATATGCAGACATCATGTGCATTGGGACCGCGCGTGGCGTGCTAGCACCGATGCCATGTGTTGACATCATCAATCCAAGAAGCACTTCGATGAATCAAGCCCGCGTGTTCGGCCGATTCAAGGGCCCGCAACCCGAGCTAAGCCTCCAAACCGCGTGGGCACTGACCTTCATAGGGCCACTTATCGATCGGGACCCAGCGTGGTGGGCCCAGGTCGGCCGACCCCACCTTGCGGTTCGGCTCCATCTTCACGTGTCGCTCCCATTGGATCCTAAGGGCATTCTGGTGCTTGGGGTGTTCTCATGGCGATGACAGGGTCTATAAATAGAAGGGAGGGGAATGGAGACATCCCAAACTCTTCTCTCATTTTCTCACTTGGAGAGGTGAGTCTCACCTCTTCATGTGTGTTAGAGTAGGTGCTATGTAGGTGGTGGTGTGGGTGAGACTCACATTTGTTCTTCATTTAGAATAAAGTGAGTATTTCTGCATTTCCTATTTAGACTAAAGTGATATTCATGCATGGGTGATATGTTCTTGAGTTCTTCATTTGTTCATCATTTAGTGGCTCGTGTTCTTGACACGATCCTTTGATCTTGTTGACTAGATGAATAATTCTGCATTCCATTTGTGTGAGTTATCTCGTTAGATCTTATTGGAATACATTAATTGGTGCTTAGTCGTTTGACCTCATGCCACCTCGGTTCAATGATGGGCGAGGTATAGCCATACTCACGGGTTAAAGCTCGTATTTGTAGGCTATGTGTTGTTGACGTGGCTGCTATAGTAACCTGGTGTAGGCGTGGTGTCTAGACTACGGGTTATCCTTGATTGCCTGTATCCCAGTTTGCCTTGGGTACGCATGGTGACACCGTTGGACCCTTATGGAATCCCCCGTTGGGATACATGTGTAGCAACCATTTGCCGTGAACCATTGTTATAGCCGAGGGTCCTGTCCGCGAGATCCTACGACTTTACTCCCTAGAGCACCTCATCATCTCTCTCTAAGCGCTTGGTGTCCTTGGACCGTTCTTCTAGTATAAGAAGGTAGTACATCGTTCCTTGGATTTGATACCCTTTGGAATACTCACGAGGTGAAGTGCTACTGTATTTCCGTGCGCTTGATTCTTTGTACTCGGTGTACCGGTGGCTTACGCTCACACTGGGTGTACAACTAGTGGTGAGGTTGAAATACCACAGGCTCTGTGCTTCTGAGGATCATACATCTCGTCCCCAACACCATCACCATCGTTTCTTCCTTCATCCATCTCTGAGGCCTACCTCGATACCAGTATTTCCATTTATGGCGGCACTTCTTCAGAAGAAGGCAACATCTGGTCGTGGGTAGTGTCGGGTTCATGTTGGCGGTATATGAAGCCATACATCGACCATGCTCGACAACACCCGGAAGCGGTGGTTCTAGACAATCACCTGCGCTCCCCGGTCGGGCATGCTCCCGTGCGGGACCGTGGTACCGAGATAATGTCGCGGGAGGCGGCGACCTCTGATGTTGATGGACTCGAGAGGTTGAAGGCGGACAGGCGCCATAGCGATTAAGGTAAAGCTTCTGCAGGATCTGGAGGGCACACCCGACCTCATCTTGAGCAATCGGCCCCCGTCATCTGGCAGGTCTCTAAGGAGGAGATGGTGGCGCGGGTGAAGAACATCTTCATGCGCATCATAACGGATGTGCAAGGCGCTCGGCACGCCCAGGCCGTAAGTCTTTGACCTTGATTCTTTATCGGGTACTTGAATGATTTTGATGTAGGTTTCGTTTTCAAGTCGTGGGGGATGTCGGTGCCCGGCACCATTCGGATGAAGAGGACGAGCTTCAAGGTTCGTGCTACGATGTGCGACCCCCGCGGCAATGTATCAGTACCTCAGCGACTTGTCGGTGGGTAACGATGAAGATCACCATGAGGCGCGCCAAGGTCGCCGTGCCTCTCCGCGCACTGCAGACTACGACGGTGTCCTCTCCGCGGCGGCTCGCCTACCGGGCGGGTCAAGAAGAAAGGAAGGGTGGGCCCCCCGCGTGGCCGGCGGACACGGCGATGGCCAGCTCGGCGTTGAGACCATCAACGTCGAGAAGGGAGGGCGGCGAAGTCGCTTAGCGCATCAACCGGTGGGCGGAGATGCCTCGCAGGTGTGACAAAAGCTCAGGTCAGGCGCGGATGTGCCAATGCTCGCGAAGAGGGTGAGGAAAGCCGCTAAGCCCATCATGAGGCTGGTGCGAACAAGTAAGTCACCAAACCCTTGCCCTTTTGCTTTTAGCATTGGTCTTTGTTCTTAATTGAAGGTCGCTATGCGGCGGGCTACCCGGTGACGTCGGAGAGTGCCAAGAATGCCTCGGGTCAGGAGGTGTTCGGGCACAAAGGGAAGAGGGTGCTAGAACCGCGGCCTTAGCAGGCGCTCGAGCAGCCCTTGGAGCCGAGGCGATGGCGGCGTGGGCGAGAAGGTGCCATGTGTTGACTGAATTTCGTCAACCTAGCCATGAGTTTACCTTCGGTGTTGGCATGAATTTTATATCTTATCCATTGGTACTAACCCCCTTGGTATAACAAGTTCGTTTGTGCATGTCGGTTTTGGAGTTTAATGTTTATGCAGGAATTTAGCATTGAAAGCAAGACTTCCGGGTAAAGTTCATCACGCACCTCGTGATAAGACCTTGAAGCCGGCACAAGTCAAGCAATGAAGTGAACATGACTCCAAGAAGCCCAAGGACCAACCGTGAAGACGTAAAACTCACCAAGGACATGAAATCAATCTTGCGGGACAAGGAGCTTCATCTAAACCGCGGAGAAACTGACGTCAAGGGCCCACATGCAGAAGGGAGAATACTCTAGAAGACTTGGGAAGCATCACCAGCGAAGGATGCCACGAAGTGGGCCGAAATGGGCCCAGCCGGCCCAGCCCCGGCCATTTCGGGGCCCATTCGTCTCCCCTTGACCTAGCCGCCATTCGGACTATTTATAGCCCCACGCCGAGAGCCACGCATCAACTCATTCGTCATTCGTCACCGAGGAGCAGAGAAGAGAGGGACACCATTCCGAAGAGGAGAGGGTCGAGCTAGTTGTCTAGGGTTTCCCTAGCCGACGTGGGAACCTTGCAAGGAAGACCACGTCGAGTTCCGTGAGCTAGAAGCAAGATCAAGGTAGGATCCCGGTGGTGATCTTGTTTATGTATCATGTACAATGTTCAATTATCAAGTTACAATCCGATTTCTAGCGATCGAGTGTTTCTCCTACGATTTTGATCTCAATCGGCTTTTCTTACTTTAAGATCTATTCTCAAGATAGATCATAGAGGGTGTTCTTGTAGCCGTGGTGGCTAGAGGTGCATGCGACCTTCCAGAGATTTCAACTTGTCCATTGGACTCGCCCTAGGCTAACCCGCACGAATAGGAGTGCGTTGTGATAGAACGGTGGCTCCAAAAGGCGGGCGTTTTCGGAGTTGGACGGGAAACCGTGATTTAAAGATGCTTTTTATGAGATTCAACTTGGTTATTTCTCCTTTGCTCAGAACTTCAACAAAAGCTTGATCGAATCTCTCTAGATTGGTTTTACCTATCCCTCTCTACCTCTTGCTACCTCCGATTTTTATAGATTAGATTCGTTTTTATGATGTTCTTTAGATTAGATGCATAAGATTCTCTTTTGAAGATCTAAGTGTTCTCGGCTTTAATAGATAGGATTTTGCATCACACATTTGTTCCACGGATTCGATACCTTGGGTTCACACTTGAGGGAAGAAGGGTCCCTTGACTACGACAGAGGACTTGTCCGCTTGCAAGTCCAAACGAAGTTTGATACGCATATACACCGTCAACAAGCCCCTTTTTCTAGCGCCGTTGCCGGGGAACAAGTGATCAAGATTCGATCTTTTATTGCTTTTTGTGAATATTTTCAGTTTTCTTTTGGTTTTTCTTTTTGCATCTACTATCTTTTGATCATCCTAAAACCAAAATAATCTAGTTTTTGACTAACCCTAGTTTTCTTAGATTTGTTTTTATTTTTGTTTTGTATATATTTTGTTTATTGCTAACCCTAACAGGAGATGGATGGCTACCTCTCCAACAAACCCGAAAATTTTGTGGATGATCCAGAAAAACTTTACAGGCTAAGAAGACGTGAAGCACAAGCTAAAAGTTGGAATTTGCAGATCCAAAAGCGGAGGCCGAAGGATCGCCAGAGTCTCCAAGGGAATCACCACCTCAAGGCCCTAGGGAGAATCAACTTCCACCGCTACCGATGGGAGAACAACCGTAGCCGGAGCGCAAGATCGGGGAGCTATGCACCCCGGACATCGTCGACCTACCAATCTTGAACCTCGCGGAGATCGGAAGGCCGTTCGAGATCAAGACCTCAACGATTCGCATGGTGCAACATTCACCCTTCACCGGTAAAGAGGATCCGAACCTTCACCTCCAAGCGTTCGTTCAACTTTGTCAAACATTCAACATGGACGGGGTGACTCAAGATCAAATGAGGGCTAGGCTCTTTCCGTTCTCGTTACTCGGGAAGGCTTTGCAATGGCTCTACTCTCAACCAGCGGAGACGGTGCAAAATTGGGACACCTTGATGAGAGCCTTCATGAAGGAATACTACTCAGTAAGACTCAAAGCTTGCGAATAAGATTGCTACTTTTGCTCAATATCCTACGGAGACTATATCGGAGGCATTCGAGCGCTTCAATGAGTACACTCGGGCGGTTCCACATCACAAGTTCCCGAAGGAGGATCTCGTTCAAAAGTTCTATCAAGGACTTACCATGGCGTCAAGGACAATCATCGATGCATCGGCGGGAGGATCCATCATCGAGCTTACGCCGACCCAAGCTTTCACTCTATTCAAGAAGGTCGCGGACAATGACACATGGGCGTCATCCAGACGCTTACTTCTAGTTCAACCCACGGGGAACGTCAAGGGAGTCTTGCAAGTGGAGAAAGAAGATCTACTCGAAGGCAAGATTGATTCACTTATGCGGAGGTTGGAGAAGATGGAGATAGAGAAGAAAGAAGCTCAAGATTTAAAGGCTGCCGAAGCAAGATCCACATGTGAAGAGTGCAGAGAATATGGCCATGTCCAAAAGGATTGCCCGGAGGAAGCCAAGATGCTCGACTACATGAGGAAAGGAGATTTGCCGAACTTCCGCTACGGGCAAGGTAGACCTCAATTTAATGCAAGCTCATCCATTCCGAATTCGGTTCCGCTTCGTATGCAATTGAAGGACTTCATGGACGAGCAAGCTAAGATCAACAAGGACACCGTCACCAAGTTCAAGGCCATAGACAAGGTGTTGGAGAACATCGATAGCAAGGTGACGGAGGTCGGAAGCTCCAACCATCAAGTGCTCAACATGATGAAGATGCTCGAGACGCAAGTGGGGCAACTTGCCGGGCACCTATCAGCTAATGAAGGGAAGCTTCTGGGACAACCTCAAGGTCCCGAGACAGCGAAGGCCATTCAAACTCGCTCAAGGAGACCAAGATCCGGAGCGTCCGTGGAGCAAGAAAGTTTAAACCATTCACGAGGCGAGGAATTTGCTAAGGAGGAGGTTCCCGAGATCGTCACCGAAGAGCCCGAGTTTGAGATGCCGGGAGAAGACATGAAGATACCGCAACTTAAGCCACGCTACTTCCGAGGTAAACTTGATAATCATTTTGAGAAGTTTGTGGAGCTTGTGCGTAGGTTAAGCATCAACATGCCGCTATTGGATGCCCTTCAAGTTCCTACATATTCTCACTACTTCAAAGATATTCTTGCAAACAAGTATGAGATAGCAACACTCGGGGTAGATTATGTCAAGATGTCCAAGCAATGTAGCGCCGCTATTGCGAACGGACTAGAGAAGCAAGGAGACCCCGGATGCCCGACGATTCCATGTTCCGTTGGTTCATTCAAGTTTGAGAAGGCATTATGCGACCTTGGAGCAAGTGTGAGCGTCATGCCAAGAGATGTGTTCGAAAAGCTACGCCTACCGGAGTTAGAGCCTACGGCCATGTGCCTGGAGTTGGGTGACAACTCCATTCGCTACCCTTTGGGCATCGCCATGGATGTGCCCGTGAAGGTCGGACACCACTTCATCCCCGTCGACTTTGTGGTGCTCGAGATGGGAGAGAGGGAGAAGCCACCACTCATCCTTGGGAGGCCTTTCCTCAAGACCGTGGGAGCTACTATTGGCGCCGGCAAGGGAGATCAAGTTCGACATCAAGCGGAGAGAAGTTCTTTCAAGTTTCGACCACGCTTCGAGGTATGCAATATGATCAAAGTTAAATATATTCCACCTCATCGTCGCGTTAGTAAGGAAGAGCCAAGGAAGAAGGAAGAGCCGGAGAAGAAGGAAGCGAAGGAAATCAAAGAGGTTGTTGCATCCGTCAAGATAAAGGAACAAAAGCCGCTGAAGACCAAAAGATGACTAAGCCGGAGAATAAGCCCGCGCCAAGATGGTGCTAAGTGGGTACCCAAGATTGCAACACCCACAAAGAGCGTTGATCCGAAGTAATCAAGTGAAGAAGTCTAGTCATGGACTATAAACGAAGCGCTAGGCGGGAGGCAACCCGTTTCGTCGAGTCAAGAATAAGCTACCGGGAGGACAACCCGATCAAGATTTTTCGAGTCTTTCAAGTAAGTTAGTTTTGAAATTTGCTACACAAGACATTAGACTTAGAATGGTTGAACAATGTTAGAGACATAATTCTTGGTTGGATATTTTATTTGGATCATAAACCCTTTATATGAGCCATCCTATGTGTTATTTGCTTCTTTTCGAGAAACCAAAACCAAAAAAATTCAGAACCTATCTCAACTTTTCATCCTCTTTATGATGTTATGGTTGACTTGTTTTACATGCTAAAAACACACGAGTAGAGCCACACCTTGTACCTAGATGTTGTTTAAATTTCAGCACATGGTAGGACTCGCGTGAACCTAGAAACTTGACTTTTGGTTGATTTGAAATCCATATCTTTGGTTTCTCTAGAGTTAGAATTTTTCTAAGCCTTATTTAATTTTATTTCATTCAAAATCTCTCTCATTTAACCAAAAATTAGAACCTAAACCTATGCCCCCATGATCAAGCCGGGAAAAGCTTGCTCTCAACTAATGGAAGTAAACAATACCGGTGCGACCAAAATAAAAGTAGTCGGAAAATATTTTTGACTTACATTTGTTTTTAATGCTTTAAAAACTCCTCTAAATTTATATTTGAACTCATTGCAAGCTCTGAGTTTATTTTTATTTTTCGAAATTAGAGGAGTGCTTAGCATTAAAACATGCTTAGAGGGAGGCAATTTGATTAACTTAACCATGCATGCACCATGATGCATCACGGGATGCCCTTCCAACATCTTTCATCAAAACCACATGCAAAGGACAAGCATGGGGGGCAGCCAAGCTTTGTTTTGTAGGAATATCATGGAGGCATGTGAGGCAAGGGAGCATGGAAGTGACTCAAAGCAAATCAATCAAGTGGAAGGAGCAATAATGCAAGCAAAGGAGTGGACGAGGGCATTTGGGCGGTGCAACCCCGTGGAGCACGCGGTCACAAAGCACCAAAGCAAGAATGAGTGTGCTGGAGAAAAACCGAGCCAGGAGGAGCAGCAAGGCCCCCAGGCCGGTCGGCCCAGGCCGGCCGGCCTCCTCCCTATTTAAAGCCCCTGGTGCTCCCCTTTGGCAGGTAAGTCTCCCATCTAGTTCCTTGTTCGTGTGCTTGAGCTTGTAGTCCATAACCACCTTAGACTTAGCTTTCCACTCCAAGTTTGTTTCGTCCAACAAAATCCATCCTAATTCCACTCAAAGTCCATACTCCGAATAATATTTGTGTGCCTTGTTACCGGTTGAAAACCCCGGGATTATATTTGTGAGGAGAGTGCAGCAACCTTGTGGAAGAAAACTACAAGCCTTTTCACCAAGAAGAAGGAATCATCGTCGTCCAAGCCATCATCGACAACCTCTTTGAGGAGGCACTCGGTTTCCGAGTCTCCTCGGAGTATGGAGGAGGACACGGCACCACCGAGGTGGAATGATACTCTTCTCCTCGGTGGCATGAGGGCCGAGCTCGTCTATGAGGTTCACGAACCTCAAGGACGTACGGAGGAGCCGCCCGTCCCATCTCGTCGCTCGACACGATCATCCGCTCCACCTCCATACGCTTCGCGGTACTCTGAGTATGGGTTTATCATCATGACGGAGGAGGAGGAGAAGAAGCTTGCTCGGCTTGAGAAGAGGCTTGTGGCAAACGTCGACTTCGGCGACCAAGCTCTCCACGTGTTGGGTTTTCATACGGATATTTACTATATGTTGGGACACCTAGGTTGGGTGCAATTTTCCAACGGAGTGTCGGCAAACACCCACAAGGAATTCGCCTCGGAAATCCTCATGACCATGGTGCCTATCCTTGATGAAGGAGTTCCGAGTCTCTCGTTCCGTTTGGAGGGAGTTCAACAAGTGGTTCCCTATGAATATATTAGGAGTTACTTGGTTTTCAAAGGGGCCTGGAACAAGTGGATGTGCAAGAAGGCATCTTGGGCGGTTTTGGAGTATGATCATGGGGAGGAGCCCACCAACAAAGAAATAGTATCTGGAACCCCATCATCCAAGTGTTTCACTCATGGATGTGCAAGAGGATTTTGGAGAGAATGAGAGAGACCAAGGATAACCGACAGGTGAATTGGCTTTACTCGGCTTTGATTGCAGCACAATCGACCCCTCACCTTATGATCAACGCGGTGGTGTTGTGAAGCAACATCGGGTTCGGAGATATTGGCTCGGGGTGTTATCTCTCCATGTTGGCTATCTCTTTGAGACCAGAATTACAAGAAACCCAGCATCTCCTAGTCGGGACTTCCTTGGATTTGAGTATATGAAGCAAGGCAAATACATAAGTGGAGATGAGAGAGGAGGCTTCAAAGTGGCCAAAGTGAATTTACCCCTCTAGGATGCAAGATTAAGGCTTTTCTTCAAGGGAAAGAAGATTGGTTAGAGGAAGGACTTCTTGTGCGGCAAAGAAAAATAAGAGAGGAAGGATTATAGAAGAAGGTTCTTCCGTGGCCAAAGAAGGAGGTGTGCAACAAAATTATGTGCCACCATTTGGAGGAATTCGCGCCGAGTTACTACGGTGTGTACCAATGCAAGCATGGGGAGTGGTGCAGCCATGCCACCACCAAATTTTGCGGTGCCCAGCGTCTTTGAGCCATATGCACATCTTCCTCAACCACAACAAAGTGTGGCCATCATTGGAGGATACTGCAAGAAACATGCAAAATCGCAGCCATCCAAACCAATGCAACCCAAATGGGTGAAGGAAATGCAAACATCGCTTATGAGCTTGGGCGCCTTCACTTAGCACCAGGGACAATTCATAGGAGGAGGCGGTTCAATCCTATTATGAGCAAGGGTACAACAATCAAGATTATCAATATCAACCACCGTGAAGATTAGAGAGAGGAGGAGCTTTAGTTTATCTTTCCTTTTCCTTTTCTTTAATTTTCAGCATGTATGCCTATGTATGCGTAGTGTTTTCAGTTTTATTTAATTTTCAGCATGTGTGTTAGTGTTTGTTTTCATCATAAATAAAGTCACCACCTTGTTTTTACCTTTGGCAAAGATACAAAGTTTGTGCCATGTTGATATATGATGATAGTTGCCGCTTTGTTTATCTTTATACTTGTTTTATGCATAATTAAGCTAATGCTCTCTTAAAATACAAATCTGAAATTATCTAAATGATAGATTAATCTTTAGTGGAGGTTATGATAAAAATAAAGACCCATAGTGTTTTATGTGCTCTCAAGTTTTACATGGATTAAAGATGATTTATTTTTGTTTTTAAAAGTAATGCTAATCTTGTCATAAATACCACTTACATGTTGCTCTACCTATCCAGAGCCATATATATATGAGTGCAAAAACTTAGTATACAAGATTTATTTTTGGGTGAGTTATTTTAGGCCTTGATTTCTCGGCCCGAGACTAAGAAAATTTGGTCATTCCGTTTTTCAGTATCTATCTTATTGCTAGCCTTTCTATCCTGCATTGTGTATCCCCACATGGAGATTTCACAAACCTCATGGGATATCCACCCTTAAAACCAAAATATCATCTTTTGTGTTTACCTCCTTGACCACAACCTATCATTGAGTATGGATCGTCAATTCGAGGAAGATCGCAAGATGGTGCCAAGATTGAAGATTTCAAGTATCTCTCCAAAGGAAAAATATTTCTAGTACCTACCTTATCTCTATCACCTCTTTGCCCGAGGCGAGCAAAGCGTCTAAGCATGGGGAGGAGGTAGGTACAATGCAATTTAGCGATCAAGGGGAAAATAAAAAAAAGAAAGAAAGAAAAAAGAAAAAAAAGTATAAAGAAAAGAAACCCCTCTTTGCCGAGGAAAAATAAGCGTCTAAGCAATGTGTTGGCATGAATTTTATATATCCATTGGTACTAACTTTGGTATAACAAGTTCGTTTGTGCATAGGTTTTGGAGTTTAATGTTTATGCAGGAATTTAGCGTTGAAAGTAAGACTTCGATTCATCACGCACATGTGACAAGACCTCGAAGCCGTGTACAAGTCAAGCAATGAAGTGAACATGACTCAAGAAGCCCAAGGACCAACCCGTGAAGACGGAAACTCGAGGACCATCTCAGAAAATCTTGGAATCTTGGGACAAGGAGCTTCATCTAAACCGACGTCAAGGGCCCCATGCACAAGGAAGGAGTAGAGAAATACTCTGAGCATCACTGAATGAGGCCATGAACGAAGTGGGCAGTGGAAATGAACTGGGGCCCATCTAGTTCAGCCATTCTGCCGCCCCATTTGACTATTTAATACGCCGAGAATTAACTCATTCGTCAAGGAGCGAGAAAAGAGGACACCATTGGAGGAAGGAGCTAGTTGTCTAGGGTTTCTCGACATGGGAACCTTGCAAGGAAGACCACGTCGTTCGAGCTAGAAGCAAGATCAAGGCAGGGGGAGATCTTGATCTTGTTTGTATCATGTACAATGTTGAATTATCAAGTTGCAATCCGATTTCTATCGAGTGTTTCTCCTCGATTTTGATCTCAATCGGCTTTTCTTACTTTAAGATATATTCTCGAGATAGATCATGAGGGTGTTCTTGTAGCCGTGGTGGCTAGAGCATTTGACCTTCCGAGAAGCAACTTGTCCATTGACTTCATCAAGCTAACCCGCACGAATAGGAGTGCGTTGTGTGAACCGGCTCCAAAAGGCGGGCGTTTTGAGTTGGACGGAAACATGATTTAAAGATGCTTTTATGAGATTCAACTTGGTTATTTCTCCTTTGCTCGAACTTCAACAAAAGCTTGATCCAATCTCTATATATTGGTTTTACCTATCCTCTCTACCTCTTGCTACCTCCGATTTTCATAGATTAGATTATTCGTTTTATGATGTTCTTTAGATTAGATAAGATTCTCTTTTGAAGATCTAAGTGTTCTCGGCTTTAATAGATAGGATTTTGCATCACACATTTGTTCCACGATTCGATACCTTGGGTTCACACTTGAGGGAAGAAGGATCCCTTGACTACGACGGAGGACTTGTCCGCTTGCAAGTCCAAACTTTGATACGCATATACCGTAGGGCAACGAGATGCTCAACCTGAAGTCTCCGGGATGACCTAATGCATGTCGCCATGTCAGGGCCAGCAAATGCGAGGTGGGTAGGCCGACTCGAGGAGGAGACAGTGCTTGTGCGTCGGGACCCCATGGAGAATAGCGTCATCAGCGACCGCTTGATGTTGCCGACTAAACAGCAACGATCCGATTGCGCACAGGCCTTCTCACATCGATTTCTTTGGCGTCCTACGTTATTTTCGAGACCTTGATGTAAGGTGGATCTTTTACTTGGTGGCTGCGAGAGCATGCGCTCAGTGACCTTGGTGAGGAGGGCCAAGCGGGCCATGCAAGAGGCTTTGCTGCAAGCCAAGGTCGATGCTTGAGGAGATGCATCCAAGGGAGGCGCCGAGCTGAAGGAGGTAAACTCCTTAAAGAAGGCTGAGACCGGAGATACCTTTCGTGGATGACCTCTAGGCCATCGTTGATGGCACATTTGTTTGGTCATTGTCTTCTTGTCTTTTAGGTCTTAATTTCGACCTTTGATGCGTTCCACGCTAAGGAGGCGGAGGAGGCCACGAAGAAGAGGACAATAGAGGCATCCACAGTGATGGTCCTCAGAGGCCGGAAAGGGATCGACCCTTTGTCGTAAGATCATTGCCAGTTGCACCGGGATAGCGAGCCTTCTCTCGCGATCGTATGAGAGAAGTAGCTCACCTTGGGACGCTGCAACGACTGCACTGATGGACATTCATCCCTCGGGAAGAGGGGGCGGAGCCAAGGAGTGGTTGGACCGCTGGACGAGGAAGGTTGATGAAGACCTTGCTCACAATAAGCTGCTCGCGGGCATGCACGGTGAAGTTCCACGAGTTCTTGAAGGTCGCGGAGGATGTCAACTTAGCTGTGGGCGGTGAGGACGTTCAAGCCGCGAGGTCATCAAGTTCGACCTGAAAATGCAGCTCAAGATGCATTAGAGAGTAGATGTAGGTTAGGCCGGTGGCCAATATTGTAAAAAGACCTTGCATTTAATAAAAAGAATGCAACTTTATTTAAAGCACGCAGCCCCTTTTAGCAGCAAAAACACTTGTTATGAAGGTTTGAGAGTGGCGAGATTGCAACACGAGCTAACCCAAGGAGGGCAGCCACCACTCTTCAGATGTGGAGGATTAGGTGCAGCAGTGTGCAGGAGGGGTCTTGGACCGAGGTCTCGCATTTGCGCAACTTAGGAACACGCATAAAAAGAGTAAGAGCTACACTAAGAGAGGACGTGACAGGTAAAAAGAAGACATAAGGAACCCCTTCAGGTTGCGAGACCCTTAGGTTGGCGAAGCTCCCGGCGTCGGACCTAACTTAGACCAAGCCCCTAAGCGCTTTGGGGGGGAAGGGTAAAACAAAAGGGATACCCCGGATGTAGGTCGGCAGGGGCATGAAGGAATCTCATCTTTATTAAGGAAATTACAAGCGGGAGAGTACATAGCTTTTATTTTGGTACAAATCTTCTAAGGGTAGAAGCGTAGGTGCTCGATGTCCGAACGTTCGACGCCCGGCCTTGGCGGAGGCGATAGGTCACGGTCCAATGACCTCCTTCACGATGAACGCCCTCCCATGGTGCAGAAAGCTTGTGCATGCCCTTGGTGTCTTGGATGTGACGCAAGACTAGGTCGCCGACGTTGAAGGACCATCCCCGCACGTTGCGGTCATGGTAGTGATGTTCATGGCAGGCGCATGGCGTGTGCGCATCGATGCTCCGATGCCGAGTCGCCGTGCCTGCGTCTCTTGTAGCGCCTTCTTCTTGAATGCCGGGGCAATCAAAGGGGAGGATGGCCTCGGCCGTAAACCAGGAAGAGCGGTGAGTATCACATCGAGCGCTGACCTAGGTCCGGAGGACCCAGATCACGTGTGGGAGTTCCGCTAGCCATCTGGTGGCGTATGGGGGAAGTCGTCGGTCGATCTTTGACACCACGAAGGACCTACCTAGCCCGCTCCATTGCAGCATTAGGTGTCACGACATCATCGAGAGTCGCAAAAGTCCCAAAGTCAGCTCGAAGGCCGAGCCTAGGTCGGTGGCGATCTGTTGGGGACCCCAGTGGTGATATCTTTGTGAACTTCGCCACCTCTTCGGTGACGTGATCTGCCGAACTCGGCTCGATTTGGAGAACTTGTCCACCGCTACCAAGATGCTTGTAGCCGCCAGGGGTGGTTCTGAAGGGTCCTACCGAGTCCAGGCCCCATATGGCGAAGGGCCATGATGGGGGAATTGTCCACAAGGCCTGGGTCGGGACGTGTTGTTTGGCAAATTGGCACCTGCAAGGACTAGGTCTAGCGTCAACCATGGTGGTATGCCATAGAAGCCAGCTTATCCCCATGTTAGCGGAGGCTGCGTGGTTTTGACTCGCCACCATGGATCCACGCAAAAGGCCCTCGGACCTTATGATGCATTTCATCAACACGCCATTGGAGGTGGACCTCCGGTAGAGTTCTATGTCGATGACGTTGGCGTTCGCCTCGTGACCTTCTCATGCATGACCTTGTCTTGAGGACGTGCTCCGGGATGTAGCGCGATGATCGGCGCGGCGTCTTGACCTCGGTCGGACGGGCGTGGCTGCCCAGGTGGATCGTCGAGGGTGGCTCTTGATGGGTCAGGCGAGGAGCTTGATGGAAGGCTTCTTGTCGACACCATTTACCAACTTGGAAGGTCTGCCCACGTTGTTGTCACGGGACGTGATGAAACTCTAGACCTTCGTGGGCTTCAAATTTCGTATGAGATATGCATCCGTGTCCTTCTTGATGCCGCGTCTTGTTGACTTGGTCGATGACGACCTTGGAGTCGCCATGGGCTATGAGCCGCAATCCCGGGGACGGTGATGCCTGTGAATGAGGGCTTCATACTCGGCACCGTTGTTGGACGCCTATGTGGATCTGCGGTCGTGCGATGATCGCCTTGGGGGTATGAAGAATCTGCCCGCTCGAGGTTCAAGGAACCATCAGTACATCTTCCTTTCAGGTTCGTCCGTAGAGGTTCTTGGGTCTCTGTCCACTCGGAGGCGAAAACGCGATGACACATGGATGATGGGGTGGAGGAACTCGCGAACTCGCCTAGTTGGACCATTTGACGCCCGCGCCACAGGTGTCGCTATGTCTCCCAAGGAATCCAGAATGACCTTGATCTTGTGCGCAGTAGTGCGAGCTTGTGCAAAGTGAGAGGAGGGCATCTCGTCTTAGGACGATCTTGCTATCAAAAGGACCTCAGGTGCAGTGAGCAAGGCAGTTGGATGGGGTAGGTTGGCCTTCCTCGTGGATTTTTGCCACCACAGGAGGTGGATGGAGATGTGAAGTAGCAAGGTCTCTTTTCTAGGGGCACCATGTGATGTCGTGAGGAAGGTCTCTTCACTCTTCGGGGCGGTCCACCCTTGAGAAGGCGGGCCTCTCTCCCCGGTGGGCGACCTAAGCGGCCATCACGCTGTGAGCTTCATAACGTCTTTCTTCCCGGAGGCCTCTTCATGGATGGCATCGACCTTGGTGGGATTTGCCTTGATGACCATGAAGCCTAGGAGCTTGCCGGATGGTACAAGACACACTTCTCGGATTGAGCTTCCAAATGGCGGAGGTTGGCTTGTCCTCGTAGTCTTGGCGACGTCGTCGGCGTGAACTTCAGCGTTAATGCCATACGGATGGCCTTCGATGGCATTCTTGAGACCAAATGTCATACCCACAAAACCATCGGTGGACGGTTTCTTGGTTTGGGCCTCAAAACCAAGTCCGAGGGCCCAACGCGACGGAGACGGGATCCGGGCGCGTCGGGAAGATTCGAAGCGGAGGACACGTGGCGGGATCGCATGGCTTGCGTCAGGAGGCGGGTGCAGCAAGGCGTGGCGTCCGATGGCAAGACCCACATATTTACCAAAATACCCCTACGTGGGTTGTATCGCCAGTTGAATTGTAAGGGGTAGTCGAGTCATTTACCACACCGTCGGGACCCAATATATAAGCCAAGGGTGTTGGTGGATGAGCTCTCTCTCTCTGCGACTCTAGGGTTTCATTTCCTCCTTTGCTTTCTCTTTTGGGTAGACATTTTCCCTTCCATTTTCTCTAGGCTAGCATGAGAGCTTCATGAGAGATTTGTTGAGAGGATGGATGCTAGGCGGCATGCTAGACCTTGTGAATCATTCATGGTATGTATAGAAGATTCTTGCCAGGATTCCCGTGGGTCTTTTAGTGCTTTTCTTGGGATTTTCGTTCGTCGCCGATCTGCTCGATTTGAGGGCGTTTCTCCTGATTTCTTTGAGGATCATGGGTGAGTGCCTTGTGCCTCTTTGTGGATGATCTTGACCCTCAAACGCCGGAATCGATCTCGATTTGAAGGTTTTGGGATGAACTCGAGTTCTTGGTGGAAGTTCCTTTGATTCGCGATTACTCATGATTGGAGGTGTTTGGGGACTAGATCTTTGAGATAGAGCCTCCTCTAGTGGTGCTACTACATTTTCCAAACTTTCTCTTCAATCCGCTGGGTGAATCGGAGATCGGGTGATGGGAACTTAGGGTTGACTCATGGTGTCTCGAAATGTTGAAGGTCCCGGAGTTTCGGACTTTGTCCGAGTTTCGAAAACCCGGAGTTTCCTGGACTTTGGCCCGGAGTTTCCGAACCTTGAGTTTCGGACTTTGGCCCGGAGTTTTCGGACTTTGGCCTGAGTTTCCGGACTTTTGAAACCCGGAGTATCCGGACTTTGGTTCCGAAGTTTCGGATTTTGGCGAGTTTCCTGGACTTCCTAGAGGGTTTTGCTAGACTTGTTTACTTGTGCTTCCGCTTTGTTCCTAGGCTTGATCTAACTTGTTCCTAGGGTCGAGGTCCGTTGTGACTACGTGATCTTGGCAAGTTTGTGCGAGATTCTTCTAAGTGATTTGGGGCATAGGCCGAGTTCTTGAGAAGAATTTTATCGGCTCCCATTCACTCCCCTCTCCGTCGCCAATCCGTCCTTCAATTGGTATCGAGCTTGGTGCGGATTCTTTGTGACTTTAACAAGTCTTGAATCCAAAGATGGCGTCACGAAGCGGGGCGGTCCTCCGCACCCGATGGGAAGAGTTACCACAAGTGGGCGGCTCGTATGATGATCTTTCTTCGTGGCAAGTTGTTGGATTTCATTGTTCTTGACAAGACTTATGTGATTCCTCATGAGATCCATACTCTTATGGTGACCGATTCCAACACAAAGGCCAAGTATGAGGCGAATGCAAAAGCCGTTGATCACTTGGTCCAAGCTTGTGTGATCCAGTTTGAGCGTGTTCGTCATTTGAATCTTGCTTGGCAAATTTGGGAGAAGTTGTTGGTTGCTCACGGTGGTGATAACCATGTGAAGGCTCGCCTCTTTGTCTCTTACCGGATGCAATATGAGAACTTTACTCAACTTCCGGTGAGGACATTGATGCTATGTTTGATTCACCGCCATTGTGAACAACATGAAGGCCAATGTTGAGTATTTTCCTTACACCGAGCATGATCAAGCTTTGAAACTTTTGCATATTTTGGATCAAAATGTTTGGGGTGCTAAGGTTGAGGCAATCAAGGAATCCGGCAATACTTGACCATTGAGTTGGATGATCTCTTTTCTAAGCTCAAGTCGTCCGAGGTCGATAGGAGGTTGCAATCCAAGCATGAGGGCACGGTGATTAGTCTTGCTCTTGTGGGCGGATCAAAGTCCAAAGCTAACACTAACCCCTCCTTTCGATAGTTTTCCTTGTCTTCTCTCATGACCATTCCAGATGAGGAGTTCGACGTGTTGGGTGAGGATGATCTTGCCTTGCTATCAAGGAGGTTCGAGCTGTGCATGAGAACCGAGGAATGCGCAAGCTCGAGGACGTGCTTCAAGTGTGGCAAGCGTGGCCACTTCATCGCCGAGTGCCCCGAGGCGAGGAGAACAAGTACAAGACGGCGGTACAAGGCGCAACAAGTACTCCTCAAGAGCAAGCACTACAGAAGTCCAAGAGCAAGGACAAGGACAAGCGAAGGTCGAGCAAGGCAAGAAGGACAAGGCAAGAGCCATGGTGGCCGGTGCAAGCGACGTCGACACAAGTTCAAGCGACGCGCAATCAAGCTCGAGCAGTGAAGATGAAGACGCGCAAGGGCAAGAAGAATGTGAGTCGGAACCTCAGCGGGTTGAGCTGCGTTGCACTTGAGGGCTTTTGTGGCATGGCACTTAGCTCAAGTAGCAAGAAGAGCGAGAAGGAAGACTCCGACTCCGACTCCGAGGATGAGGTAAACCGTGACCCCGACTCTTTGCTTGCTGAGATCACTAGGTTGAATGGATTGATTGATAACCGTGATAGTGTGCTTAGAGATGCTAAGAGGATGAGGAAAGATCTTAGGTCTCAACTTGAGGAAGCTAGTGAGAAAGTAGGAGAGTTAGAGTCTAAATTGCTTGAACTAAAACTTGAAAATGACTCTTTAAAACTTATTCCTACTGTTTTGATGAAGTTGAATGCTCTGAATGTGATGCTTGGTTGAATGAGATCAAGTGCTTAATGAGAAACATGCATCCACTATGCCTAAACTAGATGCTCTTAGGACTGAGTATGATGAGCTTAAGGCTAGACCCACTCTACTTGGTGCTTGTAAATCATGTCCTACTTTGCATGCTAAGCTTGTTGATGCTCGTTCTACCATTAGCTCTTTAGAAGCATCTTTGAAATCTCCCGGTGAATGCATGTTCTAGTCTGTGATGATGTTAGTGTGCGTAATATTGAGCTTACTTCTCGCTTGGATGTCATATATGAGGAAAATGATTATGAGGAAGGTGTTGGGTTGGTTGTCTGGGCGTGAACCTCAATTGCGTATCATGATTGAGGAGTTCAAGAGAGCCGATGGTCGTGGTTTGGGTTTTGAGAAGTTGGGTGAGAAAGTGGGAGAACGATAAAGGGGGAGAGTGTGTATGAGAAGTGTGTTGAGTCCACTCCCAAGTTTGAGATGATTGGAGACATTCAAGTTCCACTCCCAAAAGCACCCAAGAACTCATTTACACCAAAGCCAAACCACCTTTGCAACAAGCTTGACACAACCCAAGATCCACCCAAATTTCCATCCAAGGCCAATGACTTCGAAACTAGTGAAGTTTGTGAGTAAGAAGGTGTGAGATCCAAGGAGAAGCCGAGCCAAAGGCAAAACCCATCCCTTTCAAGTGTGAGTATTGTGGCAAGGAGAGGCACCATGGAGTTTTGCTACAAGAGGAAGAGGGATGAGAGGCTTGCTAGGGAGCAAGCGAACCGTGACAGTACCGGGTCTTATGGTGTGCCTGAGCCTCGAGAGCCACTTCCACGGTGTGGGAAGTGTGAGGAGTGTTGGTCGGGTTGGGGCTCAGAGTGGTCGGTTCCCACGAATTGGTGGTGAGCGGTTTGATCGGAGAGATGGTGGTGTGCGTCTTTGGTGAGAGGTTTGGTCGTGCTCGTGGTGGTTTTCTTTGGGACGTCCCCTACTCGTCCTCAATACGGGTTCAAGGGAGATGATCATAGCTTTGGGTTCCAGAGGAACTACGGACCACGTTTTCCCCCTCGTGGTGTTCGTGTTCCTCCCATGGGACATGGGAAGTCTGGTGGCAAAGGGATGATGATGTTTGCTAACCCCTCTTTTGAGCAGATGGCTCGACACTGGTTTAACTTTCTTTGTGCTAACCCCCAGAGTCGTTGGCTCATTCTCGTTCTTGTTTACGACTAGAACATTTGGTTGATCGACTCGGATGTTCCCAACACATGACCGGAGATAAGCGGTGGTTCTCCAGCCTCACCCCCGTGAAGGAGAAGATCTACATCACGTTTGGGGACAACGGACGAGGAAAGGTGATTGAGGTGTGTAAGTGTGTGACAAGGTAACTTTGAAGCGAGTTGCTCTTGTGAAGTCTTTGGGCTTCAATTTGTTTTCGGTTTCCCAGTTGCTCGATGAGGGTTTTGAAGTGCGTTTCAAGTCCGGTGAGTCTCGTTTGTTGGATTCTCGAGGTGATCTTGTTCGTATGATCATTCCCGAGGGTCGATTTTCAGCTGATTTCTCTCGTTCTTCCGGGTCACGCTCATTGTTTGATGGCTGGTTCTTGAGTGAGTTGTGGAAGTGGCATAGGAAGTTGGGTCACTTGAGCTTTGACCTTTGTCTCGCTTGAGTAAACTCAATTTGGTCCGAGGATTGCCAGTTGAAGTTTGAGAAAGAGTTGGTTTGTGCGCCGTGTAGGCATGCCAAG
Source organism: Cenchrus purpureus (assembly GCA_022644695.1). Taxonomy (NCBI): domain Eukaryota; kingdom Viridiplantae; phylum Streptophyta; class Magnoliopsida; order Poales; family Poaceae; genus Cenchrus; species Cenchrus purpureus. The sequence continues at coordinate 131,594,467 of CP053460.1, read as the reverse complement.
ATGGTAGCCTCTTCTCACCCGCCTCACCGATGTGATGACCGAGCGTCCATGCGAGCTGCTCATATGGACCTTGTTGGCCCGGTCATGCGCGGGTGGGAAGTGGTACGTCCTGTTGTGGTGGACGACTACTCTATGCGTGGGTGTTCTTTCTTGAAGAGAAAGGGAGATGTTTGGTTTTGTTCGAGATCTTGTCTTGAGGTTAAGAAACGAGGCACGGAGATGCCATACGAGCGATCCGCAGATGACAATGGCTCGAATTGAAACTCTCACTTGAAACCTTTTGCAATGACTTGGGTCTTGAACACCGTTTTCGAGTCCGTATCCGCCGTAATGGCGTGGTGGAAAGGAAAAACGAACCTTGTGCGAGATGGTTTCGACGATGCTCGATGAGCATAGGACTCCGAGAAGGTTCTGGGCTGAGGCGGTCAATACCGCGTGCTATGTGTCGAACAGGATCTACCTCAGGGTTCAAAAGAAGAAACTGACGAGTTGATGCAGTCGCACACCCAAGGTGAGTCACTTCCATGTCTTTGGTTGTAAATGCTTCATTCTGAAGAAAGGGAAGAAGTTGGATAAGTTCGAGGCTAGGTCTATCGATGGCATTTTCTTTGGTTACGCATCTCATTCTAGAGCATATCGTGTGCTCAATCTTGAAACTAACCAAATCGTGGAGACTTGCGAGGTAACCTTCGACGAGACACGATCACGTAGTCGACTTGTCTTTGAGTGTGCGGTGTGACGAACTTGGCGAGAGATCTTCGAGAGGAGGAGCATGAACATGGAGATGATGAAGATGGCGGTGTAGTGCCCGCGGCTGAGCATGTACCTGCTACATCCCCGACGACCACGACAGATGGTGGACCGTCTCGTCATGGATGACGACGCTTGAGGAAGATGAAGTGAGAGAAGGCGGTGTTGAGGGGAGGCGGTCTCGAGGCGAGGCTCCCGAGTTCAAGAAGTGCACCCAGCCGAAGATCATCGGGAACATCGACAGCGCACTACGGTCAAGGTCCGTGAATTCCTCTCATTTCGCTCATGCGCATTTGTTGCCTCCTTTGAGCCCAAGGACATTGGACATGCTTTATCCGACGAACCGGGTTAATTCCATGCATGAGGAGTTGGAGAACTTTGAGAGGAACCAAGTGTGGGAGTTAGTTGAACCACCTCCAAATTGCCATCCTATAGGAACCAAGTGGGTTTGGAAAAACAAAGAGGGTGAGCAGGATGGTTGTGAGGAACAAGTCCAGACTTGTTGCTTAGGGGTCTGATCGGAAGGAGGGATCGATTATGAGGAGACCTTTGCTCCTGCGGGTCTGCGTCTTGAGGCAATTCGGATCCTTCTAGCCTTTGCCGTGGCTAAAGGATTCAAGTTGTACCGGATGGATGTAAGAGTGCTTTCCTGAATGGGGTCATAGAGGAGGAGGTGTATGTGAAGCAGCCACCGGGGTTTGAGAGTGAGAAACATCCACATAGAGTGTACAAGTTGAAAAGGGTGTTGTATGGGTTGAAACAGCGCCGGGCTTGGTATGGGAGATTGAGAGGTTTTCATTGAGCGGAGGGTTTGTGATGGGTACCGTGGATAAAACCTTGTTTCTCCTCAAGCATGGGAATGACTTATTGGTTGTGCGATCTACGTGGATGATATTGTCTTTGGTGGCTCGTCACATAACCTTGTTGCCAAGTTTGCGATGAGATGAGCAGGAATTCGAGATGAGCATGATGGGCGAGCTGCGGTACTTTTCTGACGCAGATCAAGCGGTGAAGGATGGGACATTGTGCATCAAACTAAGTACACGACATCTTGAGGAAGTTCCGGATGCAAGATGTGAAGCCCATGTCGACACCCATGGGTAGTACTGGCTACTTTGGACGCGACGAGGCGGAGAACCGGTGGACCGGCAGGAGTACCAAGCATGATCGGCTCCCTCCTCTACACGACGCGGACGAGGCGGACACTACATGATTCGTGTCCTGCAGTGCTCGTTCGAGCTTCGCCAAGGACATCGCATCGACAGCCGTCAAGAGGATCTTCGTGTACTTGCATGCCCGGTCTTGGCCTTTGGTATTCATCCTCCTCGACTCTTTCGCTTCATGGTTTTTCGATGCGGATTTTCTGGTTGCCGAGTCGAGAGGAAGTCTACTTCGGTACTTGCCAGGGGTCTTCGTTGGTTTCTTGGTCTTCCCAAGCAAGTCAAGTGTAGCTCATCTACCACCGAGGCAGAGTATGTTGCACCATGAGTTGTTGTTCCCAGTATTGTGGATTTCATACACTTTGAGAGACTTTGGTGAGGAGTGCACCGGATCCCACTTCTTTGTGATAGCACCGGTGCCATAAGCGTAGCCAAAACCCAGGCTTCATTCACGAACCAAACACATAGAGGTGAGGTATCATTTCACGAGAGACAATGTGGAGAAGGAACCATAGTGTTGAGCCATGTGCCTACCCAAGATCAGCTAGCCGACATCTTTACAAAGCCTCTCGACCAAGCTACATTTGTGCGCTTATGGGGAACTTGGGGTTTGTTGCTTTAGTTGGTTCTTGGGGAGTTGTCTTTGTAGCATATGTATCATACCATGTTTTACTTTGATGTACATACATGCTTTGCTTGATGTATAAAACCGTAGGATAGCCATTTTGTTCCATATCATGTTGCATTTGTATCATATTGCATTTTAGGATTATGAGCTTCTCCTATATGCCTTATTTGAGTATCATTGGCTATTTGTGAGATTGTGGTCACTTTTGTGGAGAAATGGTAATGTGAGGCTATGCTCTTGGGAGATTTGAGATATATGTGTTGTGAGATAGCCCTTTTGGAATGAAATGCTAATCTTGACTTAATTTCTATGAAATGTGCTCCACCCATGTGTAGTGTATCCATGTCACTTTTGGTCTAGATGTGCTTTTTGTTCTTAGATTGTGCTTGGATGCCTCTTTCTTGCATTTGGGCCAAAGGATATCATTGTGAATGTTTAGCCTATGTTGCATCCATGGAGGAGCATAAGCTTCTTTTTGCATAAAGGCACTTCATGTACCATGAAATGAATTAATCTTGAAAATGAAGTGTGAATGCTTTGAAATATATTAAAATGCTCCATCCATCATGTTTGTGCTTAAAATGTTTCATCTTTCACATATGGTCTGCAAACATGTTGCATGATGTTCACCAGAGAAGTCTCCCAGTGGACACATGGCTCATGAGCTTTGACATGACATGTTTTGCTATGTGGGTGTTTTCAATGATCTTTTGCCAAGAATTTGATATCCTTGTATGATCTCTCGGATGATATGCATGTTTCGAGTTAGAATATGACATGGATAGGCTTTTACATTTGTGGTGAGCCATCTTTTGATAAAAATGCCAAAATCTGAAAATTTGCTTTGTCACATGCTTAAGTTTCAATATATTCTTTGTGGCAATGCTTTGACTATGCTATGATCCATGTGAGTGCTCTTTGTCTCATTTATAGCTTTTGACACTAGATTTGGCCTATTTGAGAAGCTCGAGTAGATGTTTATATGTTTTGTCTTACATTGTGCATTTTCACCTTGATTCATACATTGTCAACAAGGGGGAGAAGAGGTGAGTTTAATGAAAAATTCAGAAAAATGCATCTAAAATTTGGAAGATTGCATCCACATGTTCAGGGGGAGCTTGCATTTGTTCGGGGAGCTTTCTTGTTGGTTTCGTGTGGTTTGCTTGAGTTTGGGCTTTGCTCACTTGTGACCTTTCTTTGCCTTTCTTTGTTTTGGTCATAAGGTTGCGCTTCTTTGCTTTCTTTCTTCTTATTTTTCCTTATCTGAATTTCATTCGCGTTGTGTGTTGTCAATGCACTCATCAAGGGGGAGATTGAGGACCAGGAGCGTCCGAGGGTCGATGGATGGCCGCCTCGGTGAGTGATTGACAACAGTGTTGGACCCGACTCTTGGCTCGGTTGCGGTGTAGGCTGCGGCCTAGTTCGTGTTGTTGCGGTGAAGAACGGGCGCGAAGGTCTTCACTTGAGGCCTCCGGAGATGGAGAGACAAGTAGGCTCGGTTCGAGGGACCCGGTGGACAGCGGGGCTAGGTGCGGGTCACATGGTGGCGAGACGAGCAAGACGAAGTCAAGGACGATCGAGCCGGTGCACGGTGGCGGCCGAGTCAAGGGGTTTTGGAGGCCGCCGAGCCGCCGCGGGTTTGGTGGTTTGCCCACAAAACCATCGGTGGACGGTTTCTTGGTTTGGGCCTCAAAACCAAGTCCGAGGGCCCAACGCGACGGAGACGGGATCCGGGCGCGTCGGGAAGATTCGAAGCGGAGGACACGTGGCGGGATCGCATGGCTTGCGTCAGGAGGACGCGGGGTGCGGCGAAGGCGTGGCCGTCCGATGGCAAGACCCACATATTTACTTAAATACCCCTACGTGGGTTGTATCGCCAGTTGAATTGTAAAGGGTAGTTGAGTCATTTACCACACCGGCGGGACCCAATATATAAGCCAAGGGTGTTGGTGGATGAGCTCTCTCTCTGCGACTCTAGGGTTTCATTTCCCCCCTTAGCTTTCTCTTTTTGGGTAGACATTTTCCCTTCCATTTTCTCTAGGCTAGCATGAGAGCTTCATGAGAGATTTGTTGAGAGGGATGGATGCTAGGGCGGCATGCTAGACCTTGTGAATCATTCATGGTATGTATAGAAGATTCGGCATTGTGATTCCCGTGGGTCTTTTTAGTGCTTTTCTTGGGATTTTTAGTTCGTCGCTCGATTAAATCGATTTGAGGCGTTTCTCTGATTTCTTTGAGGGGATCATGGGTGAGTGCCTTGTGCCTCTTTGTGGATGATCTTGACCCCTCAAACGCCGGGAATCGGTCTCGATTTGAAGGTTTTGGGATGAACTCGAGTTCTTGGTGGAAGTTCCTTTGATTCGTGATTACTCATGATTGGAGGTGTTTGGGGACGAGATCTTTGAGATAGAGCCTCCTCTAGTGGTGCTACTACATTTCCCAAACTTTCTCTTCAATCCGTTGGGTGAATCGAGAGATCGGGTGATGGGAACTTAGTGTTGACTCCGCGGGTGTCTCGAGCTGTTGAAGGTCCGGAGTTTCTGGACTTTTGTCCGGAGTTTCTGGAAAACCCGGAGTTTCCGGACTTTGGCCCGGAGTTTCCGGACTTTGGCCTGGAGTTTCCGGACTTTTGGAAACCTGGAGTATCCGGACTTTGGTTACGAGTTTTGATTTTGGCCCGAGTTTAGGACTTCCTAGAGGGTTTTAGACTTGTTTACTTGTGCTTCCGCTTTGTTCCTAGGCTTGATCTAACTTGTTCCTAGGGTCAGAGGTCTCAGACTATGTGATCTTGGCAAGTGTGTGCGAGATTCTTCAAGTGATTTGGGGCATAGGCCGAGTTCTTGAGAAGAATTTTTATCGGCTCCATTCACTCCCCCCTCTAGTCGCCAATCCGGTCCTTCACTTAGGCGTCTGAGAGATCGGTAGTGATACACATTCTCCATTGACCGATTTTCTTGGAGTGCACCGTTGGCGAGCCAAACCGGTTTTTACACTCACTCGGATGAATCCGCAGCTAGGAGCTTCACTATCTCATTCCTAATGACCTCCTTGCGATCCTTCACAAAGCGGCCAGCCTTCGCTTGACAGCTTGGCCATCTTGCTTACATCCAAGGAGTGCTCACCAACTCACAGGGACACAGCATATCATGGGGTCCATCCGAATATGTCTGTGTTATCTCGGAGGAAACTGGTGAGCGCGAGTTCCTATTTCTCCCCGAGGTTGTCACTGATGACCACCGTCTTCTCCGAATCAGGCAGACCGAGGCGGACTCTCTTAGTCGAAGGCGTGGCATCTAGGGCGGTGTCGGTGCGCTGCTGCTCCGAGACGGTTAGGTCGCTCGGAGCGACCTTCGCGGCCTCGGCGACCAGAACTACTGATGCGTCGACGCAGGCGTTGGTCGCGGCGATGTCAAGGGCCTCGGAGTCGCATCTGATGGAGACCATAAGGTCACCGTAGACGGAGAGGACCCCGTTCGGAGCTGGCATCTTCAACACCAGGTAGGTGTAGTGTGGAATGGCCATGAACCTGTCCAGTATCGGGTGACCTAGGATCGCATGGTAAGAAGACTTGAAGTCAGCGACCTCGAAGTTGAGATACTCCGTGCGGAAGTTATCCTCCATGCCAAATGTGACAGAGGAGACGACCTGTGGGGTAGGCCGCCTTGCCGTGAACGATGCCGAAGAAAGGGCTCGTCGCCGCATCACGTCGACCTCTTGAAGTTGAAGTCCATCTTCTTCAGTGTCTCGACGAAGATAATGTTGAGCCAGCTGCCACCATCAAAGAGGGTCTGGGGAAGCAGGGCTCCCTCCACTGTAGGCTCGACAATGAGTGGGTAGGACCCAGGGTCTGGGATATGGACCCAGTGATCAGTTCTGGAGAACGTGATCGGCTGCTCAGACCAACGCAGCGGCTGCGTCGGCTGGGTGTGGATGAGGTGAACTTCGCGCTTATCTTTGCGGTAGCACCTCCTGCTCACGTGGGCCTTGAGACCTCCAATGATCATGTTGATCGATTGGTTGGCCGCCTGAAAGGGCCCGTTGGGGTTGCCTGTCTTCGATGGAGGAGGTAGGTCGTGTTCGTCGTGGCGAGCCTCAGGTTGAGGGTCGTCGCAGCGGCGCTCATCGCGGTCGTCGTGGCGATCACGTCGGTCGTCGCGGCGGCCATTGTTATTGTAGCGGCACATGGCGGATCGGTCACCGTCGCCTCTTGGTCGCTTGGGGTCTTCAGGTGTGCGGAAGGCCCTCTTGAACTGCGAGCATTCACGAACGGTATGGGTGGCTCCCTCATGGAACCCACAAGGGCTGTCGAGCGCCGTGTTGAACTCATCCATGTTGAACGTCAAAGGTCAACGTCCCTCCGTCGCGAGCATCTCGGAAGGTCGCTTGCGCTTGAGCTGGTCTAGCGGGCGTGCCGCGTCGCGTTTGGCGTCGTAGTCAAACTGGTTGACCATCGCCTCGTCGGTGTCGATGAGCTTGTTGACGACCTCCATGAGAGCCACGACGGTGGTGGCTCCGAACTCATGGATCTTCTCGAAGATCTTGCGATCCCTGACGCCCTTCTTGTAGGTAGCCGACGACCGATCGTCTCGACGCCCACGCAGTGTTACGGTTCTCAAGAAACCGTTCGTAGTCGCGAGCTCATTGGGCTTCATGGTGACCTCCCGAGGTTGAAGGCGTTCCCAGGGCGATTGTAGGTCGCCTGAAAGTTGGACATGAAGGCCTGGGATAGGTTGGCCCAGGTCTTGATGCTGCTGGCTGAGAGGTTGTTGAGCCAGAGCGATGGCGCATCACCCATGACCCAGTGAAGTAGGCCGCCACGTCGGTGCCGCCCGCTTTGCTTGACATAGTAGGTCGATGCCCGGATGTTGGGGTCGGGCGCCGTCGTTTCGGATGTTGGCCTTGAAGTTGTCGGGGTAGACCACCGCCCTGAGGCGAGGTGCCAGCGCGGGGAAAGCGGTGATGGCTATGTCGTCGGCACCACCGCCAGCCTGAGCACCGCCACGCTGCGAGGCGATCTCGCATCGAGGCTGGCGATCTGGGTTGGGGGCGGTGACCTTCGGATGGCCGTAACTCGCCTCGTACTCAGCACGATGCCTGTTCTCGACGTCGTGGCGGTCGCGGTCCTCGCGCTCCATGATGCGATGGACGGCACACTGGGGCGTACTCATGATGCGTGCTACGCGCGCCGCAACTCCCGCTCCTCGCGCTCGCAGTGGCGCTGGTCAATGTAGCCGCGGGCGTCATGGACACACCTGTTTTTGTCAAGGTTGGCGCGGAGATCGCCGTCCTTGGCACCGTTCGCCCGAGGTTGGTCAGGGTTATTTTGATCGACCTCCACCTGGATGGATGGGAGGTTGCCGCGCTTAGATCGGTTAGATCGACTGCGCGATGATAACAGCGGCTTGGCGGACTTGGCGGCTGCACTCTTCTCCTCCACCAGGGCCGTGGCGACCCGAAGGTAGGCCATGGCTGCTTCAGCCTCAGGCGTAAGGTCGGCTTGCTGAAGGCGCGCCATGGCAGCACCCAGGTTGGCTTGGGGGCTGTTGAACATCGGTAGCCCTGCCTCCTCGAACTCGAGACGAAGGTCCCGGCGTGAGGAGAGGACCGCGGGTCTTTCTTCTTCCGCACGCGTCGGCGCGGTTGGCGTTCAGATCCGCCGCCTCCTTGAATACGCCGCGTGGCGCTGGTTCGTTCTCTGAGACCACCATCACTCGGCGAGAGATGGAGCCCGAGTTGTTGGGGAGAGGTGGATCCGGACCTTCTGAAACTCGCCCGCCGCCTGGGGACGCGGGAGTTTGCGTGGTACGGGGGAGCCGCTCTTGGTCGATCTTCTTCCGCAGGTGGCAGCCACGGAGAGTGTGCCTCGCACCCTTGTGGAAGGTGCAAGGTACGTCGAGCGGATCGCGCGGCGAGGCTCGAGGCTTTAGGGCCAGTACCGCCGCCTGATTGGATCTGAGGGAGCTTGGTCGCCTAGCAAGTGTAGACATCAGTGGGAGGTCGCAAACCGAAGGGGAAGGCCCCATGATGCGGCGCCATCTGCATCGAGCGCTGGGCTCGCTCACAGATCTGGAGAGTGTCCTCCATCATGCTGATGACACGCTCCATTCCCTGAACGATGTCATAAGGTTTGGGCGAGTGGGTCTCACGCGGATCGGAAGCGGGGGTGGCGCAGACAGTCGCGATCTGTCGAGGTCGTGGCCGGAGGGGTTGGCGAGGATGACCGCCATGCTTGCCGGGAAGACGACACCAGATCGGGCCACCTTGCTGCATAGCAAGTTCCCGATCTCCCTACTGGCGCCGCTAACCGCCGTGGGTGAGACCTGGACAGATCCGCAAGGAGGCGACCCAAGCGGTTGTTGGTTAATGGAGGGGATCAGGAACTAAGAGCGTATGTGGTAGTTCAAAAATTTTAACAGCTAAGTTCAAAAATTTAAGAAGAGTTTTGAAAGCCTGGCAAACTCAGCTCTCAAGCCTCAAGGCTAGCATTGACAATGTTAAAGCAGTTCTCATTTTTATGGGAGTTCTAGAGGATTTCAGGGATTTATCTGTCTTGGAATGGAATTTCAGAGCTCTTCTCCAGGAAAAATACAGTTCTTTACTCAAGCAGCAACAAATATATTGGAAACAAAGGGGCACAATCAAATGGGTTAAGTTTGGGGATGAAGGTACAAAATTCTTTCATGCCAATGCTACAATCAAAAAGAGAAGGAAGTTAATTCCATCCTTGACAGACAATAATGGAGTTACTCATAGCAGTCATCACATCAAGGCAAATATTATTTGGGAGGCTTTCAAGAACAGGCTTGGTACATCAGATTCACCTGAAATGCTTTTTGATTTAGAACATCTTTTGCAAAGATCAAACAACCTAGAGTTCCTGACAGCCCCATTTACAACTGAGGAAATTGATGCAGTAGTTGCAAACCTACCATCTGACAAGTCACCAGGACCTAATGGTTTTGTTGACGGTGTATTTTGGTGCACCAAATATGTTCATTACACTTTGGTTTGGATTTGATTATGGAACTAACCCGCCACTAGGCACGCTAATGATATAACAAGTTCATCTTTGTATGTGCATTTGGAAGTGTTATGTTTTTGCAGGAAAACATGGACATAAAGGACGGAGTCACAACAAGTTCAAAGGGGCAATTGAGGAGTCTCGTTCGTGTTCGAGAGCATGATAAAATCACTCCCAAAGGTGGCAAGGACCGAAGTGTTACAAAGGAACATCCCCGAGGATTGAAGCGTAAAAGGCCGAACTTCATGCGAAGACCCTCCATCTTGGGCGAGGATGACATCGTCAAAATGGTGCAAATGGAGGGGGCAAAGTGCATAATGACAAGAGGACCCACGTGCACGAAGGCGACGAACCGGGCCAGATGGGCTGGGCCTCGGCCCAGCCGGGCCTGCCCATCCGGGGTCGGTTCGGCCCCATTTCTTGAGCGTGAACATCCTTCAACCCTAATGTGGAGGCGCCGCCATTCGAAGGAGAGAGCCATTCGAGAGGCCGTCCACAAGCTAGAGAGAGGAGGAGATCATTCACGAGAAGGATCGCTCCACTCGAAGGAAGCAACCACAAGTGGAGGAGGACGTCGAGGCCTGCCAAGACACCCCAGAAGGAGAAGGAAGACACCGTCAAGCGTCCATGATCATGCTATGCCTAGCACCTTGATGGGGTAATCTTCTCATTTGTCTATGGTTGTAATCGATCTTGAGATGTAATCGCTACTTTGTATGGTTATCTATCTATCATCTAGTGTTGAAGATGCTTTGTTGTTTAAGGCTAGCTACCATGCCGTGTAGGGAGTAAGATCTCAATGCTCCTTGGAACCATTCAATACGCGTCCATCAAAGGTCTAGTCACGAATACCTCTGCGTAGTGACAAGACGGGAGGGAAAGGGCGAACCGTGGTCACAACCCCCGATAGATTAGATTGGTTTTCATATCTTAAGCGGTTGCATGTTCAAGTATCGTAGACCCATGGGCAAGTGTCTTTTATATATCTTATTGGTTTAATCATCCTCTCTAGTGTAGCGTAGTTGTTCTCTAGATTAACCGTAGATTAGTGTTTGGTTAAGTTAAGTGAGTAGTGCTAGATCAAACGCTTGTAATCCCCTTGCTCCGCGGATTGATAAGAACCTAGGGAATCCCCATGGTGAAAAAGGTGTAGGTCCATATGCTTGCGGATCGTTGGTGGATACGAGTTTTATCCGTCAACAAGCCCCTTTTTCTGGCGCCGTTGTCGGGGAGCAAGCCAGTTTACATCGTTTGGTTTTGCATCTAATTTTGTTTTAGATTTAGTTTATCGCTTATTTGCTAACATCTAACCTCTATTACCTAGAAAATCACTTTGTTTTGTTTTGTTTTTGTTTTTATTTTGTTGTCTAGATGGCGTTCGTCAACCACCCCGTGGAAGAACCGGAGAAATCACTAAGGGATTACGCTAGTCCTCGATGTGAAGACATAAAGGTACAAGAGTCGGATTCGAAGCTCGAAGCGACCAAGTATGAAATCCAGGCTAAGATCATCGAGATGGTGGCGGCAACCCCATTTGAAGGGATGGACACGGAGAACCCATATGGACACATAAGGCATTTCACGACGCTATGCAACACGGTGCGTCAAGAAGGAGTTCTCGATGAATGGTTCAAGTGGAATCTCTTTCCCTACTCACTTGCCGGTGAAGCAAAGACGTGGTACTCGTTTGCGTCCTTTGAAGTTGAAGGCAATTGGAACAAGTTGACGAAGAAATTTTGCGAGAAGTTTTTTCCAATAAGCAAGGTTCAACATCTAAGGAGGCAAGTGATCACCTTCATGCAAGGAGAAGAGGAAGGGATAGACCAAGCTTGGAATAGATTTAATGAGTTGATTGAACAAGGACCAAGACTCGGCTTCTCCGGAGACGTACTCTTGCATACATTTTTGCTTTTCCCTAACCCCTAGTTGCATGGAACATGTTCAAATGTGTGCAGGTGGGGATCTCATGGAGAAAACACTCACGGAAGCCGCTCAACTTTTACAAAAGATTAGCAAAGCGGCGAGGCTATCACGAAGGGAAACAAGACTTGCGAGAGGAACACAATTCGAGGACTAATACATATGCTGAAATTTCTAAAGAGGCAACCCCGGAAGACAAGAGAGAGGAGCCAATCTCGGAAAACCTTGAAGAAGTGCACATCAAGACAAGAACTACCCCGTTGACTTCCGAATCAAATGAAACAAACAAAGGAGTATGTCAAGCGAAGCCATTAAGGAGTTCGAGCATATGGATTGGGTTCCAATCAATTACGGAGAAGTATTCGACAAGAGAAGACCGTTCCTAACCAAAAGGGGATGGCAAGAGCATTAGAAGTCGGATTTCCCACGGAAAAGCAAGCGGAAAAGGCGACGATCTCGAAACCACCGGGAGATCTTTCAAAAGCTCTTTAGTGATGATGAAGTGGATCCGGAACACATAGAGGTGAAAAGAATCATGGGGATCAAGCCCGAAGCATCGCCATACGCTCGCCTCGCGAAGTTTACCCGACCAAGAGGAGAAGATGACACCACACTTGAGTTGCGAGATCAATGTAATTCAATGCAAGGCTTTATGCGACATCGGAGCCCAAGTAAGTGTCCTATCCTCCAAAATTTACGATAAAGTTCAAGACCACAACCTAGACTTAGCTCCAACAAAGTTAATTATGGGAGATGGTATAACTATTAGACCTCTAGGTATTGCTTGCAACATTAATGTAATCATCTCTGGAAAGTGCATACCAACCGATTTCTTTGTTATAGATGCTTACCATAGTAATCATGATCACATAATCCTAGGTAGGCCTTTTCTTAAGTTGGTTGATGCCGTGTTGGATGCCGGAGAAGGCAAAGTAACAATAAATCTTAATGGAAAGAAGTACACATATAATTTTCTTCGCGTTTCTAATCATCCTTCACCTTTTCCTCCCGAAGATGAAGAAGTAGAGGAGGTAGGTAGTCTTTGTTTTGTTGAAACCCTTAGAGACCCGCTGCAAAAAGCGATGGAGAACCAATCTAATGATCAACAAGACGAGGAACTAGAGGAAGCAACAAAGGGTTTAGAACCACAAGATGGAAGCATGGAGGAAGAGAAATTCAAAGACTTAGGAGACATTAAACCCGAAGAGCCACAAGTGCCCGAGGTGGATCTTAAACATTTGCCCAAAGGATTAAAGTACGAATTTTTGGGCCCAGACAAGACTTATCTAGTCATCGTGAACGACGAATTGAGTCCCGAAGAAAATGAGAAGTTGCTGAATTTATTGAAAAAGCATAGGAAGGTGATTGGATATTCAATCAATGATCTCAAAGGACTTAGTCCAGCCTTTTGCACTCATCGTATACCTATGGAAGACCAATGTAAGCCCGTAGTGGACCATCAAAGGAGGCTAACCCATGCCATACGAGAGGTAGTAAAGAAGGAGGTCATCAAGCTACTTGATGCCGGAATCATCTACCCGGTACCGCATAGCGAGTGGGTGAGCCCGGTACACTGTGTGCCGAAGAAAGGAGGTTTAACCGTGGTGAAGAATGAGAAGAATGAGTTAATACTGCAAAGAACTGTGACCGGATGGCGGATGTGTATCGATTACCGTAAGCTAAACAAAGTGACGAAGAAAGATCACTTCCCCTTACCGTTCATTGACGAGATGCTCGAGAGATTAGCAAACCACGCTTATTTTTGCTTTCTCGATGGGTACTCGGGGTTTATGCAAATTCCCATTCACCCGAATGATCAACACAAGACAACGTTTACATGTCCTTATGGAACGTTTGCATATAGAAGGATGCCCTTCGATCTATGCAACGCTCCGACCTCTTTTCAACGTTGCATGATGGCGGTATTCTCGGAGTTCATCGAAGAAATTGTCGAGGTGTTCATGGATGATTTTTCCATTTATGGGAAGACATTCGTGGATTGCTTGGCAAACTTAGATAAGGTTCTTACGAGGTGTGCGGAGGTAGACTTGGTGCTAAATTGGGAAAAGTGCCACTTCATGGTAAAGCAAGGCATAGTGCTCGGACATGTTATATCCGAGAGAGGAATTGAAGTGGACAAAGCTAAAGTGGAGTTGAGCAACTCCACCTCCAACGGATGTTAAGTCCTTGAGGAGCTTTCTAGGCCATGCCGGATTCTATAGAAGATTTATTAAGGACTTCTCAAAGATCACTAAGCCTTTAACACAACTCCTTCAAAAGGATGTGGCTTTTGACTTTGATGAGAAGTGCTTAGCGGCATTCCGGACCTTGAAAAGTGCTTTGGTGAGTGCTCCCATTATTCAACCTCCAGATTGGAGTCAACCTTTCGAGATCATGTGCGATGCAAGTGACTACGCCGTAGGGGCGGTTTTAGGTCAAAGGAAGGAAGGCCGAGTTCACGCCGTATACTACGCTAGTAAAACTCTTAATGAGGCGCAATTAAATTATGCCACTACGGAAAAGGAGTTGCTAGCGGTGGTGTTTGCCTTTGAAAAATTCAGATCTTACATCGTGAACTCGAAGGTCATTGTTTACACCGATCACGCGGCCATCAAGTATCTTTTGGCTAAGAAGGATGCTAAACCAAGATTAATTCGTTGGATCCTTCTTCTCCAAGAGTTCGATGTTGAAATTCATGATAAAAAGGGGGTGGAAAATGTTGTGGCCGATCATTTGTCTAGAATGAACCGTGGACAAGATGATAAAGAGCCCATAGAGGACAAGATGAGAGATGACCACCTCTACCGAATACTCGACAAAGATACTTGGATGATTGACATCATTCGAGCGATTCGGAAGATGCCTCTTGATCACTTAGATAAAAACACTCAAAGGAGGATAGTCTCTGAAAGCCGAAAATATTTTTGGGATTCACCTTATCTCTTCAAACTTGGCAATGATGGAGTTATGAGAAGATGTGTGCCAAGAGAAGAGAGGCAAGAAATTTTGAGAAAGTGCCACTCGGCGGAGTACGGTGGACACTATAGCCATTTTCGGACCCAAGCAAATGTGTGGTCCAGCGGATTCTTTTGGCCGGAGATGCATGAAGATACTAAAAGATATGTTGCGTCATGCCCCGAATGCCAAAGAACCGGAAATATTTCTCAAAGGAATGCCATGCCTTTGAAGTATAATCTACAAATCGATTTATTCGATGTTTGGGGAATAGACTTCATGGGGCCCTTCAAAACTCACATGGATTTGAGCATATCCTAGTCATGGTTGATTATGTGTCCAAGTGGGTAGAGGCCATGCCATGTCGTAAAGCTTCCACGGAGGAATCCATTGCAATGATCAAGAGCATGATTTTCCTCGCCTAATTTTATTTTGATAAGCGGTGGAGGAACTCACTTCACCGAAGAACTTTAAGTGCTTGTCCAAGTTGGGGATTGAACATAGAGTCTCTACGCATCATCCACAAACCAACGGACAAGCGGAAACATCGAATAGGCAATTAAAGAGCATCCTTAATAAAACTATAGAGAAGGGAGGCAAGGATTGGTCAAAGAAGTTGGATGGAGCTTTGTGGGCATATCGAACGGCGTTCAAAACACCGATAGGTATGGCCCCTTATCAATTTGTCTATGGCAAAGCTTGTCACCTTCCGTTTGAGTTAGAACATAAAGCCTATTGGGAAATTAAAGAGATGAACCTCGATCTAGACGCCGGTGGTGGTAAACGGAGGATCCAAATAAGCGAGCTAGAGGAGATGAGGTTAAAAGCTTACGAAAATGCGAGCATATACAAAGAGAGAATTAAAAAGTGGTATGACAAAAGATTGAAGAAGAAGGAGTTCAAAGAAGGAGATAAGGTCCTCCTCTACAATTCAAGGTTTAAAACCTTCGGAAAGGGGAAATTGCAAAGCAAGTGGGATGGACCTTATATTGTTCATTCGGTGCTCTCCAATGGAGCGGTAACCATCATGGATGTGAAAGGTGATCAATTTATGGTGAATGGTCAACGGCTTAAGGTTTATTACGAACCCGACGTTGTGCCCCTTCACCATATTGATGTCTTCATCATGGAGGATGAGCCCGAACGTCAAGCCTAGGACGTAAAACAAGGTGAGCATTTTGTAAATAGCCCTTCTTTTATTTTTTTAGAGTTTCTCGTGAAGTTTTACCAGGCCATCTTTTTCACATGGGCTAAAAATGCAAAAATAGTGGGACACGCGAAAAAACGGGCCGAACCGCCCACAACTGGCGGCGGCTGGTCCGATCGGGCCTGGGGCTCCGGCGGCTTCGCCTCGGTTTCCTCCGGGACGCTACCGACTTCCTTGTTTGGTCGAAAATTTTAGGGAAGTCAAGAAAAGGAAAAAATGGTTTCTAGGGCATTCCTTCTGACTATTTAAAGGGACGAGATGGGAGCTCGGGAATCCATCCCAATTTGCATCCTTTTGCACCCAAGCAGCAGCCATGACGTCCCCGAGGAGCGTAGAGATCAAGCTAGGCCGAGAAGCCATCGGCCGAGGAGGCGGCGATGCGAGCTCAAGCTACCCATGGAGATCAAGAGGACCGCCCGCATCCGCGTTGCGGGCGTGTCCCCGGGCAATCGCATCTCGCCACCACGTCAAGGAGGAGAGGGTCTCTACTCCCGTTCGTAGGTCGGAGTGCATCCGAGGCACGAAGAGGAAGGATTACAAGGAGGTGTCGCCGAGCCAAAGATTACGGGGAGTGACTACTCCGATGACCATAGCTCGAGCTCATGGGCCCTATACTATTGGGAAGAGGTGCCCAAGGAGAAGACTCCCGAAGGTCCTAACGGCGGCGGAGATCCCGACGGTGACGACGGCGATGACGGCGACGACCCTGGCGATGTCGACCCTTTCGGGATGCATCCGCTATGTTGTGCGGCTTGTCCGTCCTCCATCTCGAGCTCACGCATCGGTCGACGAATGTTTCTAGGCTATGGAGGCGATGAGGCAGCGTATGGAGGACTTGGAACGAGTGGTCGAGGACGACTACAAATTCCTAAACCGAACGTATGGAAGTTGTTCGCATGGTGGGCAACATGAAGAACAAGTGGTGCAAGAGTCGTGGAAAGTTCCACTAGGAAATAGAGTTTTCCCCTCTTGGGTTTTTGTAAGATAATACGAGGACGTCGTATGGTTTTAGCGTGGGGGAGAGCTAGCTAGCTAGCCTTTTGCTTTAAAGATTAGTTTGGTTTTGGTTTAGATTTCGCAGAGTTTGAGAGTCTTAAAGTTTTAGGTGTGCTTTTAATTTTTCAAAGTTTAGTGTCTTAAATTTAGTGTTTGTGTCAAGAAAATCAAATAAAAAGTGTCCTTTAATTTTTTGTCTCTTGCGATGCTTTTCTTCCTTTGCTTGTATGTTCGTCTTTAATTTTTGATATATAAACTTGAGTGATTGATTTGAAACATTTACCGTGGTGCTTAGTGGAGTTTCTACCTCTAAAGTACCCTGATCTAGAACTTGTTTGGTTGTGCTAAGTTTGATGCTAAGATTGGAGGAATTTAATTCTGAAAATTATTGAAAAACTCTTGTGATAAAGGTTAGCGAATTCTCTTTTTCCAAGTTGAGAGTCTAAGAAAAATCTTATACAAAGCCAATTTAATTTTCACTCCACCATAAGTGTGATTAGCATAATGAGTTAGGCTAGGATCCTTCTCTCTTGGAAGTTTTAATTTCGAGCAATGATCATGTCCTTGTGTTTATCTTTTATTGCTAGCCTCGTCATGCATTCGGTAACGAGACTCTCACATCGAAAGTCTCGTACATCACCGAATTCCATACCCAAACCATAATATCTCTTTTGTGCATCGTATTCCTTGAACACAACCTATATTCGAAGTTTCGTCTCGTCTCTAGCATGGTTTTTATTTTAAATTCAGATTGTGTTTATGCAAGAAGAGATGAGTAAAGAGCTTTGAAAGAGAGGTAAAGATGTCAAAAAAAGAGAGAGAGAAGTAAAGAAAATATATATATATGTGTGTGTATGAAAAAGAAAAAGAAAGAAAAAAAGAGAAAAGAAAAGGAAGAAAAAGAAAGGAAGAGAGAAAGATGTGAAGAGGGATGAATCAAGTGAAGGATAAATAAAGTGCAAGGAAGGATGTCACTTGTTGTTGAGAGACGAAACTTCCATTCTTTTTCCAACCATGTGCAATCCGACAACGAGGACGCCATCGGTGCCTCGTAGTCTTATTTTCTTTTGCACATGTCCACCATTCTATATCTTCTTATCCTTGATATCCCTACATTATGGTTTAATTCTCATGATCATTGGCTTTGAAAGGTAAACAACCACTAGAGGAAGTTCTTAACTTGACAATACTTGTGTTGATTGCACTAGCCATACCTATAGCTCCACTTTACATGATATATGAGAGACTTATGGGAGGTGAGAGTTTATGAATTGTTTAGGATAGCCACTTCATATGAGCGACATGTGAGAACTTGGAGAAAGGTTTTTGTCTAATACTTGTTGCAGGAATTTTGTTTTGAAAATCATGAAAACCCTCCAATGGAAGCAAAGAAGTGAGCATGGCTGAAATTGAAGACCTCGAGTGAAAGGTTTGAGTTGTGGGGTAAATCTTGATTTGGTAAAAATTCTAAACGCCCATGTTTATGTATGATGATCATTGCTTTATGTTTATTATATTAAAAATAAAGGATTGACTAACTTGTGAAGAAAGAATTAGCGAGCACGATTTCAACACCTTGGACAAAAGTTCTTTTGCAGTACTTGCTCGAGGACGAGCAAGATCTAAGCGTGGGGGAGATGTTGACGGTGTATTTTGGTGCACAAAACATGTTCATTACACTTTGGTTTGGATTTGATTATGGAACTAACCACTAGGCACTAATGATATAACAAGTTCATCTTTGTATGTGCATTTGGAAGTGTTATGTTTTTGCAGGAAAACATGGACATAAAGGACGAAGTCACAACAATTTCAAAGGAGCAATTGAGGAGTCCCGTTCGTGTTCGAGAGCATGATGAAATCACTCCCAAAGGTGGCAAGGACCAGTGTTACAAAGGAACATCCCCGAGGATTGAAGTGTAAAAGACCGAACTTCATGTGAGAAGACCCTCCATCTTGGATGCGAGGATGACATCGTCAAAATGGTGCAAATGGAGGGGGCAAAGTGCATAATGACAAGAGGACCCACGTGCGCGAAGGGGCGACCGAATCGGGCCAGGATGGGCCTAGGGGCCGGCCAGCCGGCCGACAGCTCATCCCGGGTCGGCCCCCCATTTCTTGAGCGTGAAGATCCTTCAACCCTAAGTACATGGAGGCGCCGCCATTCAGAAGGAGAGAGCCATTCACCCGAGAGGCCGTCCACACGCTAGAGAGAGAGAAGAGGAGGGAGATCATTCGAGAAGGATCGCTCTACTCAAGGAAGCAACCACAAGTGGAGGAGGACGCGTGAGGCCTGCCAAGACACCCCGGAGGAGAAGGAAGACACCGTCGGAGCGTCACCATGATCAAGCGGTGCTATGCCTAGCACCTTGATGGGGTAATCTTCTCATTTGTCTATGGGTTGTAATCGATCTTGAGATGTAATCGCTACTTTGTATGGTTATCTATCTATCATCTAGTGTTGAAGATGCTTTGTTGTTTAAGGCTAGCTACCATGCCGTGTAGGGAGTAAGATCTCAATGCTCCCTTGGAACCATTCAATACGTGTCCATCAAAGGTCTAGTCACGAATACCTCCGTGGTAGTGATGACGGGAGGAGGGAAAGGGCGAAACCGTGGTCACAACCCCCGATAGATTAGATTGGTTTTCATATCTTAAGCGGTTGCATGTTCAAGTATCGTAGACCCATGGGCAAGTGTCTTTTATATATCTTGTTGGTTTAATCATCCTCTCTAGTGTAGCGTAGTTGTTCTCTAGATTAACCGTAGATTAGGGTTTGGTTAAGTTAAGTGAGTAGTGCTAGATCAAACGCTTGTAATCCCCTTGCTTCACGGATTGATAAGAACCTAAGGAATCCCCGTGGTGAAAAAGGTGTAGGTCCGTACGCTTGCGGATCGTAGGTGGATACGAGTTTTATCCGTCAACAGGTTTTAATACTGACTTTGTCAAGAAGTGTTGGCCTCTGATTAAGCAGGACTTCTACAACCTCTGCAATGATTTTCATGCAGGATCAGTTTGCCTTCAGAGCTTAAATAGATCACATATAACCCTACTCCCAAAAGTGGATGTGCCTGCAAGAGTCTCTGACTTTAGACCAATTTCACTGTTGAATACCTCAATAAAAATTCTCACAAAGCTTCTGGCAAACAGGCTGCAGAGAGTTATCATGGAACTAATTCATCAAAATCAGTATGGATTTATAAAGTCAAGAACAATTCAGGATTGCCTTGCTTGGGCATTTGAGTATCTGCATCTTTGCCACAAATCAAAAAAGGAGCTAATCATCCTAAAACTAGATTTTGAGAAGGCTTTTGACAGAATTGAACACCAAACAATGTTGCAAATAATGGAATACAAAGGCTTTGGAGTGACTTGGCTTCAGTGGATGAGATCCATTTTTAATTCAGGCACATCTGCAGTCCTTCTTAATGGTGTCCCTGGTAAGGTTTTCCACTGCAAAAGGGGAGTCAGGCAGGGTGATCCCATGTCACCTTGCTCTTTGTCCTAGCAGCTGATTTCTTACAGACTTTGTTAAACAAAGCTAAGGACTTACATCTGCTCAACCTACCCATTCCTTTGGATTACACCAATGTTTTCCTAATCATCCAGTATGCAGATGACACACTGATCATCATGGAGGGGTGTGCTAAACAACTTGTTTTCCTGAAAAGTCTGCTACAAACTTTTGCATCTTCGTCAGGTCTGAAAGTTAACTACTCTAAGTCCATGATGGTGCCCATTAATGTTGATGATCACAAAATGCAGATTCTGTCAAGTACTTTTGGCTGTTCAATTAGTGCTATGCCTTTCACTTATCTGGGTCTACCTCTAGGTACAACAAAACCAAAAGTGGTGGACTTCCTCCCTCTGGTTTCAAAATGTGAAAGAAGATTAATTGGCATCTCCACCTTTTTGTCACAAGCAGGAAGACTTCAAATGACCAATGCAGTTTTTTCAGCACTGCCAACATTTCATTTATGCACCTTTAAGATGCACAAGACAGTTATTAAACAAGTTGATAAGTACAGAAAACATTGCTTATGGAGAGGAGCTGACATCAATGCCAAACCCCCCAAAGGCAGCTTGGGACATGGTCTGCTTGCCAAAATCAGAAGGAGGTTTGGGGGTGTTACAACTGGAATCACACAATGATGCCTTACTGTTAAAAAACTTACACAAGTTCTTTAACAAAGTAGATATCCCCTGGGTGCATCTAGTGGGAAAAATACTACAAAAATGGCAAGCTGCCCAATCACACTTTGAAAGGTTCATTCTGGTGGAGAAATCCTCAAGTTGCTAGGTAAATTCAAGAGTCTAGCCTCAGTTAACATAAACTTGGGGGATACATGCCTTCTCTGGCATGACTTCTGGAATGGTTCAATCCATAGTCAAGTCCTTCCCCAGCTTTTCTCCTTTGCCAGATCACCATTCATTTCAGTCAATAAGGCCAAGGCAATCACAGATGTAAGGCAACTTTTTCACTTGTCGATTACTCAAGAGGCTTATGAACAGCTGTTAACACTTGCAGAAGATCTAAATGCTTTGCCAATATCAGACTAGCAGGATATCTGGACCTATTCTTGGGGATCTCCCACGTTCTCCCCAACTAAGGCTTACAAACAACTCATTGGTACAAGACAAGTTCACCCATGCTTCAAATGGCTTTGGAAAAGCTCAGCTCAGAAAAAACATAGGGTGTTCTTTTGGTTGCTCTTGATGGATCGTCTCAGCACCAGAAACATTTTAAAGAGAAAACAGAGTTCTGCCCTCTTATGATTGTGTGTTATGTCAACTGCAACTTGAAGAAACTCTGGAGCACCTGTTTTTGCATTGTCCTTTTGCAATCAACTGTTGGAATTTGTTACATCTCCACATTGCTCAGGGAGATCCTTTTGAAATTTTGCAAGCTTTTCGAGCTCAGCTGAACAAGACTTTCTTCATGGATATCATCATTCTCATGAGTTGGTGCATTTGGATGGCAAAAAACGACCTCATCTTCAAAGGCTTGCAACCTAATCTTCAATCTGTTCGTGAAAGATTCAAAACAGAATTTGCTCTAGTTATACTAAGAGCAAAACCAAGATATCAACAAGCTATGTCTTCATGGATCGACACAGTGTTGTAATTTTTTTCATTTTCTTTCACTCTTTCTTTGTTTCTTGATCTGTTGCTGTAAACTCTTTTTTGCTTATTTTAATATATAACTAGTAGGGGTCTCCCCCTCCTGTTCCATCAAAAAAAACAGCCAACATACAGGCCGTTTGCGCGGCCAAAACCTTGTGTTTGTGTGCGACATTGTTGTGTGCTTGAGCTCCATCTCATGTTCGTGTGCATGAGTGATCGATCCATGGGCGGTTCCACCACGGTATTGTACTGACTGGAGACCTGATGATATGAGTATATGATAGCGACAAGGTGGTCAAGGGGAAACTGCCTGAACGGCTAAACGCTCATCTTCTCCAGCTCATTGTTTTCAAACCTGGAGAACAAGAAGAACAAAAATCTGCTAAATACGAAAAATGTTCGGAGCTCACTGCTCACCATCCTCGCCGTTAATGCAAGGGAAGGCTGCACTCCATGGCCACCTCCCTCATCTGAACAAACCAATCAGAAAGATGAAGAATTAACACCAGAAACAAGAGCATGTTAACCCCTTAGTGTCACAAATTTCATGAAAGTCTTAGATCCCTGAGGCCTCATTCGTTTCCATCAGATTGCATTCCAGTCGGAATGGATAGATATAATAGAAAAATCATAATGATACAACAAGAGATCCAGATTTATTCCGGGTCAAGAACTAATTTACTCAAGATAGACACTCATTTCCACCCGGATTTAATCCACTATTCAAGAGGTATGGACTAAATCCGGATCGTTTGGTGTACCTATCATGAGTAAATTAGTCTCCGACCCGGATTAAATCCGCGCCTCTTGTAATAGCTATCACGATTTTCTTATTATATCTATCATTCCGGTCGAAATCTAATCCGGTGGAAACGAATGAGGCCTGATTCGTCTCCAAACTACTATATCATACTCCCTCCGGATCAATTTAGATGTCGTTTCCGACATCTTTGACGAAATTAAGAAAACAGTGATTTGACCCTTTTGCCCTTCTATACTCCCGAACGCCACATCCACCGGATGCTCCGCTCCGCCGAGCTCCACCACAGATTGCCCCGCCACTGCGCCCGCCACGAACCCTCCCACTGCGCCATCCATGAAACCTCTCCGAGGCGGAGGCCACCCCAAGACCCGACGCAGCAAGCAAAGACCGCCATATCCAAAGCAACCTCCGCACGCCACCTCCCAGAGCTCTCCCCGCAACACTTGTCTCGGCCACCGATTGGGCCCCGCCACCACACTACTCTCCACTCGGCGCAGTTGGCGGCATCGTGACCGCCCACCCGCCAGATCGCTGGAGGCCGACGCCCGGCCGCCTCTCCGCCGCCGCCACGCGAGCCGAGTCGAGGCGGCGGATCCACTACTTCCTCCCGAATGTGCCCGTTGCCCGCTCCTCCCGAACGCTGCCGCCGCCGCTCCTCCTTGGCTTCACCAAATCGTGATGGTGCCGCTCCCGACTCCTTCCCGCCGAGCCCGAGGCCCTCCTTGCCGATTCTCCCTCCAACACGCCTCTGCCGCTTCTCCCTCGCCACGGCCTCGGATCGCACATAGGTGGGCGGCAAGATCCCAGCCCGCCCGCTCGCTCCTCGCCGCGCCGCACGCCGTCATCCGGGAGCCGGGAGATCCAGATCCGGCGGCCGCGCCGAAGTCGGGAGGTCTCGCGTCTGCGCACCAGGCAAGACCGAGGCAAGGGAGAAGACGGTAAAGGTAGGGGCAAAAAAGGAAAATCGTTTGAAGAGGTAACTGTGACGACAAATAAATCGATTCGCTTCCAGTTGAACTACGGGCAACATCTAAATCGATCTGGAGGGAGTACCATTTACAATACACCAGAGCAATCGACTGAATTTTTCTGCCATTTTATTCAAACTGAAAGTTTAGTAAGTCTGAATCTGTACTATGTACGAGGAACAAAAATCCTCTGTTCTGGCATCTACTACCCATCTTGCCATCTCAGCAATCAGACAAGAAAGATATTTTTAGGGGTCACATAAAAAATTCTTCAGAGTAGGGGGAAAAGCGGTCTTGCGTATCTGATGATAGAGACAATATATGGTCAGACCAACGCACTTGCGCATCACCAATCGGCTAGAATGAACTTGTCAGCACTGGTAAGCCTGCCGTATGATCTTACCAGAACCAAACAACCAACAGCCTCTGAAACATTGGACCAAACAGGAACATAGTGCGCTCGGAGGCAAGAAACATTGTGCTCATCAGTTTCTGAATCTTGAGAGTAACACACTGAAAACTCAGTCACAAACGACAATGCCAAACAGAGATGTGCTTGCTGGTCATCCAATATTCAGAAGAGGCAAAGGAACAAAAACAGGCTGAATGTCATTTTTTTCCCATCTGAGTTCTGAAGAAACAAACCTACTACCGGAACCAGAAACGAATTGAATGGTGTCAAATGACACAGCTCCAATGGTGAGCTTCATAGTCCACTACAATGGACTCTCCAATCCTTAACTAAACTGCATACTGCTACTCCTGCACTACAACACTAGAACCAGACAGATATCAGCAGAAGTTATTTGGTTCCCTGAATCGAGAACAAATCTGAACTATTCACAGTCGCAGCTGCACCCCGGCCTCCTGGGTTGTCGGAGCGGAGCAGAGCACAGGTTCAGAAGAACGGGAAGCCGCCGTCCTGATACTCCGCCTTGGGGGCCACGGGCGACACGAGCATGTTGAAGTCGGCGTCCATCTGCAGGTCGTCGAGGTTGATCCCCGCGAGCCAGTCGTCGCCGCCGAGGCTGCCGAAGTCGTGCACCTCCTCCTTGGGCTGGACGGCGCCGGCGGGGGCGGCCGGGACCATGTCGGCGAACGCTGGAAACGCATCGTCGTCGATCTCCGACTCCGGCGTGCGCGTGTCGGTCAGAGACGCCGCCTCCACGACCTTCTTCTCCATGCGCCCCTGCATTTTCTCGTACTCGTTCTTCTTGTGGTACAGGCGGCAGAGCACCCAGTCGTCCAGCTGCAAATCAATGGATCAATCAATCAATCAATCAATCAGGAATTGGGGATGACGAATGAACAAAGCTAAATCCTTTAACAACAATACGCATCAAGAATGTGGCGGGGGGAGTAAGAAAAATTTCAATTTCAGTTTCTTACCCTGAGGGAACCGTCCTTGCCGGGCTTCTTGGCGCCGGCGTCAGCGAGGCGGTACTCGTGCATGATCCACTCGGTCTTGACCCCGCGGGGAGGCTTGCCGTGGTAGAAGACGAGCGCCTTTGATCCCCGCGGTCCGCCCGCGTGCTCGATGGGCTTGTCGGCGCCGGTGGCCTTCCAGTACCCGGTGCCGGCGGCGCGGTTGGGGCGGGAGCCGTTGGGGTACTTGCGGTCCCGCGGGGTGAAGAAGTACCACTCGCGGCGGCCGAAGAGGGCGCGCTCGGGGAGCTCCCACGGGTCGAAGCGGTAGAGGTCGACCTCGGCGATGATGGGCACCGGCGGCGCGCGCCCCGCCGCCCGCGCGCAGAGGTAGTAAGCGACGAGCTCCTCGTCGGTGGGGTGGAACCGGAAGCCCGGGGGCAGGTTCAGCTCCGCCTCGGCGTCGCGGCGCTGCGCGGTCGCCGGCGCCACCATTGCTGCTGCTGCTGATGTGCTAGCGGTGGGTGGGATTGAGGTTGGGTGGCGGCTGCTGGGGATAGGCGGTGGGACTTGGGAGGGGAGTGGAGTGGGGGAGTTCTTGGGGAAGCGGGGAGCGGAGTGGGGAGGGGGATAAATAGGGAGGCTGGGAGGGTCAAGGGGAGGAAGGTTCGCCGCGGGTGAGGGGTCAAAGGGAGGTGGGATTGGGGCGGCGGCGGCGGCTAGGCCGGGGAAGGGCCGGGGCAAGCAGGGTAGGGGTCGCGATGGTTGGGGTTGCGGTCGGCCGGCCGCTTGCGCAGGCACGACGACGCTGACATCCATTCATTTGACCGGAAGAACCTTGGGCACCGTTGGATGCAGAGCAGGGAGCGGCCGCTGTCTTGCATTTCTTTTTTTTTCTTCTTCAGTAAAATGCACAAGAGGTCCATCAATTTGTAAAGGTGTGTCACTTGCGCCTATTAACTCGAAAACGATTTTGCCTATAAACTCATAGTTGTTCACCGTAGTCCATAACTCGTTCATATATGCTTCGGGTCATGACATGATGACTTGACTCAAAGAAGATCTTCTAATGAGGCATTTCAACAAGTAAGTTACATATGGGCGAGACAGACTTGTCATTCATTGAGCTGAACGACAGTATCCTCCTCCCGTGTCACCGCACGCGATGAGGCTATCGCTCAAACGGAAATGTCAAGTATGTGCCACTCATAAGTTGTTCGATGATATGCCTCAGCTAAATTATACTTCTTCGAGACAAGTCATCATGTCATGTTAGTAGTAGAAGCATATCTAGATAGTTATGGACCTGCGGTGAACTACTCAACAAGTTTATGGACATAGAAATGCATTTTCGAAGCTGATGGACCTAGTGACATCCATACAAGTTGATGAACCTCTGGTGCATTTTACTCTTTTTTCTTTTTCAAAAAACTAAAAACGGCTGACAGTGACAGGGAGGATTCTTCCTACTGCTACGATTCTAGTCTTTCTCAAATTGCAGCAATGGTGTTGCATTCATTTAAATATTGTAGTAATTTGCCAATATTTATAAGGAACATGTAAGAGTTTATCAAACCTTGTGGTGTTGTGCAAATTATCCGATATGTCGAGTAGTTCATTGTTGTTTTGGAAGAGTTTTAACCATCGGTGTTTCATTTTCGTGTTGCTTCTCGGCCAGTTGTCTTTTCAGCGTATCGAAAAAGGAACATGCATTTACACTTAAACCTAACTTTTTCAAAGAAATCATCATCGAATCCGATCAGATCATGTTAGTTTGTCTATCTCGAAAAGCATACGACCAAGTTAATTTTCGACAAGTTATAACGGCCAATCTAAACATGTTGCTTGTCGGTAGTGATCTTTTCAATCAAGTAAATAAAACGGAAAAAAAATGTGCATTTATCTTATCCTAACTCTGCCAATAGAAACCGCTGTTTTTTTCGAATTAGTAGGCTTTTTAGTAAAAACCCATAAATTATTCAGCATATCATTACTCTTAGTCTTGTGGATATACCTCATTTCTTAACCTTGTTTTCTCTAAAAGGAAACATAAAAAATCCTTTGCCTCATCATCATATCCTAAAGAAAGAACCTACTAGGACAAACATGAGGCATGGCATTGACGGGAAAGCCCAAGACCAAGAGGCCAAGAGGATAAACCTTCCATTGGAATCGAAACCTACGACGAGGTCAACAAAGATAGCCTGCACGTGATCGCGTCATTAGGTGAGGTCAAGCTTATAATCAATTACTAATTCTTATTTCTTACAGGCACGTGCGGCGAGCCGAGAGCTACGGCGTAGTCTCGGTCGACAAGACGCCACGGCAACAGGGTCGCGCCTGCCTGCCCGGTTCTCCGAACCTGACGGCGTCAGGTCGCCGTCAAACGGGATCAAAAAAGCGAAAGGGGACGGGGGCCCACAGGGGGGACGGGGCTGGGCGCGCGGTGACGCCAGTGACGACGTCATCCGCCCCGTTGCTGACAGGGGGGGTGGGTATCCGCATCAGCCGGGCCGGGGTACGGCAGCGCGAGGTGGTTCCTCTGCGGCCGCTGGAATCGTGTGGCTCAGGATGTGGCTTGCGGATGTGGAAAAAAATCCGGTGCGGCGTGTCACGTCGTGTGGCTGGCTGGGGGGTTGCTGTTTGCGACGGTATGTAGGGGAGAGAGTAGGGAACGCTAGGCTGTCAGTGTTTTTTTTTGACACCTCTCATCTAGATCACAGAATCTGCTCGCACACGCTCACACCCACACCACCCACACGCACACCTCACACACACCACCGTATACAACCGCATCTACAACTATACACGTAAGCTAGACATACGCCCTTAGAGAGATCACTAGAGTCTTCAAGGCTCCGCGAACGCACGCTGCGCTCTTTGTGACACCACGCGTTGAGATGTTCATTTGAAAGGAACCCACTGTTCGGTGAGACACCTGCCGGGCCGCCGGTGCTGAACGCGGGCGTGATGCACACCAATGATTCTAGCCAACTGAGCTACGGCTCAGTTCCTAGGCTGTCAGTGTTGTGATGGTGATCATGCACGAGGTTTTGGGGGCTTTAAAATTGTGATGACTTTTATCAAGGAAATTGGATTGTGTGTATGAATTTTCTTTTGGAAAAAAAGAGTGGGATTAGAGAAATCGCACGGTTGCTAAGACAGAGAGGAATTTTGTACAGATATTCCATATTGACACGTATATGTTATAGGTTCATTAACAAAGCTAAGATGATTTCTAGTAAATAGCCTGCTGAAAAAGTTAAGGGTGCAAAAGTAAGCAATACTTTTTCAGCCACGCCCGAGCCAAAAAAAAATCTAGCAAGAGATCATCATTCAACATGATCCAATCTCACACCATACAATAATTTTAGTTGATGTATTCATAAGCTCATTGTGATGAGTGTGCGTGTGATTTTATTTATTTTTTTATCTCTTTCGTTCCTTATGTTGTTGACGATAATTCGATCTATAGCACATATAAATTGGAAAAAAATATTTTGGAGAGGAGGGGAACCTGTGTTCAGTGGATCTTGATGGAGCTCCAGGGCGTCAGTGTAGCTGGTAGTGGACGGACTACCAAATCCTTGAGGGATGATAGTTATGCATCGGGCAAGAAAAAGGAAGAAGAAGTGCTAGGCCGGTGGAGGTGGCACGATAGTGTAACATTCCTGATGTTTATTTACACTAATAACATTACTTAGCTATGATAATCAAGGTTAATTAGCTCCTAAGCGTGTTTGACTTGATCTCACGCACATTTGCACAAATGACCTTGGTCAAAATTCAAATTCCCGGTCAAACCCCTATAGATCCTAAAGAGCTGATTTGGTTTTCTTGCGCGTTCTCCAAATTTTGCTATAAAAGTTTAAAATCGGCCAATATAAAAGTTGTTTCTTATTTCCGTGAACACATTTTTCATAATTGGCGGACATTCCAATTTTGAGTGCAAAGCCGCTTAAATTTGTTGCGTTGCTAGAATTTCGCCGAGATTTTGCTGAAGTTCAACGCGCTTTTACCACAAATCCGTCGAGCAAAACACATGTCGCCCTTTGTGAAAGTTGTAGGTCTATAGCTCCTCTACAACTTTTATTTTTGGAGATTTTCGACTTAGTTGACACTTTTTGGAGTTAAGCAATTTCGAAAGGGGTCACGTGAAATAGAGGCCCAAGCTTGCCGTCGTGCCGCGCTCAGCGTGTCGTCGCGCTGCCGCCTCCCTGCTCGCCCGCCACGTGGCGCTGTATGAACCCCCACAGACGGACTCATGGATGCCTCCGCTATGAACCACAAGACGCCGTGGGGTCTCCGCCCGAACAATCCGTCGTGCGCTGCGTTCGTGAGCTCGTCGCGCCGGCTCGGGGCCACACGGCTGCGTCAACGCGCTGCCAGTGCGCATGCATGGCCTCCACCGCCGCATTGGGTGCTAAAGGCCTTGAGGCCGCACATGTCCGCCGCCTCGCCTCCCGCCTCGCCTGCGCCGGCGCGCTGCGCGCCAGCTGACCCGCCCGCCTTGCGAGCGCCGCCGCCACCTTTACGGCGCCGCCGCAGCCTTCTTGCTCGCCGCTGTCCGCCTTCTCCTACACTTAACCTTCCTCAACACCGCCACACCATCGCCGGATCGCCGCTCCATCGCTGTCGGCGCGTACACGCAGAGGCATCCGGCCATCCACCACCCTAGCGCAGGGATTGCAATCTTTCCATGGTGGTTTATGCAAAGGAAGGGCATATGTGTGATTTCCGGAATTTCTGTCAAGGGTCTCTGTGTAAATGTATATTAGGGTTTTCGGCAGCAACTTTAAAAATTCGTAGAAAACTGTAGAAAATTCAGAAAAATGCAAATCCAATTTTTTTGGATTTCTGGTGAAGAAACCTACCTTTTCTAGAAAGCATATATAGGGTTTTTCCGTGTAGTTTTTGAATTAAAAATTCAAACTCAGTTTGATGTGTTTTTAGTGTAGTTTAAAATATACACATGCTATGGACTTAAATTTTGGATATGTTGCTCTTTTTGGAATGTCTAGTTTTGTGACCAAAGTTGGCATGAGTTTGATGTGTAGATTTGTAGTTATGATTTATGTAAGCTTTATGCTAGTTTAATCTTGATGCTTTTTATAGCCCTTTTTAATAAACTTTTCTTTAAGCACCAGTGCACTCTAGGGCTTTGTCTTGATGAGTAATACCTCTGATAGGTTGGATGTGATTTTAGGATGTGTTTTGCTTTATGTTTTGGATTTAATCTTGTGTAGGGTGATAAATTAATAACTCAATATATAAATAAGATCTATACTTGAGCTTTGGCCAGAAACTTAGTTTTGACCTAGAGGACGGCTAGGAGAAAGTTGAGATCAAAATGTTTAGTAAATCTTTTTTATGTGAATTAATGGTGATTTACTAGGCTAAAATTTGTCTTTTTCGTATAAATTAATTTATAAATGATCTTAATCTAAATTTTGGTGTGTGAGCTTAGAATGGGTATATGATGATGTGTGCAGAAGCTAAAACTTATTAGATGTGTTTTTGATTTAATATGGATTTATGATTGAAAGGCTTGTTTTATGTAATTAAATAAAGAAATGGAAATTAAGGTGTCAAATTGTGAAAGCATGTCATGGTTCTGTTTTTGAATGTTTAATCACACTCCCTTGCTGTTTTGTGAAGTTAAATACTTTAGTTTGCTTAAATATGTACACAATCACCATCAAAATAGTGTTTAGTTCATCATCACACCACCCTAATAAATTTTGTGAGAAATTAATAATGTTTAGATGAATATGGCCAACAAGAGTTGGGTTGGTGGTAATTCTCCCACCCTCACCATAATCTAATGCATATGCATGTGACGGTAGATTTACCAGACGGACGTACACGCCACTCGTGAGGAGGAGGGAGCTGCGGAGAGGTGAAGATTAGTGTGCGGCAAGACCTAGACCAAAGTCCGGAAGAGCCCAAGGTGCTAACTTAGAAGAAGGCAAGCACCGTTGCATTAACCCAATTTCCTAGCTTGCAATTTATTTTCGTATTTATGTTATGTTATGTGCATTTAAGTTTGAGTTGCTTTGCAACCTAGATGCATGATTCTTAGGACTCCTATGCTCTTTTACTAGTATGTTAGGAACGCTAGTGCCATGCTCTAAGGATACAGAGAAGTCGAATAATGACTCATTGCTCATGAGATATAGGATGCTTATGTTGGAATCATAAGTTGGTTAAATTGACTCGCTCATGTGGTAAGAGCAATGGTTTCGGTCTCGACCGAGTAGCATGGTGCTGGTCTAAGCTATTGAACGTACCAAGTGCTTGTCGAATGGGACCGTAAGCCTAGTACCTAATGAACGGTCGGGACTTTATCGTTACTACTCTTGAGATGCTTTTCCCGGTTTGCTCCCGGTAGTGCAAGTGTGATCCTGGACATGCCGTGTGAGGGCATTCCAAAGAACCTTGTACATATGCGTCTCCCTAATCTGGGAATGACGGAACACTTTGGTGGTAGACCCGCATTCGCTTTATTTGATTTTTGAGTCTACCTTCTTCGTGTATCTTGGGTTTTGCAAGGATATAAATCGATCGATCGTCGGTCACTCACCGTTATCCGAGTCGGCTTGACCACCTGGCTACCCCATGTTTATTTATGAAACAGTTTGGATTAATATTGTTGATTGATTAAATCTTGTTTGTACAACCATGCTTGCTTAGCTAGGTGCTTACCTAGAATGGTTAACATACTAGAACTTGAGCTAAAACTTGAAACTAAGGATCAATTCTTAGTTGCTTTTGGCAAAACAAACCCACCAGCCAAAAAGTCTTGCATGTCTAGTTGTGTCTTTTATTTTGTGTCGGTCTTCTTTGAGTATTAGTATACTCACTTGCTTTGTTGTTGTTTTGGTAATCCCATCCGGCCTTGTTCTATTCCGATGGTTGGGAACTTGAATGGGAAAACGATGATGAGGAGTGATATGCCTGGATGGCCTCCTGTGTGTATCATGCGTTTAGTTTAATTTCCGCTGTCTAAAACTCTGAACCATGTTTACTTTTATGTACTCAAAACTTGGTTTATAATTTTAAGTACTTGTGAACTTTTATGTAATGTAATGTTGTACTCTGGTCCCGCCTTTGTGTGGGCTTAGCGCATAATTCGATCCTGTGTAAGTGATTTACCGGGCATGCCCCGGCAGAGGCGACAAAATAGTTCTTTATTATTGCTTAATGGCCAGGTGGACAGGCTTAGGCGCTAATACGGAATTATTTTGGGCGGTTCTGTCACAGCTGGTACTAGAGCAAGATTATGCACCAGAGTAATTAAAATACCTTAACAAACTTGTTTTTGGAATAAAATTTGCCAAGATTAATAATCTTGCTAAGTAAGTTGGACGTTAAGGTCTTATCTAGTCCGAGAGGCCCTAGAGGGAATTTTTGGGTTCTTTCAGGTGGCTAGTACTCTATGGTGTATTTAATCTGACTTCCAGCATATTTTATTCCTGTCAAAACTTACATTCATGCACAATTATACTAGTTCATCACGTTTTGCCATACGTGGTGGTACCACAGGAAAGTCCTGTGAGGGACTAGTGGGACCTATTCCAATGGGTGCCACGTCGCGTCAAGGCCTCGCCACGCTTTGCCATACGTGATGGTGCCACAGGAAAGTCCGTGAGGGATGGATGGGACCTATTCCAATGGGAACCCACATCGTGTCTGTGTCTAGCCATGTTTTGCCATACATGTGCGAACCCGCAATAGGCGGAAAGGACAACTCCATTCAAACGGAGGTGTCCGAGGTTGGACGCTGTCCATGCAGCGGCTTTACGCATGGATACCATTTCTATTGTGAACGGTAATGAATGTGGACCTTTTTGTGAGTGCTGGCACAAAAGGTCTTGAATATCTGTGATTTTCTGCAGGTACACTAACCACGGTTGTTAGGTATGATAATTAAGAAATGAATAGTTTTGGACTAGTTATTATAAGGAGGGACATATATGTATGCCTTTTCACCGGCACTAACTTCGATTTTAAGCTTAAAAGCTTTGTGAGGAAGTTTAGGACGCTTTTTGCATCATGTAAAAGCTATCAAACCAAAACTGAACTTAAATCATGTGTTGTTTGGTCTCTATTTAATTTGTGTTTCTTAAGGACCAATCATGCTAGTTTGATGCTTTGATGAGGTATTAAGCAAAGATTGTAACTAGATGCTGTCCAAATTTTTCTAAGGATTATCTAGAAAATTTCTGGCTAGGTGCTCTTTAGGGAAATTGTTCATCACCTAGTTAAGATTGCTCTCTAAAATTCTCATGATTTTAGGATGCTTAAAACTGAAGTTAGGATCAATTTTGCTAGGCAAGGTCATGCTGAAATGCTGTTGAAATTTCTGAGTTAGTCTGAAACTCGAATTTTTACACATAGTTCCTAAATGAATTTGACCAGAGAATCCATAGCAAAAATGTTCATTATCTAGCTTAGATCATGCTGTAAAAATTTCATGGTAATTCGGTACTCAGTTTTTGAGTTATGGTTTTTTTAGTGAAGCTCTGCCCTGCTGAAATTTTCTGGGCAAGAACACTCTGAAAATAGACCTTTTACACCCTTTTCCAATCTGAATTGGTTCGACCTTTGAATACCAAAAATGTGAGTTATAACATGGTCGAGTTGCTCACAAAAATTTGGAATTTTGGGGTACTGGTTTTTTTTAGTTATGAATTTTTGTTCAGAACTGCCAGTTTTGCCATATTGCATGTTAAACTCATCTTTGTGGGTCTAACGTGCGCTTGTAAATTATTTTTACAGATGGCTGCCCCTGGTTTCATTGCGGTGGGCGCTGATGGCACGTTTTCCACCATTGGCTTGCAGTGGGAGGGCTTCACACGCATTGCATGGAGAGCCTTGAGTGTTGTCGGCTACACCACCCTCCTTTCTACGAGGGGTGGAATACGAGAGTTGGGCGTGCCTAGCTGCCGAGCACAGTGACCGTGCTCCCCACCCGCCACCCGAGTGGGCGGACTTGAGCATGGAGCTCCCTGTGCTACCGCCGCCGAGCGGTGGAGTCGGCAGCCTTGATGGTGCTCCACACCTCTCTACCCGCCGACCGCAGAGATGCTTGACACCGCTGGGGTTGATTCCAACTTTGGACCCCAACGATCCTTTGTGGCTAGGTCGGATGGCCAATATAGCCACACTTCTCGAGACCGCTGCCACCCTACGACCGGTGCACTTTGGGCATGTGTTTGAGGGCCTTGTACGCTCTACAGACCTTCGCCGAGTTATCGCGGATGACTTGGCGGGTCGTCTCACTGGAGCCACGTGGTACATCCACTGGGTTGTCAGTCTCTTCACAGAGCAGCACGGTGGATACACTCAGGCCATGCAGACTATTGCGACCTCCGTGGTCACCACTGCAGCCTCCAGTGGTCGCACACCGGCCTCGGTTGAGCGTGGCGACCACCTGCAGCAGATCGTGGACTTCAGCCGGGTGCAGCGGGAGTTGCAGCTCGGTTGGCGAGCAGAGATGCTGAGAGGCTTGTGCACCTCCAGCATATCCAGGGCCTGCAGGACCAGGTTGAGGACTTGGAGCTTGCTGTTGACGCTTTGGAGGGTGAGGTGGGCATGATTCAGCAGGCACACCACCCACCGGGCATTGGGCCCGATGAGCAGATGGAGATTCAGCTGGACCCAGAGGAGGTTCAGGACGTTCCCGGACTCGACTAGAGGAGCATGGTGCTCTATTTCTACTTGTCGCGGGGAACTCTCCATAGTTTGTACATAGGACCTAGATCCTAGATGATGTAGTAGGAAAACTTGACATGTACTCTTTGTTAGCCCTTTTGGTTGGTTTTTGTGCTAGGCTAGCTTAGAGTACTCTTTTGTGTAGCTAGATGCTACATAGTGACCCACATGTAATGGTGATCCACCACATTTTGTAATTTGTAAATATGGTGGGAAAACACCTCTCGGCAGCAATCTGCCTAAGAAATGAAAAAGAAGAAAGTTATGGTCAAATCTGAGTTTTTGGATGAATCCTAAAGTTGTTCTAAACTTGATAATGGTTATGCTCACAAAAATTCAGCATATTTGCATGTGTAGTTTAAGAAATATCGAATTTTTAGTAAGCTACTAGCTGCTGTCCAAACTGCTAGACAGAACTTTAGAAATTGAATTTTTCGACCCCTGTAAAAGATGAATCTGATCTGGAGTTGAATACCAAAGTTGAAGCTTATAAAATTCTACACATGCTGACCAAATTTTAGAAATTTTTGACTTCTGTATAAAGAGTTATGAATTATTTACTCAAGACTGTGATGCTGTCTGAAATCTGAAATTTTCATAAGTTTGAATTTTCGTATGCATATTCTTCTTGTTACTCTTTTAAGCAAGCTTTGAATATGTATCTAATGAAAGTTCAAAATTTTCAGATGGCTGATAATACTCACAATGTTCCTGAGGGCTCTCATGGTCAGGGTGGTGGTGGTCTTCCTCCACCTCCCGATGAACCCTACTGTGCGCTCATGGCTGCCCAAACGGAAGTGCCGAGGCAAAACTCGGACACACGTAATCTAATTGCACAGAGGCTTCAGCAGCCTTTCAATCATCAAGGGCCAAATCAAGATGGGCCTAATACGGTCATGTCATATGACAAATTTAGGGCAATGAGGCCACCATTGTTCACTAAGGCAGAGGAGCCCCTAGAGGCTGATGCCTTCATCAGGGCCCTAGAGGCCATGTTTTCCATATTTACACCGCCTTGCTCGTAGAAGAAAATAAGGCAGCTTCACCAAGAATCGAGGGTGAAGTATTAACTGTGGGAGCATTTCAAATACATGCAGCCACAGAGTCACCAGATTACTTGGGTCGAATTCAAGAAAGCTTTCAAAGAGCATTATATTCCTAAGGGGCTTGTTGATAGAAAAATGAGAGAATTGATGCATCTCAAACAAGGCTCTGACTCAGTTTATCAGTATGCCCAGAAGTTTAATAGTCTCTGTCAGTATGGGGACTATCATGTTGATACTGATAAGAAAAAGATGGAGCGATTCCGTGAGGGACTTGATGGAGAGCTCTATGAAAGGTTGAACTTAATCAAAATTGATAGCTATCCTGAGCTGGTGAATTTGGCTATCTCTCAGGAGGACGCCATGAAGAGAGCTCAACAGGATAGGAAGAGGAAGTTCAATCAAACTTCGTGCAAAGGGCCAAGGCAAGAAATTTAAGTTTGTGAAGAAGAATGTGCAGGGTGCCACCCAGCCATCTTCATCTGGACGCTGGGTGATGAAGCAATCTCAGTCTAAGCCGTCTGGCAACCTTGGCTATCGCAGCACCCAGCAGTGCACCACCACCGCCCGCAACAATGAGGATCGATCGCTGCTACAATCAATGACAACCGGGGCACTATACTAACAAGTGCACACGCCCGACAAAGAACATCAAGAAAGTCGGGCAAGGCTCTAAGGCTGGAAATCGAGAAAGAAACAAAGCGCAAGTGAAGCAAGGTCGTTTAAACTTCACCACGTGGTTGATCTGCCGGAGGAGCACCCGGTCTTGACGGGTACATTTTCTCTCCGTGGTCGCCCGTTAATATATTATTTGATTGCTACTCATAGCTTTATTAATGTGAAAACCATGAATAATGAGGAGTTGAAAAAGGAAATCTTTGATGAGGGTCATCTCTCAAAATTTTCTATCCATCCCGGAGTAGTAAAATGTATCAAGACTTAAAGGAGAATTTTGGTGGTCCAATATGAAGGTGGACATAGCCAAATATGTGTCGAATGCGATACTTGTCAAAAATTAAAGCAAGTCATTTGAAACCTTCCGGTACTCTTCAACCCCTACCTATACCTTCATGGAAGTGAGATGACATAAGTATGGACTTTGTGTCCGGATTTTCACATCTAGAAATCATGATTCCGTCGGGTTATTGTGGATAGGTTGACAAAGACGCTCATTTTATCCCCGTCCACACTAAATATGATGCCAAAGATTATGCAAGTCTTTATATTGAGCACATTGTTCGCTTGCATGGTGTTCCTAAGACCATCATTTCGATAGGGGATCTCTCTTTGTGTCACGTTTTGGGACCAATTACATAAGTCACTTGGCACCGGGATCATACGAGGTTCAGCTTATCGTCCTCCAGACGGATGGTCAAACCGAAAGTGTGAACCAAATTCTAGAGGACATGTTGCTGTTATACACTTTGATAAAAGTTGGGACAAGTGTCTATCGTTGGCGGAATTTTCTTACAATAATAGTTATCAAGCCCGACGAAAATGGCACCTTTGAGGCTCTTTATGGACGGAGATGTCGCTCCCAAGAACTGGTCACGAATCTAT
This sequence comes from Cenchrus purpureus, assembly GCA_022644695.1. Taxonomy (NCBI): domain Eukaryota; kingdom Viridiplantae; phylum Streptophyta; class Magnoliopsida; order Poales; family Poaceae; genus Cenchrus; species Cenchrus purpureus. The sequence goes on along the minus strand of CP053460.1, from coordinate 131,557,290 downwards.
TATGGAGCAAGTCTATTGGTCCATTCAATCTAAGGATGAATCATGAAAAGTGAGGATAATCAAGGAAAATTTGAGATTGCTCAAGAAAGACAAAGAGTCATCATATGACAAGGGAAGGACCTAGGGAGGATACAAAGTTGGTGACTTTGTGTATTTAAAAGTTTTGCCAACCAAGGGTGTCCAAAGGTTGTGTGAAAGGAAAGCTAGCTCCTCGCTACATCGGTCCATATGAGATCATTCAAGTCTCAGGCGGCGATCGATTCGACTCCGATCGGTTCTCACTGATGTTGTCTCCCAATTGAGAAGATGTGCTAATAAACCGGACAGTGGAAGAAGCTAATGCTTGATTGAACCTCATGACGTTGAACATCCTCTAGATTCTTGATATCAAAGAAAGAAAAACTCAAGACAATCCATGAAGATGTATAAAATCAGTCATCACCATGTCATGAAGCCACTTGGGAAATCAACATTATCTCAATGAGAATTATCCGGTTTTCTTGAATCGAGACACCGTAAGTTCTTTACCTTTGTCTCCTCTAATCTTTTAATAAATCTCGGAATGAGATTTCCTTTTAAGGGGTAGGTGTAACATCCCCTATGTTTATTTAAGTTAATGATATTACTTAGCTATGATAATCAAGGTTAATTAGCTCCTAAGCGTGTTTGACTTGATCTCACACACATTTGCACAAATGACCTTGGTCAAAATTCAAATTCATGGTCAAACCCTATAGATCCTAAAGAGCTGATTTGGTTTTCTTGCGCGTTCTCCAAATTTTGCTATAGAAGTTCAACATCGGCCAATATAAAAGTTGTTCCTTATTTCCATGAACACATTTTTCATAATTGGCGGACATTCCAATTTTGAGTGCAAAGCCGCTTAAATTTGTGTTGCTGTGTACAGTAATTTCGGGGCCGAGATTTTGCTGAAGTTCAACGCGCTTTTACCACAAATCCGTTGAGCAAAACACATGTCGCCCTTTGTGAAAGTTGTAGGTCTATAGCTCCTCTACAACTTTTATTTTTGGAGATTTTCACTTAGTTGGACAATTTTTGAGTTAAGCATTTTGAAAGGGTCATGTGAACTAGAGGTGCAGCGCATCGGCCGTGCTGCACCGGGCGTCGTCGCGGCCGCGCCTCCTGCCGCCGACGTGGCGCCAGGCGAACCCCGCGATGGACTCATGGATGCCTCTGCTATGAATCACAAGACGCCGTGGGGTCTCCGCCTCAATCCATCGTGGCGCCGCATTTAGGAGCTCGTCCGCGGCACGGGGCCACGCGGCCGGGCTACAGCCTGCCGCGGCTGCATGGCTCCACTGGCCGCATTGGGTGCTAAAGTCCGTGAAGCCGGTGCACATGTCCGCCCGCCTCGCCTCCGCCTCGTTCTGCGCCGAGCCGACCGAGCCGCCCGCCTGCAGCAGTGCCGCCGCCTTCACGACCGCCAGCTTCCTTGCTCCTATCGCTCCGCGTCCGCCTCTCCTACACCTCGCCGAACCTTCCTCAACATGGCCACACCATCGCCGACCGCCAGCTCCATCACCGGCCGGCGGTGTGCCGGACATGAGCATCCGCTGCAGGCCGGGCCGCCGCTCTCTCCGTACCGCCAAGGCCATCCACCACCCTAAAGGGTCGGCACTGCACCTCCCCTGTTCGGTGATCGCCGTAATTCCGATCACGGTGAGGTCCGACCCAAGGACCCAATTGCAGGGATTGTAATCTTTCCAGGGTGGTTTATGCAAAGGAAGGGCATATGTGTGATTTCGAATTTCATCAAGGGTCTCTGTAAATGTATATTAGGGTTTTCGGCTGCAAATTTAAAAATTTGTAGAAAACAGCAGAAAATTCAGAAAAATGCAAATCCAATTTTTTAGGTTCCTGGTGAAGAAACCTACCTTTTCTAGAAAGCATATATGGGGTTTTTCTGTGTAATTTTTGAATTAAAAATTCAAACTCAGTTTGATGTTTTTTTAGTGTAGTTTAAAATATACACATGCTATGGACTTAAATTTTGGATATGTTCCTCTTTATGGCATGTCTAGTTTTGTGACCAAAGTTGGCATGAGTTTTATGTGTAGATTTTTAGTTATGATTTACGTAAGCTTTATGCTAGTTTAATCTTGATGCTTTTTATATCCCTTTTTTATAAACTTTTCTTTAAGCACCAGTGCACCCTAGGGCTTTGTCTTGATGAGTAGTACCTCTGATAGGTTGGATGTGATTTTAGGATGTGTTTTGGTTTATGTTTTGGATTTAATCTTGTGTAGGGTGATAAATTAATAACTCAATATATAAATAAGATCTATACTTGAGCTTTGGCCAGAAACTTAGTTTTGACCTAGAGGATGGCTAGGAGAAAGTTGAGATCAAAAAGTTTAGTAAATCTTTTTATGTGAATTAATGGTGATTTACTAGGCTAAAATTTGTCTTTTTCGTATAAATTAATTTATAAATGATCTTAATCTAAATTTTGGTGTGTGAGCTTAGAATGGGCATATGATGATGTGTGTAGAAGCTTAAACTTATTAGATGTGTTTTTGATTTAATATGGATTTATGGTTGAAAGGCTTGTTTTATGTAATTAAATAAAGAAATGGAAATTAAGGTGTCAAATTGTGAAAGCATGTCATGGTTCTGTTTTTGAATGTTTAATCACACTCTCTTACTATTTTGTGAAGTTAAATACTTTAGTTTGCTTAAATATGTACACAATCACCATCAAAATAGTGTTTAGTTCATCATCACACCACCCTAATAAATTTTGTGAGAAATTAATAATGTTTAGATGAATATGGCCAACAAGAGTTGGGTTGGTGGTAATTCTCCCACCCTCACCATAATCTAATGCATATGCATGTGACGTGTAGATTTATCAGACGGGACGTACACGCTCACTCGGAGGAGGAGGAGCAGCTGAAGAGGTGAACCAGACTAGTGTGCAGCAAGACCTGGACCAAAGTCCGGAAGAGCCCAAGGCTGTTGCTAACTTAGAAGAAGGCAAGCACCGGTTGCATTAACCCAATTTCCTAGCTTGCAATTTATTTTCGTATTTATGTTATGTTATGTGCATTTAAGTTTCAGGAGTTGCTTTGCAACCTAGATGCATGATTCTTAGGACTCCTATGCTCTTTTACTAGTATGTTAGAAGCTGGTGCCATGCTCTAAGGATACGGTGAAGTCGAGTAATGACTCATTGCTCGCGAGATATAGGATGTATGTTGTGGAATCATAAGTTGGTTAAATTGACTCGCCATGTGGTAAGAGCAATGGGTTCGGTCTCGACCGAGTAGCATGGTGCCGGTCTAAGCTATTGAACGTACTCAAGTGCTTGTCGAATGGGAAAGCCTAGTACCTAATGAACCAAAGGGGACTTTATCGCTACTACTCTTGAGATGCTTCTCCCGTTTCCTGAGTGCAAGTGATCCGACGCCGCGTGAGGGCGCCCAAAGAACCTTGTACTGCATCCGTCCTAACTGGGAATGACGGAACCGCTCCTGGGGTAGACCTCATTCACTTTTATTTGATTTCTTGGGGTCTACCTTCCGTATCTTGGGTTTACCTTGCAAGGATATAAATCGATCGATCGATCGGCCACCGCGTTATCCGAGCTTGACCACCGGCTACCCCATGTTTATTTATGGAACATTTGGATTAATATTGTTGATGATTAATCTTGTTTGTACAACCATGCTTGCTTAGCTAGGTGCTTACCTAGAATGGTTAACATACTAGAACTTGAGCTAAAATTTGAAAGTAAGGATCAACTCTTAGTTGCTTTTGGCAAAACAAACCCACCACCCAAAAAGCCTTGCATGTCTAGTGTCTTTTATTTTGTTTGGAAGTCCTTCGAGTATTAGTATACTCACCTTGCTTTTGTTGTTGTTTTCAGTAATCCCATCCGCCCGGTTCTATTCCATGGTTGGGAACTTGAATGGGAAAACGATGATGAGGAGTGATATGCATGGATGGCCTCCTGTGTATCATGCTTAGTTTAATTTCACTGCCTAAACTCGAACCATGTTTACTTTTATGTACTCAAAACTTGGTTTGTAATTTTAAGTACTTGTGAACTTTTTAATGTAATGTTGTACTGTCCCACTTCGTGGGCTTAGCGCATAATTCGATCCCGTAAGTGATTTACCCATCATGCCCCTATAGAGAGCATAGTTCTTTATTATTGCTTAATGGCCGTGTGGACAGCTTAGGCGATAATACAGAATTATTTTGAGCGGTTCTGTCACAGATAGCCTGATGAAATGGTGGTGAATAATGTTATGCCCTGCATAATAAAGGAAGAAAAGAGGGCGAGCTAGCGGCGATGCTAGCGGCGGCGCCCCAAGAGCCCGACGGGATGACAATTATCCATCAGGCAAGAAATCAAAGAAAAAGTAGTAGGCCGGCGGTAGAGGCGCCTCCAGAGCCCGCTATGATGGGGTTGCGGTGGCGGCGGTGGCGTGCAGCGACCCTCTGTTGGCAAGAAAGGAGTGACACTCCCTTGGCAAGAAAGGATCGGAAGAGAGAAAGAGGCAGGGTATGCATGCCTCGGTGATGCCGTGGACGGCAATGGTGCCGGGGTAGGGAATTGCGACGCGTGAATGAATGAGGTGGAGATGGAGAGAAGGATTGCAGAGAAGATTTATAGACAAAAGACTAAATCTAAACCGTTGATCTCTAGATTCAAGGGTGCAGAATCCGGTCATTCTAAATCATTGATCTTTGATCTAAGGGTCTAGAATTCATATAAGAGGGGAGGCATCGGGAGTACCGTAGTTGATCGATTTTAGCTACACTTTATTGTATCTTAGCTTTGCGCAAGACCCGAATCATTTAGGTAGCCTTTTTTTATCTTATATTTAAACTACATCCTAGACTCGGTCTAAAATGTCGATCTCAGATATGATGATATATAACTTAGCTATGAAAAAGGGGGAGCATGTGAGGGACGATACCCTATTACATTTTAAGTACGTAGTATCTATTTCATCTTAATTATCTTAACAAAACCCTAGACTCAATCTGATTCTTGTTGATCTCAGATCTGAGGGTCAAGAATTCATGAAAAAGAGAAGGCACAGGGAATACACTAAACTATTTTAGGTAGTATTTGTTGTATATTATCTGTAACCATATTGTGGGGGGCAGTCTTTCCCCCACCAGCCGAGTGGAACATAGACTCAATCTAAACCATTGAGCTTAGATATGAGGGTCTAGAATTTAGGTGCGGAGGGGAGGCATGGGGAATAACCTTATTTCATTTAGGTATCCCTTTATTGTATCTTATCTGTGTACCAAACCCTATACTCAATATGAAATCTTTTGGGTAACCTTTATTATATCTTATCTTCAAACCAAATTCCATATATACTTAATCTAAATTATTGACCTCAGAGCCAAAGGTATGGGATTCAGGTGCAGAGGGGAGGCGTGGGGAATACCCTATAGCATTTTAGGTAGCCTTCATTCATTGTATCCTTATTTTTACATGAAACCCTAGATCGATTTTGAATTTTGGATCTCATATCCAAGGGTCCAAAATTTAGGCGCGGAGGGGGTGAGTGGGAGGAATGCCGACCTTTTACACCAATCCCTAGACTCAATCTAAACCGCAAATCTAAAATCCAAGGGTAGATAATTCAAGTGTGAAGGGCGTACGGGTGGGTTGGGGGTGGGGGTGTGTTAATAAAATTACTCGAATGTACGCAGTAGGTGGACGGCTTGTACATGACATCATTCCACTGATCTTACTCGTTTGTGAACGCTTACCGCTTCCGCTGATCTTACTCATTTACGTCTACCTAGTAACAACTCACATTGCACAGATTTTTGAAATGGTTGCAACTTTTTTCTTTTGATATGTGAGTAGGGAAGTAGTAATATGTTGAGGTCACGGACACGGAAGCTACCTAGCTAGCTGCCCACCGGTGGGTAGAGAGCCGTATGTAGAGGAGCGGGTGGACCGCAGCGGCGCAATGAATCCGGCGTCCCGTCCGCGCTCGTCCCAACCTCCGCGCACCGCACCAGGCTGCTTGCTGCTCCCGGCGGCTGTTTCTACCTTTTCCCTTGTTTATGATTTCCGGCTGTTTCCTTGCCTGACCGCTGTCGTTGTTGTTGTCTGTATTCGATCGACGGCGTGCCTTCCTTGGCACGAGAACAAGCGTGGCTCCGTCGAGCCGAGAGCGAAGCGGTCGTTCGCTCCACCAGGTGCGTCGAACGAGCGGAGCAGAGGACGCACGCACGCCCCCGGCCGTGGTCAAAAGTGGGAGGGAGCTATAGATGTCCATTCCGCGGCCCCCCGCCCGCCCAAAGTACTTAAAATTACAAACCGGGTTTTGAGTACATAAAAGTAAACATGGTTCGAGTTTAAACAATGAAAGTAAACTAAACTAAACGCATGATACACACAGGAGGCCATCCATGCATATCACTCCTCATCATCGTTCTCCCATTCAAGTTCCCAACCATCTGGGATGGAACCAGCCGATGGGATTACCAAACAACAACAAAGCAAGGTGAGTATACTAATACTCGGCAAGACTTACCCGACAAAAATAAAAGACACATTAGACATGCAAGGCTTTTTGGTCGGGTTTGTTTTGCCAAAAGCAACTAAGAGTTGATCCTTACTTTCAAATTTTAGCTCAAGTTCTAGTATGTTAACCATTCTAGGTAAGCACCTAGCTAAGCAAGCATGGTTGTACAAACAAGATTAATCATCCATCAATATTAATCCAAAATGTTTCATAAATAAACATGGGGTAGCCAAGGTCAAGCCGACTCGAGATAACGGAGTGACCGAATCGATCGACGAGTATCCTTGCAAGGTAAACCCAAGATACACGGAGGAAGGTAGACCCCAAAGAATCCAAAGAAAACAAATGCGAGTCTACCACCAGTGCGGTTCGCCACTCCCGATTAGGAAAAGATGCTACTAAGTACAAGGTTCGGGTCGCCCTCACGACGCCCATACTCACACTTGCACCAGAATCAAACCAATCTCAAGATTAGTAGCGATAAAATTCCCTTGGTTCATTAGGTACTAGGCTTCTGGGTCCCATTCCCGACAAGCACTTGGTACGTTCAATAGCTTAGACCAGCACCATGCTACTCGGTCGAGACCGAACCCATTGCTCTTACCACATGAGCGAGTCAATTTAACCAACTTATGATTCCAACATAAGCATCCTATATCTCGCGAGCAATGAGTCATTACTCGACTTCTACCGTATCCTTAGAGCATGGCACTAGCGTTCTTAACATACTAGTAAAAGAGCATAGGGTCCTAAGGATCATGCATCTAGGTTTCAAAGCAACTCCCTCAAACTTAAATGCACAAAGTAACATTAAATCCGAAAAGTAAAATAAAGTAAGATTTTATCCAAAAGGTTATATGCAACCTGCTTGCCTTCCTCGACTCAAACACGCCTTGGGCTCTTACGGACTTTGGTCCGGTCTTGCTGCCCACTAACTTGGTTCAGCTCACCACTAGCGGATCCCTCCTCCCGAGTGAACGGTACGTCCGTCTGTAAATCTACACGTTTATGCACATGCATTAGCTAAGGTTAACCTTGATGGTGACTGTGTACATATTAAAGCAAACTAAAGTATTTAACTTCACAAAACAGCAAGGGAAGGTGATTAACAATTTAAAAACAGATACATAACATGTTTTCACAATTTGACACCTTAAATTCAATTTCTTTATTTAAATACATAAAACAAGCATTTCAACCATAAATCCATATTAAATCAAAAACACTTCAAATAAATCTAAGCTTCTGCACACATCATCATATACCTATTCTAAGATCACACACCAAAATTTACATTAAGAACATTTATAAATTAATTTATACGAAAAAGACAAATTTCAGCCTAGTAAATCACCATTAATTCATATAAAAAGATTTACTAAACTTTTTGATCTCAACTTTCTCCTACAAGTCATTTAGACCAAAAATAAGCCTCTGGCCAAAGCATGATTTCAGATTCAAATTATTTTTGAAAATTTGAATTTAAACTCCTACACAAGATTAAATCCAAAACACATATCAAAACACATCCTAAAATCATATCCATTCTACCAAAGGTACTAATCATCAAGGCAAAGCCCTAGGGTGCACTGGTGCTTTAAAGAAAAGATTACTAAAGGGGCTATAAAAAGCATCAAGCTTAATCTAGCATAAAGCTTGCATAAATCATAACTGAAAATCTACACATCAAAATCATGTCAACTTTGGTCACAAAACTAAACATGTCATACAGAGAAATATATCCAAAATTCAAATCCATAGCATGTGTATATTTTAAACTACACTAAAAACACCTCAAACTGAGTTTGAATTTTCATTCAAAAACTACACAGAAAAACCCTATACATGCTTTCTAGAAAAGGTAGGTTTCTTCACCAGGAACCCAACAAAATTGGATTTGCATTTTTCTTTTTATACAATTTTCTATGAATTTTCAAAGTTGCAGTGAAAACCCTAAACAACTTTACAGTCCTCGAATAAGTTTTGTAATTACACAAAGGTCCCTATTTTACGGAAACACCCCTGGACCTTTTTCAAACCTCAATGTACAGCCCGGGGGCAGGCACGCCGGGGGCCGAGGAGGGCGAGCTGCGGAGGCACCACCGGCTGAGCCCAACCGGCTCAGGTGGCCAAACTGGCGGCGGCGAGCAAGGCGAGCCCCAGGCGTCAGAGCGGCGCGCCGAGTGGTGTACCGCGGCGGCGGCGCAATGTGGTGGCGGGAGAGCGGAGAAGAAGCAAGGAGGGTTGGGAAGGTGAGCGGCGCGGTCGGCGCGGACGGGCGCCGGCACGACGGCGACGGACGGCGGCGGCGCGCCTCTGCGAGTCCGGAGGCGGCGGCGTGGAAAGAAAGCGGCGATGACTTGGCTTGGCTTATGCAGATGGCGGCGCGCAAGTCGAGACGAGGCATCGCGGCGCGCGACTTGGCGCCTGCATGCGCAGGCGCGTGACGCAGCGGACCGGGCGCGACGGCGTGCCGGCCCGCGTCGCGTATGCGCCTCGGGCGTGGCTCATAGCGCGAGGGAAGATGCGGAGTGGTCGAGGCACGCGGGTCCACAGCGGAGATGCTGTCGTCCCGGAGCTACGCTGGCGCGCAGACGTGGCGTGCGCGCGCGCGACGCTGAGCGCGAGCGAGGCCAGCGCCCGAGCGCCCGTCCGATTCGTTATACCCTTTGACTTGAAACTCCAGATTTTCAAATGTAAGTTGAAAATCTACAAAAACAAAAGTTGAGAAACTATAGCACCAACTTTCCCAAAGGGAGACCTATGTTTTGATGAAAGGATTGACGGAAAAACGTGGCAAAGTCGCAAACTCGGCCTTGGCCCACGATCTTCATCTCGAGTTTACGCGCTTTGCACTCAAAATTGGAATGTCCGCCAATTACGAAAAATGTGTCCCGGAAATAACGAGAACTTTTATATTGGCCGATTTTGAACTTCTATAGCAAAATTTGGAGAACGCGAAGAAAACCAAATCAGCCATTTAGGATCAAAGGGTTTGAGGAATTTGTAACTTTGACCAAGGTCATTTGTGCAAAAGTGTAACAAATCATGTCAAACATGCTTAAGAGGTAATTAACCTTGATTAACATAGCTAAGTAATGTCATTAGCACACTTAAACATCGTGGATGTTACATTACCTACCCTTAAAAGAAATCTCGTCCAGATTAGGATTTAAAAGATGAAAGTAGGGGAAGGAACTTACGTTGCCTTGATTCAAGAAAACCGGATAATTCTCATTGAGATAATGTTCGGTTTCCATGTAGCTTCTTCTACGGTATGATGACTCCATTGGATTTTATACATCTTACGGATTGCCTTGAGTTTTCTTTCTTTTACATCAAGAATTCTCAAAGGATGTTCCACAATGAGAGATCCGGTTCAATCCAAGCATTAGCTTCTTCAATTACTTCCCTAGCCGGTTCATGTGCACATTTCCTCAATTGTGATACATGAAACACATTGTGCACGGAGAATCGCTCGGCGTATGCCAACGCCCAGACTTGAATGATCTCATAAGGGCCAATGTAGCGAGGAGCTAACTTCCTTTCACATCAATCTTTGGACACCCTTGGTTGGCGAAACTTTTAAATACACAAAGTCACCAACTTTGTATTCTCTAGGTGCCTTTCCCTTGTCATAATGACTCTTTTGTCTTTCTTGAGCAATTCTCAAATTTTCCTTGATTACCCTCACTTTTTCTTCGGCATCCTCAACTAGGGCTGGACCAAGAATTTCCTCTCCCCGGTCTGTGACCAGTTCAAGGGAGTACGACATCTCCGTCAGTAAAGAGCCTCAAAGGTGCCATTTTCAGGTGGCTTGATAACTATTGTTGTAAGAAAATTCAGCCAAGGCGAGACACTTGTCCCAACTCTTATCAAAATGAATCACACATGCTCGCAACATGTCCTCTAGAATCTGGTTTACTCTTTCAGTTTGACCATCAGTCTGAGGACGATAAGTCGAATCACAGTATGATTTTTGTGCCAAGAGACTTATGTAATCTGTTCCCAAAAACGTGCCACAAAGAGAGATCCCTATCTCAAATGATGGTTTAGGAACACCATGCAAGCGAACAATGTGCTCAATATATAGACTTGCATAATCTTTGGCATCATATTTAGTGTGGACTGGAATAAAGTGAGCAGTCTTTGTCAACCTATCCACGATAACCCAAACGGAATCATGATGTCTAGATGTGAGTGGAAATCCAGACACAAAATCCATACTTATGTCATCCCACTTCCATGAAGGTATAGGTAGGGGTTGAAGAGTAGGAAGGTTTCAAATGACTTGCTTTAATTCTTTGACAAGTATCGCATTCGACACATATTTGGCTATGTCCACCTTCATATTGGACCACCAAAAATTCTCCTTTAAATCTTGGTACATTTTACTACTCCCTGGATGGATAGAGAATTTAGAGAGATGACCTTCATCAAAGATTTCCTTTTTCAGCTCCCAATTATCTGGAACAACAAGGCGTTGCCCAAACCAGACTATGTCTTTCTCATCCTTCCAAGCAATCATACTTAGGATCTTTTCTAACAATTTTGTTTGATCAAAAGAATACCCTCATCTTGAAGTTGAGCCTTAACAATTCTATCAAATAGGTCGACTCACAGAAATAGCATTTAGGCTTCCTTGTTCAACAATTTCCAAGTTTAGCCTTCTCAAATCCTCACATAGAGTGTCATTATAAGGTTCCATTGATAGGCAATTGCAGTGAGCCTTGCGGCTAAGAGCATCCGCAACTACATTAGCCTTTCCAGGATGATAATGGACCTCAAGATCATAATCTTTTATCAACTCTAACCATCTTCTTTGCCTCATGTTTAAATCAGACTGAGTGAAAATATATTTGAGGCTTTTGTGGTCAGTGAAGATATTACAGCGGGTTCCCATAAGGTAATGCCTCCACATTTTCAAAGCATGAACAACCGCTGCTAGCTCTAAGTCATGTGTGGGGTAATTCTTTTCATGAGGGCGAAGCGCCCGTGAGGCATAGGCAATAACCCGATTCTCTTGCATAAGAACACAGCCAAGACCCGTGCCTGAAGCATCACAATAAACTTCATATGGCTTTGAATTGTCCCCAATGCGCTAGCACTGAAATGAAGTTAAAAGTTCTCTTAATTTTCGGAAAGCCTTATCACAAGCCTCACTCCACACAAATTTCACACCTTTCTTTAGCAGCTCAGTCATAGGCTTAGCAATCCTAGAGAAATCCGGAATAAAGCGGCGATAATATCCAGCCAAGCCTAGGAAGTCATGATTTGATGAGCAGATTTAGGGGGTTGCCAATCCATTACTTCTTGCACTTTGCTTGGATCGACAGATATACCCTTGCTAGAAATAGTGTGCCCCAGAAATTTAACACTATCTAGCCAAAATTCACACTTGGAGAGCTTAGCATAAAGTTTGTGCTCTCTTAAGCGTTGCAAGACAATGCGAAGATGCTCCGCATGTTCTTCCCCATTCTTGGAATAAATAAGTATGTCATCAATGAATACCACCACAAATTTATCCAACTCCGTCATAAATACGGAATTCATAAGATACATGAAGTAAGCTGGGGCATTTGTAAGACCGAAGGACATGACCAAGAATTCATAAAGTCCATAACGAGTAGAGAAAGCCGTCTTGGGAATATCACAAGGTCGGATTTTTATTTGATGATACCCAGACCGAAGATCGATCTTAGAAAAGACCTTAGCTCCAGCCAATTGATCAAATAGCACGTCAATGCGGGGCAATGGATATTTATTTTGATAGTCACCGCATTGAGAGGTCGGTAGTCCACACACAACCTCAGGCTACCATCTTTCTTTTTCACAAAGAGGGCGGGACAACCCCAAGGAGAAGAGCTGGGGCGGATATAGCCCTTATCAAGCAACTCTTGAAGTTGTTTCTTTAATTCAACAAGTTCTTTGGGTGGCATTCTATAAGATCGCTTAGAAATAGGGAGCGGTGCCAGTCAGAGCTCAATGACAAATTCAACCTCTGCTGCGGTGGCAAGCCGGGCAAATCATCGAGAAAGACATCTATGTACTCGCATACCAATCGAATGTCCTCAAGTTGAGTAGTTATGGCTGCATAAACACATGAGCCTTTATGGCCTTTGGGAGGAAGGTAAAGAATTGAATTCCCAACAAAAGGTGAGTTGATTTCTAACATTCTCTCTGAAATATCCAGACAACTTTGTCCGAGTCATCCAATTCATGCCTAGGATAACATCTACCCCATCCGACTTAATGTGACAAGATTTGTTGGAAAAGTCTTGCTACCTATTTCAAGCGGTACCCTTAAGGCTACTTGATTTGAAGCAACATTTCCACCCTTGTGGCAATCATATAGGCCTGATTAGTATGACACCACTTCAAATCCCAATTATTCATGGTTTTCACATTAACAAAACTATGGGTAGCACCGTAATCAAATAATATAGTAATCGGACGACCACGGATAGAAAATGTACCCGTCAAGATCGGTGCTCCTCGTGCGCATCAACCATTGTGGTGAAGTTTAAACGGCCTTGCTTCACTTGCAGCTTTGTTTCTTTCCCCCGATTTCCGGACTTGGAACCTTGCCCTTGATTTTGCCGATTCTCGCTTAGGGCGTGTACACTTGTTAGCATAATGCCCCAAACCGTCCACAATTATAGCAACGACATCATCATTGTTGCGGGCGGTGTGGGGTGCATTAGGCCTAGGAGCATCATTGGTGTCATGCGATAGCCAAAGTTGCCGACGGCTTAGATCGAGATTGCTTCATCACCCATCCGGATGAAGATGGGGGTGGCACCACATTCTTCTTCACAAACTTAAATTTCTTGCCTTGGCCACGCACAAGTTTGATTGAACTTCCTCTTCCTATCCTGTTGAGCTCTTTTCATGGCGTCCTCCTGAGAGATAGCCAAATTCACCAGCTCAGGATAGCTCTCAATTTTGATTAAGTTCAACCTTTCATAGAGCTCTCCATCAAGTCCTTCACGGAATCGCTCCATCTTTTTCTTATCAGTATCAACATGATAGTCCCCATCTTGACAGAGACTATTAAACTTGGCATCTTGATAAACCGAGTGAGCCTTGCTTGAGATTCATCAGCTCTCTCATTTTCCTATCAACAAGACCCTTAGGAATATAATGCTCTTTAAAGGCTTTCTTGAATTCTGCCCAAGTAATCCGTGACCCCGTGGCTGCATGGATTTGAAATGCTCCCACCAGTTAATGCTTCACCCCTTCGAAAGCAGAAAGCTGCCTTTTATTTTCTTCTGAGCAGGGCAGTGTAAAGATGGAAAACATGGCCTCTAGGGCCCTGATGAAGGCATCGGCCTCTAGGGCTCCTCACTTAGTGAAGAGGGGTGGCCTCATTGCCTGAATTTTTCATAGGACTTGACCGCATTAGGCCCATCCCGATTAAGGCCTTGATTGTGCACAGCTGCTGCAATCTTTGAGCAATTTGCTGTTGAGTCTGAAGAATTTGGCGCAACACTTGTCTGCGCAGATAAAAGCTTCTGGTGTCATGGGTGGAGGTGGAGGAAGAGGAGCATCCCCACCGCCTCCCCGCACCCGAGAGTCATTCTCTGTTATCAGACATCTGAAAAGTTGAACTTTCATTAGATACATATTCAAAGCTTGCTTAAAAGAATACAAGAAGAATATGTATACGAAAATTCAGACTTATAGAAATTTTCAGAATTTAGACAGCATCACAGTCCTGAGTAAATAAATCATAACTCTCTGTACAGAAGTCAAAAATTCATAAAATTTGGTCAGCATGTGTAGAATTTTTATAAGCTTCAACTTTGGTATTCAACTCCAGATCAGATTCATCCTTTTACAGGGGTCGAAAATTCAGTTTCCAAAGTTCTGTCTATCAGTTTGGACAGCAGCCAGCAACTTACTAAAATTTCAATATTTCTTAAACTACACATGCAAAATGCTGAATTTTGGTGAGCATGACCATTATAAAATTTCAAACAACTTTGGTAGTCATTGCAAAATCCAGAAATGACCATAACTTTCTTCATTTCATTTCTTAGGCAGATTGCTGCCGGAAGGTGTTTTCCACCATAATTACAAGATTACAAAATTTGGTGGATCACCATTACATAGGGGTCACTATGTAGCTTCTAGCTACACAAAAGAATACTCTAAGTCAGCCTAGCACAAAACCAACCAAAAGGGCTAACAAAGAGTACATGTCAAGTTTTCCTACTACATCATCTAGGATCTAGGTCCTATGTACAAACTATGGAGAGTTGCGACAAGTAGAAATAGAGCACCAAGCTCCTCTAGTCGAGTCCGGGAACGTCCTGAACCTCCTCTGGGTCCAGCTGGATCTCCATCCGCTCATCGTCAACAATAGCCGTGGGTGGTGCACTGGAGCATAACCACACCCTCCAAGGCCTGTATATCGAGCTCGAGGTCCCCAACCTGCTCCTGCAAATCCTGGATGTGCTCAAGGTGCACAAGCCTCTCGGCATCCCCGCTGCCACCGAGCTGCAGCTCTTGCTGCCCACCGTAAGTCCGTAATCTGCCGCAAGTGGTCGCCACGCTCAATCGAAACCGTGTGCCCGACCGAGCTGCCGTGGCGACCACGGAGGTCGGCACAGCCCCGCATGGCTCGAGTGTACGCACCGTGCTGCTCTGTGAAGAGACTGACAACCCAGTGGATGTACCAAGTGGCTCCAGTGAGGCGGCTAGCCAAGTCATCCGCGATAACTCGGCGAACGTCTTGGAGAGCGTACAAAGCCCTCAAACACGTGCTCAAAGTCTGCACGGTGTCATACGGTGGCACAATCTCGAGAAGTGTGGCTATATTGGCCATCCGACCTAGCCACAAAGGATCGTTGGGGTCCAAAGCCGGAATCAACCCCCAACGGTCTCAAGCATCTCTGCGGTCGGCGGGTAGAGAGGTGTGGAGCACCATCAAGGCTGACCCACTCCGCCTCAAGGAGTGGTAGCATAGGAGCTCCATGCTCAAGTCCGCCCACCTGTGGTGGCGGTGGGGAGCACGGTCACTGTACTGCAGCTAGGCACACCTAACTCCTCGTATTCCACCCCTCGTAGAAAGGAGGGTGGTGTAGCCGACGCACAAGGCTCTCCACGCAATGCGTGTGAAGCCCTCCCACCGCAAGCCGGTGGTGGAGAACGCGCCATCAGCGCCACCGCAACGAAACCAGGGGCAGCCATCTGTAAAGTAATTTACAAAGCGCACGTTAGACCCACAAAGATGAGTTTAACATGCATATGGCAAAACTGGCAGTTTAGAACAAAATTCATAACTGAAAACCAGTACCCCAAAATTCCAAATTTTTGTGAGTAGTTCAGAAACATTCTAACTCACATTTTGGTATTCAATGGTTGAATTAAATCAGATTGTAAAAGGGTGCAAAGATCCATTTTCAGAGTGCTGTTGCCCAGAAATTTCAGCAGGACAGAGCTTCACTAAAAGACCATAACTCAAAAATTGAGTACCCAATTACCATGAGATTTTTACAGCATGATCTAAGCTGGATAATGAACATTTTTGCTATAGATTCTCTGGTCAAATTCATTTAGGAACTATGTGTAAAAATTCGAGTTTCAGACTAACTCAGAATTTCAACAGCATTTCAGCATGACCTTGCCTAGCAAAATTGATCCTAACTTCAGTTTTAAGCATCCTAAAATCATGAGAAATTCAAAGAGCATTCTTAACTAGGTGATGAACAATTTCCCTAAAGAGCACCTAGCCAGAAATTTTCTAGATAAGCCTTAGAAAAATTTAGACAGCAACTAGTTACAATATTTGCTTAACACCGCTTCAACGCATCAAACTAGCATGATTGGTCCTTAAGAAACATAAATTAAATAGAGACCAAGCAACACATGATTTAAGTTCAGTTTTGGTTTGATAGCTTTTAACATGATGCAAAAAGCGTCCTTAACTTCCTCACAAAGCTTTTAAGCTCAAAAACGGTTAGTGCCGGTGGCAAGGCATAAATATCGCTCTCCTTATAATAGCTAGTCGAAAGCTATTCATTTCTTACATTACCGTACCTAACAACCGTGGTTAGTGTACCTGCAGAAAATCACAGATATCCAAGACCTTTTGTGCCAGCACTCACAAAAGCGTCCACATTCATTACCGTTCAATATAGAAACGGTATCCATGCGTAAAGTCACGCATGGACAGATCAACCCTCGGACACCTCCGCTTGAATGGAGTTGTCCTTTCCGCCTATTGCGGGTTCGCATTGTATGGCAAAACATGGCTAGACACGACGCCGAGATTGGAATAGGCCTCACTCATCCCTCACGGACTTTCCTGGTACCATCACGTATGGCAAAACGTGGCGAGACATGGCACGCCATTGGAATAGGTCCCACTAGTCCTCACAGGACTTCCTCAGGGTACCACCACGATGGCAAAACGTGATGAACTAGTATGGTTGTGCATGAAAGTAAGTTTTGACAGAATAAAATGTGTCGAAGTCGTAAATACACCATAGAGTACTAGCCACCGAAAGAACCCAAAAATTCTCTAGGGCCTCTCGACTAGATTAGACCTTAACGTCCTACTCACTTAGCAAGATTATTAATCTTGGCAAATTTTATTCAAAACAAGTTTGTTAAGTTATTTTAATTACTCGGTGCATAACTCGCTCGATACCACCGTGATGTGAGAACCGCCCAAAATAATTCCGTGATTATCGCCTAAGCCGTCCACGTGGCCATTAAGCGATAATAAAGAACTATTCTGTCGCCTCTGCTGGTCATGCCCGGTAAATCACTTACACAGGATCGGATTATGCGCTAAGCCCACACGAAGCGGGACCGAGTACAACATACATTACATAAAAGGTCCATAAGTACTTAAAATTACAAACCAGGTTTTGAGTACATAAAAGTAAACATGGTTCGTAGTTTAAACAATGGAAAGTAAACTAAACTAAACGCATGATACACAGAGGCCATCCATGCATATCACTCTCATCATCGTTCTCCCATTCAAGTTCCCAACCATCCGGGATGGAACCGGGCCGGATGGGATTACCGAAAACAACAACAAAAGCAAGTGAGTATACTAATACTCAAAGAAGACTTCTGACAAAAATAAAAGACACAAATTAGACATGCAAGGCTTTTTGGCTGGTGGGTTTGTTTTGCCAAAAGCAACTAAGAGTTGATCCTTACTTTCAAATTTTAGCTCAAGTTCTAGTATGTTAACCATTCTAGGTAAGCACCTAGCTAAGCAAGCATGGTTGTACAAACAAGATTAATCATCCATCAATATTAATCCAAAATGTTCCATAAATAAACATGGGGTAGCCGGTGGTCAAGCCGACTCGATAACGGCGAGTGACCACGATCGATCGATTTATATCCTTGCAAGGTAAACCCAAGATACACGGAGGAAGGTAGACCCCAAAGAATCCAAAGAAAAACAAATGCGAGTCTACCCCCACCAAAGTGCTCCTCACTCCGATTAGGAAAAGATGCCAGTCCTAAGTACAAGGTTCTTGGGTCGCCTCACACCAGCACGCCCATACTCACACTTGCACTACCGGAATCAAACCGGAGACGAATCTCAAGATTAGTAGCGATAAAATTCCCTTTGGTTCATTAGGTACTAGGCTTACGGTCCCATTCCCGACAAGCACTTGGTACGTTCAATAGCTTAGACCAGCACCATGCTACTCGGTCGAGACCGAACCCATTGCTCTTACCACATGAGCGAGTCAATTTAACCAACTTATGATTCCAACATAAGCATCCTATATCTCATGAGCAATGAGTCATTACTCGACTTCTACCGTATCCTTAGAGCATGGCACTAGCGTTCTTAACATACTAGTAAAAGAGCATAGGGGTCCTAAGGATCATGCATCTAGGTTTCAAAGCAACTCCACGAAACTTAAATGCACAAAGTAACATTAAATCGAAAAGTAAAATAAAGTAAGATTTTATCCAAAAAGGTTATATGCAACCGGTGCTTGCCTTCCTCTGACTCAAACACAGCCTTGGGCTCTTCTGGACTTTGGTCCAGGTCTTGCTGCCCACTAACTTGGTTCAGCTCACCACTAGCGGATCCCTCCTCCTGAGTGAACGTGTACGTCCCGTCTGGTAAATCTACACGTTTATGCACATGCATTAGCTAAGGTTAACCTTGATGGTGACTGTGTACATATTAAAGCAAACTAAAGTATTTAACTTCACAAAACAGCAAGGGAAGGTGATTAACAATTTAAAAACAGAAACATAACATGTTTTCACAATTTGACACCTTAAATTCCATTTCTTTATTTAAATACATAAAACAAGCATTTCAACCATAAATCCATATTAAATCAAAAACACTTCAAATAAATCTAAGCTTCTGCACACATCATCATATACCTATTCTAAGATCACACACCAAAATTTACATTAAGAACATTTATAAATTAATTTATACGAAAAAGACAAATTTCAGCCTAGTAAATCACCATTAATTCATATAAAAGATTTACTAAACTTTTGATCTCAACTTTCTCCTACAAGTCATTTAGACCAAAAATAAGCCTCTGGCCAAAGCATGATTTCAGATTCAAATTATGTTTGAAAATTTGAATTTAAACTCCTACACAAGATTAAATCCAAAACACATATCAAAACACATCCTAAAATCACATCCATTCTACCAAAGGTACTAATCATCAAGGCAAAGCCCTAGGGTGCACTGGTGCTTTAAAGAAAAGATTACTAAAGGGGCTATAAAAAGCATCAAGCTTAATCTAGCATAAAGCTTGCATAAATCATAACTGAAAATCTACACATCAAAATCATGTCAACTTTGGTCACAAAACTAAACATGTCATACAGAGAAACATATCCAAAATTCAAATCCATAGCATGTGTATATTTTAAACTACACTAAAAACACCTCAAACTGAGTTTGAATTTTCATTCAAAAACTACACAGAAAAACCCTATACATGCTTTCTAGAAAAGGTAGGTTTCTTCACCAGGAACCCAACAAAATTGGATTTGCATTTTTCTGATTTTTATACAATTTTCTATGAATTTTCAAAGTTGCAGCTGAAAACCCTAAACAACTTTTACAGGGTCCTGGAATAAGTTTTTGTAATTACACAAGGTCCCTATTTTACGGAAACACCTGGACCTTTTTCAAACCTCGCAATATGCCTACGGCCTTGAGCCCCGGCCGAGGAGGGCCGGGCGGCGGCGGCTTGGCACCAGGGACCGGTTAACCGGGTGGCACTGGCCAGGCGGAAGCGGTGGCGACTCCGCGGCGTCAGGCGGCGCCCGGAGGCAGTGTACCGGCGGCAGCGGCGCAATGGTGGCGAGGAGCGGAGAAGAAGCAAGGAGGGTTGGGAAGGTGCAGGTGCGGCGGCTGGTCAGGGGCGGCACGCTCGGCCGACTCGCACGCGCGGCGGCGCGCGCTGCGAAGCGGCGGCGGCGTGTGGAAAGAAAGCGGCGATGACTTGGCTTGGCTTATGCAGATGGCGATGCGCGGCGAAGTCGAGGCGAGCATCCGGCGCGCTGCTGCACTTGGCGCCTTTGCATGCGCGCGCGTGGCGGCATGACCGGGCGGCAGCGTGGCCGGCCGCCCCGCGTCCGTTCGCGTATCGCTCACAGGCGTGGCTGGCGCGCGGAGGAAGATGCGGAGTGGTACGCAGGCGGGTCCACAGCCGGAGACGCCTGTGTCCGTCTGGCCGGAAGCTCAGTGCGCGGGTCGCGTGGCCCGTGACGCGACGCTTCGGGGCGAGCGAGGCCTTGGCCAGCGCGCCGTATGATTATGCGACCCTTTGACTCCGTGAAACTCCAGATTTTCAAATGTAAGTTGAAAATCTACAAAAACAAAAGTTACAGAGAAACTATAGCACTACAACTTTCCCAAAGGGAGACCTATGTTTTGATGAAAGGATTGACGGGAAAAACGTGGCAAAGTCAAACTCGCCTTGGCCCAGATCTTCATCTCGAGTTTACGAAAATTGGAATGTCCGCCAATTACGAAAAATGTGTCCCCGGAAATAACGAAGAACTTTTATATTGGCCGATTTTGAACTTCTATAGCAAAATTTGGAGAACGCGGAAGAAAACCAAATCAGCCATTTAGGATCAAAGGGGTTTGACCGGGAATTTGTAACTTTGACCAAGGTCATTTGTGCAAAAGTGTAACAAATCATGTCAAACATGCTTAAGAGGTAATTAACCTTGATTAACATAGCTAAGTAATGTCATTAGCACACTTAAACATCGAGGATGTTACAAGACGAGCCGCGTGCATGAGGGGGCGGCCGCCGCCCATGCCCGGCAGAAAGGAGGGTGGAGCGGGCGGCCACCACCGCGCCCGGCAGAGAGGAGGCGCCGCCTTGCCGGCGAAGAGGGGAGGAGCGCGGTAACTCCGGCCCGGCCGACGCCTGTGAGCGTGTGGCCGTGGAGGAGCAAGGTGAGGCGGAGGGAAGCAGCAGGAGGCCTCGCCGTTCGCCGACAGAGGAGAGGTGGCGGCGTCGCAGGGACCCAGGCGGGGGTCACATCGTCGCGTCATGGCCTGCTCACGCTGAGAGGCGGCGTGTTGGAGTAGCCGGAGGGAGAGGGAATTAGGGGAATTAGCGTTGGAAGGGGTTTTTTTTGCTTACTTATATGGGTGGGTGATATTTTGCGGGCCTGTAGCGGGCCGTCTTGCTGACTCCGTGCCGGGCTGGGCCGCCCGGCGTGCTGGAGTGGCAGCCCGCGCCCGGGCACGTTATACGGGCCGTGCCAGCCCAGAGCCCGGTGTATAACGGGCCGTGCCGTGCTTAGACCGGGCCAAAATCGCGTGCTTTCGGGTGGGCCGCCATGCTGCGGGCTAAATGGACATCTGTAGAGGGAGCTAGCGCGCGCGACGTCGATCGTCACGCAACTGACGCCTGCATCTGCATGCATCGGGATCGAAGCAGCCGCGCGCGCACGTGACGAATTGTTTTCTGGCCGCAATGCAGCATCTTAATAATCATCCGTTCGGGACCGAACCCTCGCGAGCGTCCGGCTCGTGTCCGGTTCGCAGGCCGGGAGTGAGGGAGGTCCGTCCGCTCTGGACTCCGGTCATCTGGTGCTGCTGGCCGATCGGCATGCATGCATCGGCAAGGACGACCGGCCGGTCAAAAGGCGAAACGGGCCGGGAGCCCGGGAATGCATGCATGGCGCATTGAAAGTGCTGAGTAACTCACCAGTCACCAGTCACCACCTGCGCGTATGTATATGCCAGCCGTGGGGGAGTCCAACACAGCATTCCATAGATCCACCACCACACCAGTCAGTCCAACACAGCACCACCTGCTGCCAACTCGAGCGATCGGTGGGTGTAGTAGTTAAAGCTTTTCCTTGCCTCCCACGGAAACACAACACGTGCATGCGCGACGACCGGGATCGAGGCCGCCAAGTGTGCGCGGGGTGGGCGTCGTAATCCGCTCGCCGACTGGCCACGTGGCGGCTGGCCCGCCCTTTTCAGGCTGCCGCTGGCCGCTCTGCCATGCTGCCCAAGTGCGATTAGAAAAAAAGGAAACACGAGAGATGCCGTTCACACTGCTTTTTGCCTTTTCTCGAGCGCGCTCGACTTGCGATGGCCTCCCCTTTTGATCTTTTTGTCGTATATAAAACACGAGTCCCTTCGGCTCCTCTGGTTTCGGCTTCTTCTGCAATACGTTTCTCTTACATAAATCCGTCATATACAAATCAACACGTAATACTCCCTCCGTTCTTAATAAATATATAACACCGTTGACTTTTTACTCCAACTTTGACCATCAATATATGTGGAACAAGTTAGTTAACTAAAATAAAATATGTATCATTATGTCTATTGTCACATGTATTTTAGATTTAACTTATAAGTTTATCGATTTGGAAAAATATTTACAGAAAAGACGAATAGTCAAACCAATGAAAAAAGTCAATGGTGTCATATATTTAAGAACGGAGGTAGTAACAACAAATCTGTCGTACAAATCAACACGTACTATTTTTTATCCCACAACAAATTTGTCGTACAAATCTACATAAGATCTGCCAAACAAACTCAGAACGAGTATACGCGGTAAGTAGACCGCTTGTACATGGCATCTTTCCACCGGCCATACTCATTTATGACCGCTGACTACTTGATCGTACATCACATCCTTCCGGTAGTCTTATAAAGTCTACATCACCCCCAACCTATGAGGGGTGGACTACATGACAAGTTAATCTATGAAACAGTCTATATCCCCTCTGAACTTTCCAAAACCGATCAAATTACCCCCTAAAGTAGTTTTTAGAAATCATAGTAAATCAAAAAACTGTTTTAGGGGGTAATTTGACCGGTTTTGAAAAATTCAGGAGTGGTATAGACCGTTTCGTAAGTTGGGGTGATGGTGTAGACTTTTTCACTCATTTATGCATGGCGCATTGCGTAAGTAGCTTGTTGTTTTTCGTTTCTGGATTTGTATGTGAGAAGTAGTCAAAGGTTGAGGTCAGAGAGGCGACCGGTGGGTAGAAGTGGTGTAGAGGACGGAGGGGGCGCAATGAATCCCGTCCGCGCTCGTCCCAACCTCCCGCACCAGGCTGCTGCATGCTCC
The DNA here is from genome assembly GCA_022644695.1 of Cenchrus purpureus. Classification (NCBI taxonomy): domain Eukaryota; kingdom Viridiplantae; phylum Streptophyta; class Magnoliopsida; order Poales; family Poaceae; genus Cenchrus; species Cenchrus purpureus. Next base: position 131,534,174 of record CP053460.1, on the reverse strand, counting down.
GGCGGCGGTTTCTACTTTTTCTTTATCGTTGTTGTTTCCTTGCCTGCCCGCTGTCGTTGTTGTCTGTATTCGACGACGGGGGTGCGCGGTGCCTTGGGAGCAAATCAAACGCTGCGCCGTCGAGCCGTTCGCTCCAGGTGCGCCGAACGAGGACGCACGCCCGGCCGGCGTGTCCGGTCAAAGTCGGAGCGCGACGTCGTCACGCACTGCATGCCTCCCTCCCTCGGAATCGAATCTACTCCTCCTTGTAGCGGCGAGCGGAACAGAGGAGCCCCACACATGCCTCGCACGTGACGAATTGTTTTGCTTTTCAAAAATAAAGTTCGGCTGGCCCTGGCCGGGGACAACCTTGCCGTCTACCTAGCGGAGCTGGCGTTGGGGCCTCCTCCTCTCCCTCGCTCGTGGGCGTCGTCTGATCCGCCGCGTGTCCCGGCACCGGCAGGCAGGCAACTGCATGGTCTGTCGTGACGGGCTGCATGCATATACGTATGCAGGTCTGGTCATCTGGTGGCTGCCCGACACGACGATCGGCGTCGGCAAGAACGGCCGCGCAAGGCAACCATCGATCGAGACGGGTCGGGGTGCCACGCACGCACGGACGCCGTCACGCCAGCTCTGGCCCCGCTGCTTTCCACTCATCATGATCATTCACTGACAGTCTGCTGGCACTACTGCACCGAAAGTTCGTAAACGGCTAGCGCGCGCGCTGTAATGTACTACTGTACTGCTACCTGCTATGTGCCGCTGCTGGAGTAGAGAAGAGCAGGAGCAGTGAGCAACGTCCAGCGCCGCGGGGACCACCCGGACGTAGTAGTACACCAGTCCAATAACACAGGACGTCAGCACCGGTCAAAGAAAAGCTTGCTTGCCTCTCACGGAAACACAGCTCGTGAGCGATGACCGAGGTCGAGGCCACCAAGTGTCACCCAGCGCCCCAGCGGGCCGCCAAGTGTGCGCGGTAATGCCAAGGTACGTGCACGACTGCACACGTGGCGGGTAGCCCGCCCTTTCAGCCACCCACAGGGGCGGCTGCTCAGGCATCTTCCGCCGGCCGGCCGTTTTGCCACGCCGTCGTGCCAAAGTGCGATAAAAAAGGAACATGAGATGCCGTTCACATTGCTTTTTTGCCTTTTCTCGCGGGGGCGCGCTCGACTTGCGGCTGGCGCGGGCCACGCATGCACGCACGGGAACAAAACGGAGGACACCACAAATTCATTTTCACCCTGGGCAAAGCAAAGCTATCGTGTTACGTAGGATTTTGTCCTGTTTAGTGCTGTTGTTATTTCGATGAATATGTTGTGATTTTTTTTAACTAAGCACGCGTTGGTACACACGCCGCCAGGTCGTCATGCGGTGTCACGTAAGATTTTTTGATGATGTGGAGGAGAGGCGGGATAGAGAATGATGTCGTTGTCATGAACAACCACCTCATGAGCGAAACAACCACTTCATGAGAAGACTTCACAACCATTGTATGAGTTGTTGTTGCCATGCAACTCATAATATTCCTTTTTTATATGTGCAAATTAAGGAATTACATACATAGCTCTACCAGACGACTTACAAGACAACTCATTGTATAGGTTGTCTGTTTAGTCGACCTAAGATTATGTGTCAATGCATAAGACGGGCTATGAGACGACACTAATGTACCTGCTTAAAAAAATTGTAATTCAAGTACCGCAATGCGGAATCTTTCCTTTTTCTTGTATCTGTGAAAATTGCGGCATCATCCAGTTTGTCGGTCCAGATTGCACCTACCTATTTTGATGAATTGATGGAATGAGCTCAGGTCGCGCGCGCGGTGGGGCAGTTCATCAGGTCCATCGTGCCGTAACACTCGTCGAATAGTCGTGTAATGCCCTTTGTTTGGCTAAGGAAATGAACTAAGAGCAACTCCAACCGACCTCTTAAATTTCAACTCTCATCCACTTATATGAAGATCTCTCATCTACATTTGAGTCCTATTTTCCTTCTATCTCCAACCCAACTCTCATATACCACCCTACTTCTAACCAACTTATTTTTAAATTCCCCTCTTACATGTGGGGCCCGCCTGTCAACGAGTCTTTTCAACCCCCACCCTCCCTTCCCTAATCCCTCACTCCTCTCCCTTCCTCTTCCAACGGGCGCAACAGGGAGACCGCGGGATCCCGAAGACCGCCGGAGGCTGCCGGCCTCACGGGCGTGGCGCGAGGTGGGAGCCGTCGGGCCGGCATTGGCCCCACGGTTGCGGATCTACCAGGTACGACCCCCTCCCTCTCCTCCCCTCCGGACTGCATCACCATGGTGCGAGGAAACTTTGGTGGCGGCACGGGATTGTGGTGGTTGGGGCTGTGGGCGGATGAGAGGTTGGGTGAGGACCTCATACAAGTGAGAGTCAAGAGGGGCAAAATGAGACCCCCTCGTCGCTGGGTGGGGGGTGGGTGGGGTGGGGGGGGGAGGGGAATGAGAGGTCGGTTGGAGGAGGTTGTTTCGCCTCTGACTCTCAAATCCGAGATGAGAGATTGGATGAGAGGTTGGCTGGAGTTGCCCTAACGAACTCATGCATGTTCCTCGGCTCCCATCTGCGCAACCGGAATTGAGTATTTTTTTTAAGGAACGACTACTAGCCAACAAAGAGTGGTTCAAAGATCACAATTGAGTAGTGCTGGTAATTTTTGCAATCTGTGCGAGTCCATATGTACAGTGCCTCACTCTCTAGTCTGCTGCTGTACATCCGAGATGACATTTTTCTTTAATCCTCGCCACGTGTCAGAAAATAGAAATCCATGGTTCTAAAGTTTCACATCTGGACGGTTCAACAAGCTGGGGAACCTGAGTTCCGCATCGCCCTTTCCGCCTTTCCTTGCCGGACAGCAGCAAAGTTTGTCGGCCGGCGCCCAGACCCCTGCAGGTAGTAGGGCCTCGGGGGCGGTGTCGGCCGGCGAATAACGTCCGGCGAGGTTTCCATCGACTGACACCACACGTACGTCGACATGGAGCTCGATCATCGAATGGGGAGGTTCGGTTAGTAGGCGGCGATCACATGCATGGACGGACGGACCTGCCAATCATATACTCCCACGTACATTCAGTTCTTGCACTGAATTTTCTACTTTATTTTCTGTTTTTTTTAGACCCAGCACTGATTTTCTTCTGAAACGGCTGGCGCCTTAATTTGTTGAAACGGGCCAGGTTCCTAGAAGGCTGTTCAAGTGAAAAAAAAGCAGAACAGTGATTAAAAAAGCTTTCAATTTGAGACACTAACAGCCCAGTACAAGCCCAATGCCATCTCTACCTGTGTGGCGGCCAGGTTAACGACCGTTTTTTATTACAATTTGAAACTCCACTAGCGTTAAGCTGTGTACTCTACAAGGGAAATGTGTAGAAGGAATTTTTTGAAGCATCACGGAGATGTGACCGTATAACCTCCCTTCATAATTGTTTTTTTTTTGCATTTTGATAGCAACGTGCACTAAGAAACACGAGGGTATGTAGCCGATCAAATCAAGTGCCCATTCATTGGTTCTCATTTTGATGGGAACATAGTGGTACTACGTCCTTGCTGATACAAACCTTTTACTACTAATAAATTTAGCTAGTATATATAATACATGTATGGAATCAAGTACCATTACAATTACAACGTATATACTATAGAACCTTTTTTTACCAAATTAAACTATATACTGACAACACACGTTAGCTTAGATGATATGTTCCTTGCCTCCTTGAGTTGTGGCAAATTCTTGGGTTTTACACTACTAGAGAATCAGACATTTATCCCTGGGCTGATTTTTCATTTGTACTGAGTATTTTTGCCTCTACAAATAATGGCATTTGTACCGGTTGGAGTCACCAACTGGTACAAATGTCCCCTCACAGGGGCGCATCGGGACCTCCTCCTCCCAACCCGGTACAAATGCCTCACATTTGTACTGGTGGTCTCCGAGTACAAATGTGCTGGCCTCACATTTATACCGGGCGGAGCCACCACTTGGTATAAATGTGGCGACATTTGTACCAGGTAAAAAGAAGACCAGGTACAAATGTTATTCCATCGATCCCGCGGGGACGTAGAAAAATTTCTGCGAGCACTTCTCCGTGCGCGTCCCCCTCTCCTTTAATTCTCCATCACCGATCCTATATCTTTCTCCTCTCATTTTTCTTTCTCTTCCTTCTTACTTTCTCATTTTTCTTTTCTTCTCCAGTACTGATCCCTTCTCTCCCACGCAGGGCAGAGGCCGGCAGACGACACGGCGTGGGCGGTCGGGCAGTGCGTGGCGCCGGTAAGACGGCGCGACGGCAGGCGGCGGCGGCAGCGCTGTGCGCGGCAGCAGAAGAGTTCGATGTGAGTTCTTGTGACTGTGAGTTCTTGGGTTCCTGCGAATCTTGACTCGGTGTGATGTGAATCTTATTGTGTTGTTGTGAATTTTGTGATTGAATCTTGATTTGAGACTTGTAAAATTTGTGATTTTGAATCTGGATGAGATGAGAAAAAGAAAAGAAAAGAAAAAGTGAAGGGAAAGAGGGCTCAGGGGGGGACATTTGTACCGGTTGGCAGGGACGGATCCAGGTGGGTCGGGCTCGAGCCCCTACCGCTGGAAATTTAATGGAGCCCCCCTAAGCCTCCCCTACAAATTTGAGGAAGAAGAATGAGGGAAGGAGAGGCTAGAGGAAGAAGAAGAAGGAGAAAGCCCCCCTAAATTTATTGTAACACCACCGGTACATAACAAATGTTCACATTTGTACCGGGTATCTTGCCCGGTACAAATGCTCCCCCTCATTTGTGCCGGAGAACTTGAACCGGTACAAATGAGGGTTATAGACCGGTACAAATGAGCGTTTTCCAAGAGTGTTATGGCCGCACATGTTTTGTGCGCCAAAGAACATTTTTAGTGTTTTTCATGTTCATATTACTATTTTAAAGCATTTTCTTAACTTTAGAATGAAGTATCTGTCAGTTTGAGAAATCACTCATCCATGTGAAATAATTAGCTTGCTTCTCATTGTATATAGTTCTCATATCTCAGAAATCTTGAGAAATGTGAAGTTCTGAATCGCTGAAATGGACCAATGTGTAGCCATAAAAATTGATGGACAAAGAATAATAACCGTGGTGACCATGTAGCTTTCAAAGATGTCCAATGCGCACTAGCTCATGTTCCAATTAAGTAAAGAAAGCATTTATAATAATGCTTCTAGTGGTATCATCATACAAAACTATATAAGAGTTTCCCATTAAGGAGTTCTCTCAACCCTCAACGTGCCACGTCACCATCCACTATGTCTTCTCTCAACATGCAAGGTGTCCACATCACTATCCATTAAAATCATCAATTTATTTCTTCTATTGATTTTCTACGGCTAATAGCATCCATGCATGCAATGTGTTGTTGCAGTAGAATGTTGCGAGCAACCACTTTAGTTTCTACTTTCAAATTTTATCTTTAAAATTTATTGAAATTCCCGCAGCAGCGTGCGGGTATCACCTAGTGTATATATGGAGCAGACATAATACAACGCTACACAAAGTATATTGGTCAACTCCATTACATATATACTACGTATACGACTATATGAGGATTAGATATATAGTGTCCTCGTAGACACACATCCGCGCCCTAAAAGAGCAACTTATTCTTCATATACTAGTATATAGTTACTGTATATTATAGTGGTAGCAGTGTATGCAGCAGGAGTAAAACTCTCACGCTGCACGCATACACTTCAGTTACATACGACACGCATATATACTTGAGTAGTTGAGTTATATGCTTAGACCGTGACTGAGCCAAGATAGTAGGTGCTATCACTTGGGGACGACGACGACCCGACAAGCCGACGGAGTTACGGGTGCACACGCAAAGCTGCCAGGTAGGGTTTTGGCTTAGGATACCTGTCATCAGGGCACTAATGCTAGCCCCCGATTCCCATGCAGTTGAGCATTCTCCTGAAAGGCCTCAAGACTGTCGAAGCTTGCAGGACAGAAAGCTTCTGCTTGGGATGGAGGTGCAGGTGCCTGCTGGGCCAGAGCAGAAGCCGGGAGCAAGATGAGCACCATTGCAAGGAGAAGGGGGAGCGCAGGGGACGCCATGGAGGACTTGGATGTCAACGCCATTGCTAGTGAGATCGATCGATCGATCTGTGGATCGATGTGTGTGTTCTGGAGGATGATCTATCGTGTGTGCCTTCGATCAAGGGCCGGCGGGGATGGCAGGTATTTATAGGCAGCAGCTAGCTAGCAGCGCGCCGTCGCGGGCACATTTGTCAATGAGATTGCAAAAGTTTTCCATGCTGGCCGGGGCGTTCAAGACGATGCTAGTACATGCATGTACTCTAGGGCAGTGGCGGAGCTACAGCTTATTATCGCTGTCAACTGACATCGACGAATACTGAAAATTTCAGTGTAAATTACTGTTCAAACACTGTTCAAAGTGTTAATGACCTCAGTAAAACGTGACGCTGACATCGGTAAAATCCAAGGCTGGCTTCGCCCCTGCTCTAGGGGTATGCATATTCTTACCCCTAAGTGCTAGACCTTGAAGATTTTGCTGTGCCTCCATGTAGATGGTACGACAAACAATCATACTCAGCTCCGTCAAGACCATAACGACCGGCCGTTTAATTTCTTACTGCTGTAGAGTCTGAACATTCCACAGCCTATATCAGTCTGTACGTAGACGGTACCAAAACGTACATGGTCCCCCGATCATAAATGCTTGATATCGTCGATTAATTTTCTGCTATCACTACCGGAAACCCACGGTTTGCTGAGTGCCCCATGCACTCGGCAAAGGGTAACTCTCGACAAAGTCCTCACGGCAAACAAGTTCTTGGCAAAAGGGACTTTGCCATGAGTTACACCTCGGGCCCACGGAAAACATCTACTGTGAGTGCTCGACAAACTTTTTACAAAAGAATAAAAAAAGAAAAGAAATCCTATAGGCCGGCCAAGCACTATGGCCCCCACCAGCCAGCCGCCGTGGTTTTCCACCGTCACCACCAGGCCATCACCACCACTCGTATGCCACCACCACCCGCACGCCACCACCAGGCCGCCACCACCACCCGCACGCGGCATGCCACCACCAACGCCACAACTACCACCAGACCGCCCGGACGGCGAGAGGAAGGAATCCTCCGCTCGCACTGGATCCGCCGTCGTCGTCTTGGTAGATCCCGCCGCCGTCATGGTCGCGCCGGGGAGGGAGCTCGAGGCTATGCCGAAGGAGAGGATGTCGGACAAAAGCAGGGCTCACGGCATTTTCAGGTTTTCCCATGGTGTATGATCATAAATGCATAATTGTGATAAGAGAGAATAGCAGTTTTAATAAACCTGTATACGGAGCTAGATATCCTATACTACGTATGTGTGACCTATATATCCATGAATTCGTTGGTACGTATTTGAATGTTGCAGCCATTTTTGAAGATGCAAGTTGCAATCGTTAGGAACCCACGTGGAAATTAGTTATTAAAATGCCAAACGTAGAAAGTACCGAGGTCTTAGTCAGAAAATTCACTACTAGAGAATGGACTATATATACTGAGCCTCAAACTCCAATAGTATTTTTTTAACGCGAACTCCGTTAGTATTAGGTATTTTTGCACCCAATTCTAATGGACACATTTGTACCGGGTGAGAAGGAGACCTTGACCCTCCCCGTGAGGACACATTAGTACCGGGTGAGCACGCGACCTCCCCGGCATGGGGCACAGCCGGGCGCAACAGCGGCAGGCGGCCGACCTCCCTGGCGCAGGCATGGTCGGGAGCGCAGCGGCATAGGATGGAGTATTATTGTGAGATTGTTGTTGTGATTGAGAAATTTTGAGATGTTTCTTGTGATTATTGTGAGATTGTTGTTGTGATTGAGAGATTGTGAGATGCATATTCTTGTAATTTTTGTAAGATTGCAATTGTGAAATTGTGTGATTGGAAGTTGTTTCATGGGATTGCAAACTTGTGATTCTTGTATGAGTTTGTTGATTGATGATGAGATGAAAAAAGAAAGGGAAAAAAAGAAAATAGAAAAGAAAAAGGGAAAGAAGAGGTGCATCAGTGGGATGCACATCGGTGGGAAGACCACCCAGTACTAATGTCACATTAGTACCGGGTAAAAAACTACTAATGCCCCCCTCACATTAGTACGACGGGACTATACCTTTCTTTAGTAGTGATTACGGGGTCAAACTGAACGATTCACAACCAAGCATGGTGATTTACTACTGTTTTTTCCTCTGAAAATCTTGTTTCCTTGGCTCTCTATACTTGGCAGATTTTGCTTGGCGGCACACTATCAAGAATAATTACCTTGGCGATACCTATATGCCTTGGCGGTTTTGGCCTCGTAAAAAAACTGTTTTGGTGTAGTCTTGCGTTCGGTCGGCAGTCAGGATGCCAAGCCCGAGCTCGCCGTGGCAAGACGTGTGCAACACATTTTTATTTATAAGAGTAGAATTACAATGATGCAGTGTGAGAGATGTGCTTTTAGTACTGGCGAAAGGTTTCACCTAGTATTGATGAGTGTTCGTTGTACGGGTAAAGCCTACACCGGTACTAAAAGGGGCCAGACATATTAGTACCGACCGGTGGTACCGTGGAGGGAAGCCCCTTAATTAATGTGGGGCTTTTAGTACCGGATCTCACCCCCACCCGGTGCTAATGAGGTATCACAGATATGCCTAGGGAACTAGCCGTTCGACCTGGTAGTAATGCTAGCATTAGTAACGTGGGGTACCATAACCGATACTAATGCTTTTCGAGCTCGGGAAGAAAGGTAGTTTCTCCAAGAGTGCTCTAGACATCTAATAAACTATGTTTTCACCTCGGGAATAAGGTTAGGGTCATCACAATGCCTCCAACAAGGCAACCAACATCTCAAGATGTCCATTGTGTGCATCATCATCTCAAATAATCTGCATAAGGTTTTACCTAAGACCCATGAACCCATACCTCATACCTAACACCATACCACGCCCGATGGGGAATAGAGCTGGAGAAGAATCAATTAATCAAGAGTAGCCATGTAGGGGTGAGGGAATTGCATCATAAACTAGAGGGGCCCTAGAACTCCCACCACCAAAGCAACCAAGCTACGATGGTGCCATCATGATGAAGATGGGTACCGGCTACGGCATCTACATGACCAAAAGATGGGGCAATGGGAAGCAGGCCGGGGGCTCAAGGGCACCCCAACACAACACAAGAGTGCAAAGAAGTGGCGGCGGCGTTGCAATAGCTCCCAAGTCCCGTGCGAGGCACTCCGTGCAGGAGGGGGATGGGGAGTGGTGGAGGAAATTATTAGGGTTTAGAGGTAGGATCCGATGGGTAATATTATTTGCACGAATCTCAAACACGGAAGTTAGTGTGGTTAATTACTTTTTCCTTTTTTGAGTAAAGCATCCTCTCTATATATTAATCGAGTAGCTGCACGGACTCCATATGGAGGAGAGAAAACCAAACATGTCTACCTACGTAATTATAAATGGAGCTCTTGGCTAACATGTGGGCATCGACGTTGGAGCTTCACGGTCGTGGATCACCTCCGCCAACGTCAAGCTCGCTCATTACTTTTTTCCTATTCAATAATGTTAGTATTGATCTCGTCTGACTTGGTCCAACGACCAAGTCGAGCTAGATCACTCACGACGGGGAGTCCAACCCAATCGGGTTGTGGGCCCTGTCGTGCCGTCCATATATACAGGGAGGTGGGGGCCGCGGTGGGAGGTGTGCTAACAGCATCAGCGTGCCCACTCGCCCACCTCCACGACCCTGCCGATCTGGGGGAGGCGGAACGACGGGAAGCCCTCGCCTGTGCCATCACCGGCCAGATCACGCGCTCCACCGACGAACTACACGCGCACGCATCGCATCGACGGTCGTCATCTACAACGACGAGTGCCCTCCTCTACTTCCTAATCCACACGGTAAACTCCGGCTTTCCCTCCTAGTCTTAATCTCTCCTCTCGCTACCACAAGAAGCATCTTGATTCATCACGAAGTATCAACCCCACCGATCCACTCCTAGATGATTCCATGGTCCTATCAATGGTATCAGAGCAGGTTTTAGGTAGTAGATCTTGTGGGGGTAGAAGAAAGAAAACAAATGAAAATCGATTTGGATCGAATCGAGAAACACTTTTCCCGAAACCCTAACCCTAGATCCAAAGTTGCGAAGGGCGGAAGCGAGGAGGACTTACTAGGGTCTCACCTTGCCGCCGCCACCACCGCCGCCGTGCGGAAAGATGACAAGAATCAACGCCGAGTCCTCGCCGTCGTGAGGAATCTCCGGCGACTCAGCGCAGCAGGCGCCGGCGCAAAGCGCAGCGACGGCGCCACCCTCGGTGAACGCGCCACGGCCGGGCTACGCGCCACTACCTCCACCGGTCACCAGTTGGCCACACTCTCTGGATCTCACCGGGGTCAGAGAAGAGAGGAGGGGGAGACGGCTGGCGAAGAACAGAAAGGAAAAGGGAGATGACCGGAGGCTCGCTAACGGCGCCACCTCCGCTGCCGTTGTTGCCGGGCACGCACGCCACGGTCGCGGACTCCTTGCCGGGCGGTGATGTCGCGTAAGACGCGGGAGGAAAAGAGACAAGGAGGAAGGGGTGACGGACGACGCTTCATCGGCGCCGCCACCCTCACCGTCGCCGGCGAGTGCGCCGGCCTCGGCCGCGCTAAGCGCCATCACCGCGCCGCCAGAGCCATCTACGAGAGAGGTGGGGGTGAAGGGCAAAAAGAGCTAGGGTTTCCGGGAGAATCGGCACTGGCCGGTTTTGTTCAAAGGAGAGGCGCCCTTGGCCGTCCATCACGATGGACGACCAGCAGCGTCCGGCCGGCTCGGGCTTGAATGAGCCCAGGCGGGATCTGGCACTAGGCCAGTTCCGCGGCCCACTCGTTGGCTGCTGGGCCAAGGGCCCATATGGCGTTTGAGAGGGCCCTTTTGTGGCTGGGCGTGCGGAGTGGCCTCGGGCCGTTTTTTTTTCTCCCACGGGCCGAAATGCATAGTGTTGCACAGTAAAATTTGTGAATTATTTTGATGTTTTTCAGAAGCATAATCGAATGAACTTTTGTCTACAATTTGATCTCTATTCAAATTGAACCAACGAGATGTTTGCTTAGAGATTAGAAAAGGTGACAAAAATATTTGTGAACAATATTGTTTTCATGAATTTTAATTCATGTTTTTTGATGCAAAGTAAAAGTTTCATCCTCTAATTTAGAGGAATCTGGAGTTTTCCGCTTAAAGCTAATTATGATATTGTTATTTTCTGACCAACGTTGATGATAACAATATTATAATTTTCATGTTAAAGTTCACTTAAAGTTAATTATGGTATTGTTATTTTTCTGACCAACGTTGATGATAACAATACTATAGTTCTATGAGCTTTCTGCTTAAAGGTTAAATCTTTGATTTTAATATCAAAGTAAGGAATTTCAAAGAATGGAAAAGATCAAGAGATGCTCTTGAATTAAAGTATTGATTAGTAAAAGTATTGCTTCTGAAAAGAATGATAAAGAAAAGTTTTTCCGCTGCCTTTTGTTGTTTATTTTCTCAATTAAATCGGAACCAACGAGAAGATTTAATTGGGAGAATAGTTTAAAAGTTTTGGTTAAGTTTTTCCCTGTGGGGAAAAGCTACCACAAAGTTTAAAGTTCAGAAAAGCTTCCGCTGTTATTAAGTTAAAGAAAAGTTATTTATTGGCATTATTTTGTCATTTGAAGTGTCAAAGTTTTGAGCATTAATTTGCTCTTATAACTAAAGTAAAAGAAAAGTTGATTTTGGCTTTTTTATGCCACATGAAATGTTAAAATTGAGCATTAATTTGCTCTTACATCTAAAGATAATGCTCAAAGATACAAAGTTTTAAAGTTAATTATGATGTTGTCATCTTATGATAAAAGTTTGATGATGTCGATATTATGTTTTTTAATAGTCATGAGTTCTATGGTGATAATATAATTCAAAGTGCTCGAATGTTGTATGTTTTAATTTTGACCAACGTCAAATTATGACATACAATTATTCCCAGTAGAGAGAAATTGATACGAGTTGATTTCGATCAACACTGCAGATAAAGTTTTGAGTCTACTCAACTGCAAAGTTGAGGTTAAGAAAGAAAAAGAGCTTTCCTCATTTCGACCTTTTTGGTTGATTTAGAAGAGAGTCCCAAGTGTTGAGAAAGGAATTTTAGTTTTTTCTCTCACTAAAGTTTTCGTGACATTATGTTTTGTCAATTTTTCTGGTTAAATTGGAACCAACGTGAAGATTTAATCAGAAAATAAAAGTATATGTGCATGTTTTGGTCATCGTGACTAAAATAAAGTTTTGTCATTGTATCTTGTCCTTAAATAGTAAAGTTTTTTGTTACAATAAGTCAGACACATGTGCAATTTGACCAATGTTGAATTAAACATGTGTACTGACAAAAGTTTTTTTCAGATCTAATTCTGGAATTAACACATTGGTTGTTGCCAATGCATTCAAAGTTTAATGTCATTTGTCAGGAAATGTTTTGGCACTTGTGTCACTCATTTTCTGAATGGCAGACAAAGTTTTTGTGATACTCATGTGTGACTTGAATATCACATAAAAGACAAGAAGTCTGGGAGAGCTTTTATGCTATCCCAGCAATACTCATGCACCTTTGTGATGTCATGATGGATAGAGACTTACAAAGTGTCGAAGGACAAAAGAAAAATTGAATTTGATTCAAAAGTCGAAATAGCAAGCATGACTTGAAAAAGTATAGCGATATGAAGAACTCTAATGAGTTCTTAAAAGTGTAACAGTGAAGAACTCTGATGAGCTCTTTAAAAGGAACAAGGAAATGGTACTCCCATTATTTTACATGACTTGATCATGTGAATAAAGTTAAAGGTTAAATGACTCCTTGTTCACAAGTGTTAAAACAGATTCGAAATTATGGCTTCAAAGTTTACGCCATATTTCAAGGGGGAGAAAGATTGAAATATTAAGATTTTAGAAATCAAATTCCCCTTAAAGTCAAAAGTGATGCATTGTATGCATTTAAAGAATGATCTATTAAAGTAAAGTATGACCAAAATGGGAGTATAATGGTCATAGCATTGATACCCCAACCATAGAAATAAACAAAATTCCTCGAGTTTTGTTTCACCACGAATATAAAGAAAGATAGATGAGCCTCAAAGCACTTAAAAGAAAAGGATGATGCTTAAAACATCATACGAGGCTAGTAAAGACTGAACCCAATCAAAAATTTAAAGATATTTGTCTCATTGATAGATGGGATAATCTGGGGGAGTAAAGAATGTTGAGAACTAAGGCTTGAAGAGAAGTGAGACGGTGTGTTCACTCCAATGATTCAAGCACAACAATTGTCTCAACATATATTTTGGTGTTGTATGATCAACAGAAGTTGAGGTGACGACAGATGTTGATGTAGTTCAACACCCGTCGTTAACTCTTCAAAAAGAAAAATAAAATCAAAGAAATTCTTGTTACTCAGGACTCTGTGGTAACATTTGTCTCTTTGGAAAATCATAAAGAGCTACAACAACCCCAGACAGAAAACAATATACCTAGTTGTATGTTGTTAAAGTATAAGGTAAAGAAGCATAAATGAAGGTGATTCCACCTTATTTGGAGAAGCCATGAGAGGTGTTTATTCATCTTTCATGGAAAATGTCATGAGACATAGATGTTTCAAACTTGTTTTGGAACATAGAATAAATTTCTAAAAGAGTCAAAACAGTAGACTGTAATGGGTCTACAAGAACGAAACGTGACTCCAGAGGGAATATATAAAAGCAATCTAGCGTGTCTTATGACAAAGGGCTTTATGCAAAGAAAGGATAGATTAAAATGAGATTTATTTCTGAAGTCTCATGAAAGGATTCTTTTAGAATCAAAATGACTATAGTGGTATATCATTATATAGAATTACATCAGACGGATGTAAGAATAATGATATATAGAGATTTGTGCGAGAAAGCATATACATAACATAACCAAATGGTTTTTGTTATGGAAAGAAAAGAAAATTGTGATATCACCTGATGACATGGTACTTTCTGATTTATGTATTAAATCGGATCACAAAATAGTGATATCAATTGTTCTACGAGAACAAAGAAAAGCTTTGGGTTTTAAGTAAAAGTCAAGATGATGATTTACTCATCTGCAAAGTTCAAAGATGGGAAATATTTTTCCCACATTCAATATGTAGATAATGTACTACTTGCTAGTAGTAATGTTCAATCTACTATGGAAAAGAAGATGGTTGTTATAACCTACAGTGTTCAAAAGATATAATCTTGTTGAAAATCCATTCGCTCCGGCTAGGAATGGAAATTCATTGAGATAAAAGGAAAAGGGGTATTTTGAATTATCGCAAAGGGCATACTAAGAAAGAATTCTAAACGAAATAAAGTATGCATGCGAGCAAACTTATGCCTGTCTTACAGTCAAGGGTAATAGTTTTGGAATTTCAGTATTCCAGGAACCAATATAAGATCAATCAAAAGGATGGTGGTTCCATTTGCTTCAGCTGTTGGAAGCTCAAAGAATTTACCTTGACATAGTTTAAGTATCCGGATGTTTTTGGCAAAGTCCAATCCGACAATAGATCAGGAATGGAATTAAAAGAATGTTTTTTGCACTCTTGCAAAGTGTTGTAAGCCTCATGCTAAGTAATAAAGAAACTCATACTCTCAAAGGATTGTGAGTAAAAGGAACTAAGTTTTTGTGAGTTGTTTAGTGAAGCCCACAGTAGTAGCTAACACTCACGATTGGAGTTTTATTGTGGAAAAGCTCCAAAGTTAAAATAATTGTGTCAAAAGGGGTTACATATATCCAAAGTTCGGCATGATATGAGGCTACAGGACAGGTTAAATGGTTGAAGAAACCTTACCCGGAATTGATAATGGTAATCAACAGTAATATACCATTTAAAAGTTTTCTCTCCTATGACAACATGTCAAATGTGCTGCCAAACACATTGACAAAGTGTTATATGTTGCAAAGGAGAAAATCCAGAATCACATGATAGTTTTGAGCAAAAGTACCAAGCAAATGCTTGCGGATCCGCTTAACAAAGGCCAACCACCCAAGTCGACATGGGTTTTCAGGGAGGCCTATGATTTCTGGATAACAAAGGGCCCAAGTAAAAGTTAAGGTATTGTTTCAATGTAGAAAAGTACATTGTGGCTGTCTAGTCTTCATGAGATATTGATACTTGTTGTGATGAGGCACGCCCTACGTACTGATCTGCACTGAGATGAGGACCAAAAGCAAAGCAAGTGAAATGGTTACGTCAAAGTATAAAGTTTAAAGTATAATATGAGATCAAGGGGGAGAATATTAGTATTGATCTCGTTTGACTTGGTCCAACGACCAAGTCAGAGCCCCTAGATCACTCACGATCGGGGAGTCCAACCAATCGGGTTGTGGGCCCTGTCGTCAGTCTATATATGCAGGAGGTGGGGGCGCGGTGGGAGGTGTGCCTAACAGCACAGCGTGCCCACTCGCCCACCTCCACGACCCTGCCGATCTGGGGAGGCGGACGTGACGGAAGCCCCGCCCGAGGCCATCACCGTGTCACGCAGGCGCTCCATTCTACTTCCTAATCCACACGGTAAACTCCTGTCTTTCCCTCCTAGTCTTAATCTCTCCCTCTCCGTTACCACAAGAAGCATCTTGATTCATCACAGTAAAAGTATCAACCCCACCGATCCACTCCTAGATGATTCCATGGTCCTATCAAATAATTCATTCGGCCTATTGGTGTTTCTGGGCCACGGCCCATCTAACAATGGTCGTTCGACAGGTCCAATACTAATGTGGAGGCAAGTCACTGCCGACTTTCGGTTTCTCTGAGAGCAATGGCCGGCCATTATTGGCCACCGTAAGGCATGGCCATCCGTAGATTGGCGGCTTCCGGCTTGGTGCCCCAAAGGCACACCAAGCAGAACCACTCCATTTGCTTTGGTTCCTCACTTGTCAGGTATGCAAGTCGATCAAAAAGACTAGATCTGAATGGTAATGGTATGGAGCCATCAGCCATGTACGGAACTTATTTCACTTCACAACAGGTTAGTGTCTTAGAAAACCACAAGTTCAGAGCTCCCATCACAATGAAAAACTACAGAAGAAAATAGAATGTGCAGAGCCTAAAGTCTAACCACACCAAAACCATGTCTGGAATTCTGGATGAATTGGAAACCACAAATATCAGGCGCATCAACGATGTCAGAAGGCTGCCGAATTAAGCAAATGCTATATGCTCAGTCAGGGATCGGCTCAAGGTTTCGAGTCAGGATGCCGGCGTGCGTGAGGAGAGCCCAGATGTGCGTCAGGAACTCCCCACCTCGTGCAAGGCGCTCCATGTGAGCTGCAGCGTTGTCCGACGGCGCGACGTAGAGGATGGTCTCTACCCAGAACTCATCCATCAGCTTCCAGCGCAGGGAGCCTTCTCGTATGGTCTCTAGCTTTGCTTGAGCCCTTTGGTGAAGATGGTGCCTGCATCTCCGGAACCTGTGAGGACTTTCCGCAATTGATCTCTTTTTCGCGTCTCAGATCCCAAAGTTTCTCTGGCTTCATACATGGCATGGTCGAAGATGAACTTTGTCTCTACCGAATTCCCTGGGAGCAGTTCTGGTGCCTCGGACATCAGGTACGCGCAGTAGCCTGACAATTTGGTGGCGACTTCACGGTGCTGATAGCTCAGACTCTGCCTGCTTCCCTTTGCATCGTCAGGCAATGCGATTATCAGGTAATCGGTGGCAATGTGCCAGATGAGCATGTTCTCTGCTTGAGTCTCATTCTGCAACTTCCATGACAACTGTCGGTAGACACCATTTCTCTGCAATGAAGCTTTCCCGTTGGTTAGAGGATGGCCATCAGTGTTTGATTTCAGAATGGAAACAATTTGAGGCTTCAGCATCTCAGGTAGCTCCACAAAATGCAGGCCTTTGCTTGTAGTCAGATTCCCCCAAGCTCGACAGAGATGCTCGGTGGTGACAGAGAATACTAACAAGGGCTTAAGTTCAGTTGCAAAGGAAAAGGCCTTGCTGCGCCTCAAGAACTGAGAACTTTCGATGACCGAGTACTGGCCTAAGCTGTTGTGCCAGTAGCCGAAGAACAACGGGCGCCTGCCAAGAAACCCGAATGATTTCCAGAGCGCAAATGGGAGGAACCTGTTGGTGTTTGCTGTCAGTCTGCAGCAGGCAAGTGATACCATGGCCCAATCTGATCCCAGGTACATCACGGTGTGCCATGCTTCCACCGCAACCAACACTCCAAGAACTAGTACTGTGACAATGATATCGACAGTTCTTGTTGTCGACTCGGCGATCGGGATATTTTTCAATAGAGAATCTGATTTCAGCAGCACGATTATTCCAAGCACGAATGTGAGGATGATCTTCGGAACGGCGGTGAAGAAGAAAGTCATCTCCACCTCGAAGATGCAGGCGTGCTTGGTGTAGAAGAAATCGTAGAGGAATCCCAGCTCCACCTCGATCACCCTGAACACTTCAGTGTGCTCGTCGGCGTTGTCCTCCGACAGCAACCCGTCGAGGACGAACCGCCGTGTCTCGGCAAGGCCGGCCTCGGCGCAATCCAACCCGAAGAATCGTCGTTTCAGGAGGTGTGACAGGGAGTAGGAGAGGCAGGCGCCTCTGATCCGCGAACTCCCACCGCCATGGGAGGCGAAGGTGGCTTCTTCCCTGTCGCAGAGCTCCCAGACCATGTCGACGGTGATGACGCCATCCTTGGGCAGCTCACACCAGTAGGCGGAGGAGCCGGAGCTGGAGCTTCTTCCACCTCGGGCTACTCTGTGGCCAGGCCAGCGTACCAGGTACTTGCCGCCGGCGTTCATGGTGGCGGCGTGATCCTTCATGTGGTCGGCGACCGCCTTGCTCGGGCCGGGGTCGCCGGCGGCCCAGCTGGCCCGGACCCCGAACGCGTGGGAGGAGGCGACGGTGGCCGCGAGGAGCGCGAAGGGGACGGCGACGGCGCCGGAGGAGGAGGTGAGATGCCGGCACAGCGTGGTGAAGAAGAGGTAGCACTGGATGTACACGAAGAGGCGCCGCGCCCACCGGCCGTTGTCGGCGAGGTCGTGGGCGGTGGGGGAGTTGGCGCCGCCGGCGACGAGGAGGAGGGAGAGCGCCCACACGGGGTACAGCGGGGCCTTCGCCGGGGAGGCCTGCATCAGGCCGAGGGCGTAGGCGGTGAGCGCGGGGAGGAGCGTGTGCGACAGCCACAGCGCCCCGTGGAGGAGCGCGCTGCGGCTGCGGCGCCGGGCGGAGCCGAACACGAGCTCGAAGAGCTGGAGCACCGCCGCGGCCGCCGTGGATCCCAGGACCAGCATTTCCGGCTGCTTTCTTGATCGATCTGCAAACAAGGAGCTTGATTTCTGGGAACTGGGCTGGGAGTAATTTCTTCAGGCATTGCCGAGGTGTTTCTTCAGACCGAGTATAAAAAAGTTTTTTTTAAAGAACAAAGCAGAGAGTCCAAACTTGAGTGAATTTGTGATGAAATCGACCAGACAGCGTTTCTCTGAAGAAAGAGAGAGAAGTAGAAAGCGTTCACATGGGCTGAGTTGTGTGGTGGTGAAATGCATCTGTTATACGTATATATGCTTTTTTACTTTATCTTTTAGTTACACGGAACATCTCACGCTTTCTACTTTTCCCAGTCTCCAAGATGTAACTTTTGGTTTCACATTTTTTTTTGTCTTAACAAATACTCACAAAAAACAAGTCCAAGGAGCAAACTTATATTTTTATTAAGATTTGAAATTTGTCTCGCAAAATATGTCAGCTTTACAAATTACAAACAATATATTTTGTGAAACAAACTATAATCCTAAATATTATTATTTTATGAAAGCTTTCTCAAGATGTAATTGATGAAAGTTCTCAGCATTTCAATTTTTATCAAGATTGTGGACAGTTTACAGGATGTCAAAGAAGGAACAGAGGAGTATTATTCATGAACCGAACTGCAGCTACTGATTTGAGTGGATGATAGCCCAGCAGAGCATTACTGTTCACATGCACATGCGCGCTGCCGGAATGGTGCCTGCCGCAGCGAGAGGGTGCAGATGATACACTGATGGCCACAATGTAAGGGACGGCACAGTAGTTCTGAAATATGCCTTACAGCGCTAGTAAAAGCTATTGTTCAAGCAACTTGAATTTCCACTTAGTGACGATCATTCGTTGAGAAGTGTTTCGCCATTTGCATATGTAGTATCCGACATAGCATGACTAAAAAAAGCACACATAGTTGTTTGTGGTTTAGCTGCTTATTTTTCACCACCATAAAGGAACAACTATAAGGGTTCATGTCAACAAAAGTATCAAACTACTAGGATCGTAATTTCCTACTAGGCTACTAGTGCCACTGCTTCTACTCTCTAATCACAGCTAACAATATGGAAGGCAGGAACCTGAAGCCCTGCAGGAGTGCAGGCGCATATTCTTATAGGATTCCTACCAACTTGAATCTTTTCGGTTTGTGAGGATTCAGATGGAGAAAGGGTGATATCGAGGATTGAGCGACGAGTGGCATCATCCACAATCTGGCACATCTATGTGACCTACAGAGCGAGCAATTAGACTTTTACTGAGATAGATATGCAGTATAGTTACCTCAAACTATCAAACTATCAAAGGACTCCAGCACATTCAGAAAATGTCACACATTCAGTCAGATTATCTTAACCAAGGCAGCACTGCAAGCATATTGTGTAAGAGGTGATGTGAGGTCAAGAAGGTTTTCTGCATCTTCTCAGCATTTATTCGTATTACGTGAATTGTTCGAAGTGTATATTCACTGCTAATTCAAACATCAGATAGTTCCCTTATCAAATTTAAAACATCAGATAGTTCATCAACAGGAAGTGACTTTTTTTGCTAGTAGAATGAACTATATCATTTCAATTACTTGGGACACTTACAGACAATTGTGTGGAGCCTATGGCATATATCAGCACACAGGAGCCTGACCAGGGACATGTGGAGCGTATGGCATAATAACATAGAAGTGATTGTAAACATGTGGAAGTGTGAAACACAGCGCACCACGATCTTTAATCAATATATTAGCCCAATCTGAGTATATAGCAGTCATGCAAAAGGGAGAGACAAATACAGCAAAAATCTAAGGACTCTACTCCTGAACCTTCAGCATCGTTATGCTGCTGCACAAACTCCAGATAACTATTCTTCGAAACACTAGTATTCTTCCCAAAATTTAGCTAATTTGAACTGACACAGCTCACAAGTATCACCATCGATCAGCTTAATATTTCTTTTGCACGATTAGATATTTGTATGCACACATTGTTTTAAACTTCCCTCAAAAAACTTGGCTAGTTCGGCAATGCAGTTACAATGTTGACACCGAAATGCATTGAAAGAGGAAATTCAACAGGAAACATGGAAGAGAGGAACTAAAGTACGAAACCTTGAACAATGAAAATCTGAATGTTCTAACTATAACAACAATGCTTGTGATGGACTAATGAACTGCTACAGAAGTAAACTCCCTGATGTGTTTACCTTCTAGTGCCAGATTGCTAGGACCACAGCAATACTGAAAAGTATCAAGAGAGCGGCATTTCCACCAGGCAAAACATCTTCACAGGAATCAGGTGATCTAAAAGACGAAGCAGCATAATCAAACTAGGATCAATATTCAACAGATATAAAGATACAATGATGTTTGAACATCATATGGAGTCTGCAAAGTACAGATCAACAATTTAAAACTTATGTTAGCCCAACCACTTCTAAGACAATGATAAATTATATCATCCTTTGCAATAATATACGATTAACCAGGGGCAGCTCTAGAATGTAAATGAATGGCAGATTCACATCCAGAGAAGTAAAGGTCAGCACCAGATAGCATAAGATTGTATAATGCCAAAAAAATTGAAATGGATTATCCACGTGCTAATTTAATAGCAAGATTTGATATGAAATAAGAGCCCTGATTCTTGAAGTGGGAGTGTGATTTTAATACCTTTTGAAGGAACGGAGAACCATTTAGCTACTCTATTAACAAGCACTAATCTGAAGGAAGAACTGATTAATGTTGCAAATGCTATAACTCTACACTTATTTGTCATCATTTCAGAAATTGACCATAATCCTAATTGATTTATTTGGATTTGAACAGTTATATAAATGTTGAAAACTAGAGATTCTATCTTCCAGCTTACCTCTTTCTCTTCTGTGACCGATGAATCCAGGCCATGACTGGAGGCAGGATCCCAAACAGGAAGCAGTTTGCATAAACTCCAGCAAAATCCAATGCCTTGGAGAAGGCTGCTGAGAAGAATGATGCAATAAAGATAGGAATGATTAACACCGCCCATGTCAGAATCACCCCATTTCTGTCATAACCACTACTAGAATCAGAATGCTGCACGCTTCCTTGCTTCAGAGAAAACCTCTGAACAATCAACTCGAATGTGTCTGCCAACTGCTTTGGGAAGCTCACTGCATATCCTATCAGGCTTGTTGCCAAAGCGGCAAAAGCGAAGCCTCGAACAGCAGGCAATGCAGCTGGATTCACTGAGAGAAGAAGCTTAATAGGATCACCTATTCCAGCATTGCCACCAGCACTTGCCAGGCCGAGAATGACAGCATTCCATGACAACACCACGGCCAATGGCACAGCTCCCCCAATCAGTATAGCTTTTCGAGCATCATACACCGAATCTCCCACAATCTTGCAGATGAACGGCGTGATGACATGGAACCCGAGAGTGAGCACGGTCACCGGAATGGCTGGCAAGATCGCTCCCGGCGTCCAGCAAGCATAGCCAAGAGATCTCAGCAAGCTGCTCCGGCCGACGGACACGCCGGTCACCACGAGCGCGGTGATGGAGACGAGCATCAGGCCACAGAGCGCACGGTTAGCGCCGTCGACGGCCTTGAAGGGGAAGAAGGCGATGAGGACGCCGGCGAAGCACGGGAACAGGGCGTTGGCGAGGACCGGGTTGACGCTGGGGAACAGCTGGGCGACGAGCGAGCCGATGCCGGCGACGCAGGCGACGATGAGGGAGAAGCTGAGAGCGGCGTAGACGACGGCGACGACCGCGCCGAGGTCCGCCCCCAGGGTGCTCGACGCAAGTCCCGTGAAGCTGACCTCGTCAACGCAGTCGCGCTCCATGGCGGAGAAGCTGAGCTCGGCGACGAGGACGATGGAGGACACGACGTAGGCCCAGGAGAGAAGTATGGCGGCCGCGGAGGGCGCCTGGCCGGAGCAGATGGTGGCGGACGGCAGGCCCAGCATGCCCGGCCCGACCGCCGTGCCGATGATGAGGCTCACCGCCGCCCAGAAGCTCTTCTTTCCCCCACCAGTGGCGTTGGCATCGGCCTCGACTTGGGGAGGTCCCAGGACCTCGCTGCTGGTGCTGCGCCGCCACCGCCATTGACGCCTCGGCGACGGAAATGGGAGCGGTAGGGGCGATGGCCGCGGGGCGTTCGCGGACGGAAGGGTTGGGGGGCGCAGCGGCCGGAGGCGGCGGTGATGGGGAAACGGGAAGGCCGCCGGCGGTGAGGTGGTGGGGGTGAATTTGTGGTGGTGGAGGTGGCGGCTGGAGAGGAGCATGGCTGGATGTGCGAGGTCAATGGTTGGATTGGCAAGGTCAACGAAGGTGGTTATGAAATTTGACTCTTTTTTTCAAATTGTTTTCTTAGCCAAGATTTTCTTCGAATTGTTATGAGATTTGGCTTGACCGGGACAAGCAGCACACGGTTAGAAAAAAAACTCACATAATACTAGGACCCGTAAGCAATTTAAAAGAAAAACATAATACTCCTTCCGTATCGAAATATGTATCGTCATTGACTTTTTTCAACAACTTTAACAATTCGTATTATTCAAAAAATTATTATAAATATGTGAAAGGTTAAGTCGAGCTCAACATAAAAAATCTAACAAACAAAATAAATACTACTTGCATAATTTCTTGAATAAGACAAATGATTAAAGTTGTAAAACAAAATCAATAACGACAATATTTCAATTGGGAAGGAGTATTTTCTTTCCTTCTCAACACACTCTGCAAGTTTGTTTTTCTTTCTGCGGATAACAAACTACTCCCTCCTTCCTTTAATAGTTGACGCCGGTTAGGCCAAAAATGAGTTGTGCAACGTCAACTATTCGAGAACGGAGGGAGTAGCAAGTTAGCAAGCTGGCCACCAACAAATTAAAAAATATATATAATTTTTGATTTGCCACTAAAAAACCTACTCCCTTTTTTGTTTTGAAAAAAATTCCGTTTCCTATTTGATACCGAGATGAATTTTCATTTCTTATACGACAACGCTAGATTTTCCAGTAGAGAACCGTGAAATTCTCCGTGAAAAAGTCGATTTTGTCTCTTGTGAGCCCCACCACCCCTCTCCTTCCTCTCCTTCCTTTCTTCCTCCTCTGCTCCACTGGCTGCTCTGCTCTGTTCGAGTTGTGTTAGAGGACAAGAGGAGTTGAGGAGTGGCAGGGAAAGGACGAGCCTCCACCGGTGCCGACCTATTCTCTTGCTGCACACCAGCAGTGTTCAGCAAATGTGCATCGATCAATGTACAACCTATTAGAGCAACTCCAACAGCTTCTTTATTTTTACTAGGTAAATTTGGAGATTTAGCCCTTTGTAAAAATATAAAACTTCATAATTTTATTGAGTAATCCAACAGACTAGCTATTTTCTATTTTCCAAATTCCACCAACCATTCACTGACAATAGGACCCATCTATCATCTCTTTCTCCCCTCACCTCAGAGGCACGAACACGCCGCCGTGCAGTGGCACCTCAGTAACCCGATTCGAGCTATACTCCACCGTTTTTAAATCCGAGGGCATGGTTAGAAAGAGGAGGAAGAGAGGATTCTTGGGGCTTCCCGACAGGGGCTGCTCGTGGCGAGCTCTGCTCGGGCCAGGAAAGCAAGTGGTGATACTTGGGAGAGGTAGGGGATGGTGTGGGAGTGCTCAACGTCGAAGCAATTGAATCAAGATGAACTGCCGTAGGAGATCGACAACGGCGTTCGTGCCTCTGGCGCCGGCGGCCATGGCGCAGGGACCTCGAACCACGGGGTGCGCTGATCCCGCGCCGCAACCTCCGCGTAGGGGAGCTCCACCCCTGGTGGCGGCGCTGCAAACCAGCGGCCCCAGCCTCCGCGAGGGGGAGCTCGGCCCCATAGGCGGCACAGGCGAGCAGGCAGCCCTAGCATCCGCGCAGAGGAGCTCAAACTGGGGGCTGTGCCGGCGAGCTCACGCCTCAACCGTGGAGCTTGACCCTGGGAGCGGTCCCACCCTCCGCGCGGCAGGGGCGATAGCAAGCGCGATGCTTTTCCATCTTTGACGAGCGTACTAGAAGATTTCGCGAGCAAGATGACGAAGATGTATTATACCGAGTCTATTGGAAACAAAAATTATCATCATTTTCTCTTTTTTTTACCGATACAAAGCAGTTTAAAGAGGTTGTTGGAGTTGCTCTTAGCAGTTAAAAGTGAAAATAACTTTTTTTTTTGTCGTAGTCAACCTGTGAAAAAAAATACTTTGGACATCGAGGAAACTACAATGATCAATGCTGACATTTTTTTCATTTGCATAGCGTCCTGCATTGTGCTAACCTCGTGCAAACTGATGCCCAATGAGGAAAGAGAAAAATAAAGCATGGGCTTGAAGGCACACTGCGGGTTGCTCTTAGGCCAATATCTCGACAAGTGCCATTTGAGTTTCAAGAGTTTCAGGATTTGAGGAATGAAACAATAATTCTCAATGTAATTCTTTATTTGTTATTTCATTGGTGGCTAGGATCTTTAGTACGGGAATAGACGGGAATGAAATTATAACCCTCTATCTAAGAATACATGGAAGAGTTTCACAAACAGTTTGTGTCTCTTCTCTACTTGATCACTGTACCACAAACATAATATAGCGTCGGACGTTAGTCGGTAAAAAAAATAAAAATACCAAATAACTGTTACTCATAAATTTTATCAAATCATCAGTCGGTATATCAGTGTTGTAGGCCTGACCATCAAGAGGTACATATATTCTAAGTTTGGGTAGGAGCATTGGTCGGCCGACTATTTTATTCTTAGTCGGTATTAAGATTTCAAAAACTGGATCCTCGCCTCAGCGCGAGACCCCGTGGCGCCGACCTTACGCGTCTTGGCGCCGAGGTCGAAAACCAGAAGTACTTTCAGTTTTTTTTATCCTAATTCAAATGTGTAAACTCACTTTTTATTGATCAACAACTACTTTAAAATATTAATTAAGATTTATAGATTTTATTTTGTATATTACTGTCCATATCTTACATACAAAAAATTTCATAAAATAATTTTAAAGTGGGTTGATTGACATAGTTTTCAGACTTAGATTTTTCAGCCTACAACTTTACTTTCAATTTTGGGGCTCCAATTTAAATATGTAAACTAACTTCTCCTCAATTGATAACTATTTTCAAATATGAACCAAGGTCTATGGTTTCCATTTTGCATTTTTCTTAAGACGTGCATACCACGTTTTTTATTAAGAAGAGGAGAGGTATGGATACAAAATCTTAACCAAACAACAACAACAAAACAGAAAGGCCACAAGCCTAGAAAAGAAATATTACAATTTAAGACGACTAAGGGAACCAATCTCGGTGAATCCATCTCGACCGCACCTCCATGTTTCCTCGAGGATCAGTGGTGCAAGCGCCACGTGCTGAAGTGCGATCCTGTCATGGACATGACGATTTCTCTCCTTAAATAACGACCAAATTATCAGAAGGGTCAGAGAGTCAAACGCTTTGCGTTGAAGTTTGTGTACCTGTTTCCTATTACCTAACCATTACTTGAAGAAAGGCACTCACAGCTGATCCGCAGTCAAGTAACGCAGAATCCTGAACCATCTTTCGTGACTATAGATACACCCGACCAGCAAATGGTCTAAAGTTTCGACATCCTGTGTGCAAAGCGCATAATCATCCGTATTCTGTAGGCCATGACGATGCAGCCAGTTCGAGGTCCAACAATGACCATGAAACACAAGCCAGCTAATGAAACGACACCTTCCCGGTGCCTATCTTCCAAATGTGGTCCGCACCCACAAGCTGGATTCTCCCCATGAACAACGAGTGGTATGCTGAACACGAGGAGAACTCCCCTGAAGACGACCACTTCGGATGAACCTCGTCGGGCCGGGTCGACAGTGAAGTCACGTAGTGTGTCGTCATAGAGGTGAAGGTATTGGATGACCACATACACATTTCGGGCGAAGGCAATATCCCTCACCTAGTGCTTACCCTAGGGCGCATCCCGAACCGTACGAGACTTTCTAGTGCGAGGAGAAACCGCGTCCCAGAGATTTGGTGCTAAATTATGAATGGAACAATCGTTTAGCCAGTGATCCATCCAGAATACAGCGCGGGAGCCATCTCCCACTTGCAAGGTAACCGAAGCGTCTAAGAAATCTTGCGACGACTTGTCGACCCGAAAGTTGTACCCCGACCAAGTTTTGTTCGAATCCACCCGAGCCAACCCTAACCAACGAAGCCGTTGCACAAACCCATGAGCTGCACGTTTGGGATGCCAAGGCTGCCCTACTACTTCGGACAAGCCGCATTGACCCAAGTGACAGCACACTTCCCTCCCACGACCACCTCCAAGCCACACCAAAAGAAACCGTGAATGAGCTTTTCATTGGCTTGAATTTCCCAAGGCGCGATCCTCGTAGCCATGGATAATACGACCACTCTGGTTAAGCATCCTCGACCTTGTCAACGACCGGTTGCATAGCAGCGTTAGGTAGACGCCAAGGAGAAAGCGACACACCGAGGTAGGTACAATGAAAGTCTGCACACTGGCAGCCCAGGGTGCACATGATTAAGCCTAGCTGATCCGCAGAACAGGAAATCGGGAAGGCCTTGCTCTTGTTCATTTTGGCAGCAAGACTCGTCGCATGGTGGAATAGCGTCAGGATCTCTCTAATCATAGTCAGGTCCAAAGCGTCTGGGGATAATAAGAAGACCACATCATCCCGTCCGCATACAATGACACCCGCTGTCGAATAAATCTTGGCCGTAGAGGTCTAAACATACCCCTGGAATCCACGAGCTTGATCATAGCACTGAAGCACTCTATAACCAAAACAAAGAGCATCGGTGAAAGGGATCACCTGGCCTAAGCCCACGACCATGACAAATGCGACGACCGGGGACTCGATTCAAAAGGATCTTGGTGCTGGCTATTGAGAGTAATGTAGAAATCCAATCAGTCCAGCGAAGTGGGTAGCCGGCTGCCGCGAGCAACTTAATGAGGAAGACCCAGTTGACTGAGTCAAAAGCTTTGGCAAGGTCAATTTAAATAGGACGCTCGGGGTCTTTCTTATTGAAAGGGTTCTGGCCGTGCCGAGAACGTATTTGAAGTTGTCCTGAATTTGACGACCTTTTATGAAAGTGCTCTGGTTTGCTGATATCATGTGTGGAAGGTGCGGGGCGAAACGGTTGGCCATGATCTTATAGAAAATCTTCCCAAAGTTGTGTATCAGACTAATGGGGCATTAATCACTCGAGGCCACTGGGTTGTCAACCTTCGGATGTAGCATAAGCAGGGCTTTGTTAAGGTGGTGGAAGCTCTGACAATCTAGCACTGATATAGCCTGAAAGGCCCGAACCATGTCATCCTTGATGACCGACCATGCCGATCTATAGAAACGACCAGTGAAACCGTCCGATTCTGGTGCCTTGTGCAAGGGAAGGTCCCTGATGGCCTCCCATACCTCCTCCTCAGTGATTGGATGACCTAGTTCTGATAGGTCCAAACGAGGAAGACCGGAAGACCCAGTTCGTTGAAATTGAGGGTGGCAGCCCTAGGAAGCTCGGAGCCGAGGATGGCCTCATAATACCTGAAGGAGGCCTCGGCCTTGTCCGACTCAGATACAAGGGTGACCCCATCGACCTGGAGGGAGGCGATATGGTTCTTCCTCCTCTGCTGGTTAGCATGGAGTTGAAAGAACTGGGTACATGCATCGCCCTCCTTTAACCAGCGCATGCTCGACCACTCCCTAGCCATAGTGCGCTATAGAGAAGTCAAACCTATAAACCGCAGCTTGAGGAACTTGCGTAGGACAAACTCCACTGGGGAAAGCGATTGATGATCTTGAGCTGCGTCAAGGTGAAAGATAACTTCTTTTGCGACCTTCACCTTGGTGTGAATGCTACAAATAGATTTAGCGCTCTATGTTTTCAGACCTTTAGCCGTTTCACGTAACCGCTAGTCTATGATATGCAGTGGATCAGCTAAGGGAACCAGGGTCGACCAAGCTGTCGCCACAACCTCAAGGTAACCT
This sequence comes from Cenchrus purpureus, assembly GCA_022644695.1. Taxonomy (NCBI): domain Eukaryota; kingdom Viridiplantae; phylum Streptophyta; class Magnoliopsida; order Poales; family Poaceae; genus Cenchrus; species Cenchrus purpureus. The sequence continues at coordinate 131,505,840 of CP053460.1, read as the reverse complement.
CCGATCTGTGGCCAGAAGGCCTGAAAATGGAAGCACGCTTGGGATTAAATCCATCATCGAACAACAACAGTAGCAGAGCGTGATTCGAGCATCTCGACGACAACACCTGGAGGTAGGAGCGGGGAAAGAGGGACTCCCATTCATCAGAGATGAACATCTCGATACATTCTAATGTTGGGTGCACCCGCTCGTTACTCCAGCTGAACAAATGACCACTGAGATGCAACTTAGATAACTCAATATCGCTAAGGAACCTTCTAAAATGACCCATCATCCTCTGAGAGAGACGACCATTGTTCTTGTCTGCTTCCTGATAAATTAAGTTGAAATCACCACATAGCGCCCAGGGACCCGTCAGAGAGGGTCGGAGGGAACACAACTCTTGTAGAAATTCAACCTTCTCTACGTCGCCCTGAGGGCCATAGACAGTGGTGAGCCACTAGGTAGCCTCCGGGTTAGAACGAGGCACAACCTTGACAGATAAAGAATAGGAGCCTAGAACCGGTGAAGAAATCGACCAACAGGTGTTCCAAGCGACCAAAATCCCACCACAAGTATGCACGTATGGGAGAGCAAAATAATCAAAATCCAAGCCTTGCATATCTTTAACAATGGAGTCATCGATTACATGAAGTTTAGCTTCGAGATGAGTGATGTGACAAGTTCACAACAAGACCCTCAGCGCCTAATAATAAAAATTGGCCCATCCAAAATTGAGCAATAAAGCAATTGCAATGAAGACTTGCCACGTGTGTAAATGGAGTTGCAAAAAGACCATGGCTGTTGATTACAAAGAAGTTGAACCTGCAGTTGCATTAAACGTTGATACACATCCTTTTTTGTAACAGTGACCGGATATGCTCTGCAATGTAGAGGCCGGGATATTTACTATTCCTTTATCTAAAAAAACATCATTTGGCCTTGATTCAGATGAGGACAAATGTATGCGTCTTTTTAGTTCTCGTCTGGATTCCATTTGTTCTCTTACAAAGAAAGAACATGGATAATCTATCAAGCTACAATTCTGTGCTTTGCCACCAACAGATAATAGAAACTAAATTTCATCTCGTCCTGTCGTGTGGTTTCACCAGAGTTGTTGGAATTTCGTCGGGCTGGAAGATTTTGATGACCCGTTTATAGTTCTCAATCTGCTCAGAACAAAATTAATTGCAATCGTGCAGTGTTTGGGCAGTGAGAAACCATCACACTTTAAGAAATCAGCACCGCTCAATAGATACAGAGAAAGCAAAATTTTAATGGAAATTTGCCTTGCTTATGCGTACAGCAAATAGAGCTACTTGTCCTTCATAGAACTACAGAAGAATGGCTAGAACGACTGTAATGGGCTCCATGTTCCTTTTTCCCCTTTTCTTTCTTTTCCTTCTCTTGTTCGACCGATCTCCTGTGTTGTATATGTTTTTTAATATACAAGCAGTGTGAGAAATACCCCTCCTGTTTCATAAAAATGTTAACAATCTTGTCTATTCCTATATGAAGAAATGGAAGTAAATAAAAAAACTTTGGTATATGGTAGAGCGTTTTAACAAAATGAATGTTTATTTCATTATTTATGTAAGACAGCGAGAGAAAAGAAAAGAGCCACCACTCCGACGTCTTCTCCTTAAAATTCGCATTGTTGCATCATGCTATGCGCGAGAAGCAGTAGATGTATGAATGAAAGGCTTCAGGAAACAAGCTGTGCCACTCCGTACAAATTTCTCCCCGACTTTGCACGGTTTACACTCTATTCCACCCACAAATGCTTGGTTACAAAACATCTAAAGAAATTCCCAGTGGCCATTTTTTTGGAGAAGGGCGAGGATGTAAAAAAGCAACCTGTAATGCTTGCTTTGAAAACCTCACTCGCCACGACTGTGCGACAACAGGAATGCAGGTCATAAGCTGCGTGATGAGTGATGACATTGAACCCTATACTAAGCATGGCCACAGGTCATAGGCCGATGGTGGTGCTGACATCGGCCTCTACGGGAGGCATCTCCTGGACAATTATAAGTAACTTTTGCTAAACTTAATTTTGTCATATTTCGATCCTAACTAAGATGTGCGTGAACATTTATGTGCTAGCTACTAATCACTTTAAGCTTCAAGGATTGTTTTAATCATTTAAGTGATTATTTAAGTCATCGAATCTTAAAATGATTACTATTTTTTTCGTATCTCCGATTTAACTGAATCTTGTGGTCATGCGTTCGTAACAATGAGATTTATCTTTTGAAATGTTGTTCATATTATTTTGTAATTGTTTGTTTATACTTTTCTTATATTGTTGTTTTTACACAACAACATAAGAATAAGATAATAATTAATGATAAAATAGTATAAAAACATTTTAATAGATAAAACTCACCATTTTGAACGTGTGACCGTAAGACACCTAAAGCGGAGATACAACAAAAAGTAATAATTATTTTAAGATCGAATGACTAAATTGTAAATAAAAAAATTAAACCATTAATCAAAACAGCCCGATGGCCAAGTTTTAACAGTTTTGATAGTTTGATGGCCAAAGTACAAGGTTTTTAAGTTTGATGGCTAAAACCAAACTGGGGCAAGAGTTGGATGGTTAAAGACTTTGTTATTGTTTGAATGTTAACCACTGCTAACCGGATTAATGTGATATTACATCAGATAATTATAAAAAAGTACTAGTAGCTTGTACCTGTCTGAGGTTTTATTCACCTCTTACTGTTATCTCTTTGCCACTTAGACTAATTAGCCTAGACATGTAGAATATGGAGCCCGGGAGAGGAGGTAAATAACAAATGGAGTTACGGAGCAAAAAGAAAAATTACTAAAATGAAAATATTATATACCTAGGAATAGAAGGTATTAGGAAACGACCTTGTACACAGTGAGATGGTCTTCCAAGGATTAGCCCTGAAGAAGACTAGGTGAACTGAATAGAGAGTTTCGATCTTGAGCTACTACTGCGCTGCTACTGCCATTGACACCTTTGCCAGAAGAAATGCAAACATGAGTAGCAACGGCAATCAGGTTTTGGCACATTTGAAACGGTGGTAGGAACTCTGCCGCCGTTTCAAATGGCGGCATATGTATAGTTCTTTTTGCAAAATATTGAGAGGTGTGTATATTTTTGTAAATTCATAAAAAAATAAATATAAAAATAAAAAAATATGGAAGGCAGGGCGAAGTTCTTGTGATTTTTTTTGGGAGACTACAGAGATCAGTGCTGTAACACGTGAGATCAGTGCAGTTTAGGGAAAGCCAACGATTGTGATTACAAAAACATATTCACACTTCCATCAAGACCCACTCCTGCTCTTGGTAAAAAAACAAACAGGTCACATGGTGACTCATTATTGAAAAAGGTTCTGTTCAAAAAGATTCTCATTATTGCATTATCCTATCAGTAGAAATCTTCCGTGTCTTGTATTTTAATATTTGCATATTCATATTTGGAACTAAGTCAGTATTACCTACACATATAACTATTCCTAAAATTCTACTAGGAGGAAGAGTTCATGCACGCAAAATTATACGATGGAATGCATGTGCACAGTACCATGTGGCCCAACTTGCTTCGACTGCATTCGGCGAACAACCGTCCGCCACCGGTTGCTCGCTGCCGGCATGATCCACGCCTCCAGTCCCTGTTTCCCCTCGTCTCCGGCCTTCCAGCCGGTGGCAAGGGGAGCGGGGTCCATCCTTTAGTAAATCCTCTAGTTGATCTACTATTTTGTTAGGATTTTTTCTTAATTTTCCTTTCCTCCAGAATAATTAGGTTAGGTCTTGGATCGTCTCTTCGATGTTTTTGATCAGTCTTTTCGTGTCGTACTGGATCTCCTTCAGGGGATATGTCGGTTTCTTAGAAGATGTGCATGCATATGTTCACATGGGTAGGTATGCACGCTTTTAAGTGCTAGTCGATCTTTTTAATAAAGAGTTTTGCTAAAAAGAAGAGAGCAGTGTTTTAAAGACTTTTTTGTTGTCCGGAATAGAGCTCTTTTACGGTGGACCATTCAACCCTATACCACTATTGCAAAAGGACTAGTATGAAAGGATCCGACGGCTGATATTAATTGTATACCACCACAACTTGCACCTGTGTTATAGGCTGGTATACATAGGTGGTATAGGGGTATTATTGGAAGTTTTATCTCGGTGGCATAAATGAAATATATGATTTCTTCATTTCATTTTTTTCATTTCCCTCCTGTGATATGGCCAATTTTTTCTTCAAATTTCAAACAGAAATTCTCATTTCAAATTTAAAAAATGAAAATTTTCAGATTTTTTCATTTCAAATTTTGTGGCATATTTCAATTTTTTCATTTCCCTCTATGGCCAAATTTTTTCAAATTTCAATTCAAATTTCAAAATCGATTTTTTTTCTATTTCCCACGAGTGGTATGGCCAATTTTTTCAAAATTCAAAAACAAAAATTTTCAATTCAAATTTCAAAAATGAAATTTTTTCATTTCAAATTTTCCGTGTGGCATAAACAAATTTTTTTCTCGGCCCGAGGTTGCCAAATTTATTAAAAGATTGCAAAAATTACCTATTTACCCTTACTAAAAATGATCCACCGTAAAAGAGCCTCTGGAATATTAACAACCGATAACAGGATTAACGTGACATAACGTCAATCTAGAGACAAAAGACTAGTCACTCAGTATAATTATAAAAAGCACTAGCTAGTAGCTTGTACCCGTAGTCGTTTGTTATATATACCTACACCATACTATATTGTGTTATTGAACTGTCACTGTTTTTTCTTTGCCACTTAGACTAGTTAGCCTAGACATCTAGAACATGGAGGGAGAGGAAGTAAACAACCAAAGGAACTATGGAGCAAAAAGAAAAATCAGCGAAATAAAATTATTGAATACCTAGGAATAGAAGGTATTAGGAAATGACCTTGTACAGTTTGAGATGATCTTCACTGTTTTTCCACATGTTCTTTCATCTTAGGCAAGATTTAATCGACAGAGAACGTGGGTGTTGGGTCAATGAATGGAGCAAGCTGTAGCAAACTAGAGCATGCTGAACCCACCGTTGCCGGTATCCAGGCTTCTTTGACTCCATCACTGGGCTTGAAAGCACGAAGGATATAGCTACACACTATACGTGTTACATGTGAGAACCAGGGCCAATGACTCCGAAGCTCTAGGAGCACCATCCGCCTCCTGACCATCCTCGGTTTGCTGATTGTATCAAAGGCCGAGTACAGCCAAGCAACACCGACTTAGAGGATCAAGTTGACAGTGACTGATGACAATTGTTTGGTATGTACAGTACGCAGTTAATTAGTTAATCTAGCACAGCTAGTATTTGACATGATATAATGTTATTGTTCTCTATTACATTCTGTTTGGTGGCATTTGGTTTGACTAGTCACCCTGATTAAACTTGGGAAAACAAACTAATGCTGTTGGATGAAAAACCCTTATGAGAAATATTTATCGACAGGAGAAAAAATAGTGCATGCAAGGATTTTTTTTTATGAAAGATGGGATCATATATGTCAGAGCTGTTGGTAGACATACTAATTAGTATGAATTCAATAGATGCACTTAAACTTGTACTCTAGTATGGAGTGACAGTATACAATTTTCTTACTGCCACCATTTATTTGACACTAGCATTTGTTAGCTCCTATATATATGATCCTGGGAAAATTGAAAAAGAAGAAGAGAAATGTGCCGTAATAAAGAAAAACATATAAAAATCTTCCTCTATGGGATGGAAGGTGCCAGGAATTATATTTCCACGAGCTGTCTTTCTTGTTTAGGCCTCGTTCGTTTCCTTAGGAAACGTTCCTGTTCATGAACAGTTCCGAGAGAGGATCGAGTGGATCATGTTTCTCCACTCAATCCTGGTTTGATTCTAATCCTCTTCCAGAACCATTCCACTTCTAAAAAAAAGTGTGTTCGGTTGGACAGGAATAAAATATGCAATTACTCATATATTTACACTTGTAAATCTATTTGTAGCAAAACAATGCTTCCAGAGGTCTGAACGTTAATGGTGCAGAACAAACACTCTAGCTTGTTTTTACACTAGTACTTAGGTTATACCCAGCGTTGCTGCGGGTTCCTTTGGTGAATTTTGAAAATAAAAATACCAAAGTAAAATTTGGAAGCAGACACACTAAGGTGATTTCTTCGTATTCTTACATGTTGAGAGAAATAGAAATCAATGTTTTGTAGTGGGGTGTTTGTATATACTTTAATATAGATATGTAGATTTTTTAGATTGGATGGTGCCAACAATTAAGATGATGTGGCTGCACCGTATGCGAGAAGTATATAGTTTAATATAGATATAGAATTAGCAATCAATGCATCTTGGTGGGGTGCTTAGTGGAGGATGACGTGGCGCGCTGCGATAAATTAGCAATCAATGCATCTTTGTAGGGGTGCTTAGTGGAGGATGACGTGGCGCGTTGGTGGAGAATGACGTGGCGCATTGAGGATTAGAAGAATTCCTTAGTGGGGAGCGCTAATATAGTTTTGTATAGTTTTGTATGATACCACATCCCTCTTGCAGAACATTATGCCAATTCTCGTCCGACAAACTTCTTAGTTCTTACTTACATAAATCTACAATCTGGGAAGTCAGTCCTTGAAAAACCTGACGCACTAAGCCTAAAAACCAAGCATGCAGTAAATGAAAGGAGTTGTCATTTCCATTCTATAGCAAATTCACTTGCCAACACATACATGCCAGCGGCATCATGATTGATGACTTCACCTCTTTGGAGCTGCTACACATCAGGTTCCTGTGAACAAGAGTCATATTACATCATTAAATCAGTTTTACCATTTGCTGCAAACATTTGCTTTAAAGTTTGAACAACAGTAAGATGACATATACCCTCAACATATGTATATGACCTTTTCTGGTAAATAGATCAATTGACTGCACAATATCAAGTCTTAAAAAATGGATTCAAGATTTCACTAGTTTACTAACAGATGATCCAACTTGCATTTAACCACGACAGGAAATAAGTGTGACCAACATTGCTAAAAGATGCATTAAGGTATTTACAAATGAGGATTCTTGAAATTAACAGCAAGATTCAGAAATTGAATAGACCCCTCGACATTATTCAGCTATAGTTCCAGATAAAACTCATAACCTTCTTCAAAGAAAATTATGACATGAATAATTTGGCAATTACAAAAGAGTAAACACAGCAAGCAGAGGCAGCCATGCACCGCCCCAATGTTACTGGCAGGGCATATCCCCGACGGGAGGAACCCTGGATCCTGAGGGAACATCGCCGTGGAGACCCCGGCCCGCACCGGACAGAACGGGAATGGCAACACGGCCCCCCTCGGCGTGCTCTACCTCACCATCATCAACTACACGTTACACCAAGAACCTGACAAATCTGGGGCTGCGCAATCGGCCGGGAGAGGGGAAGGAAGAGGGAGACGCTTACCGGTGAGAAGGCGTCAGAGAGGGTCCCCGTCGGGGCTGTGCCGCGCTGCTACGCTGTGACCTCGCGGCACCGCCTTGTCGTCTCCCGCGCTGCCAGTGCCGTGCGCGTCGCCTCCTCCCGCCCCGCCAGTGCCCCGGGTTGGATCCACAGGGTAGGAGATGGGGAACCGATCTGACTGTGGATGTGGAGAAGGGAACGAAACGAACTGTGGTTTAGTTCCCGGGCCGGCCCAAACCGAACAGCATTTTCATCGTGGGCTTGGTTTAGAGTCAGCCCACCGTATTCCACTTGGATTGGGGCCATTCCGGGAAAACCGAACGAGGCCTTAAGCGGATAATGATGACAGAATTTTTATTGGGTTCGAAGATTGCACGAATTAGAGCATCCACAAACAGCTTCCAGTTGCAGCTACTGTACTCATCCTCCCTTTTGCTTCCAATTGCCGCTAATGCCCTTATCCCTTTAGCTTCCCGTTGCTACTAATTTCAGTGTGCTTGACTATACATATTTCTCAATACTGAGTGGCCTGTCCCAGACAACAAGGACGACGGCGTGAGTTAAAATCCACTGTGTGCAAGCAAGCGGGAAGAAGAATGATGAATTAGCACTTCCCCACCCGGACCAATGTTCTTTATGAGGATTTTTAGAACCTCCTCATCTCTAATTTCATGTTTTTTAGACAATTCTGATTCAATGTGCGGCTAAAGGTGGAAGGATCATATTAATTATAAAAATTACTAGTAGCTTGTACCCGTCGGTCGTCGTTTGTTATATAAACCTACACCATATTATGAGGTCTTATTAAGCTCTCATTGTTTTCCCTTTACCACTTAGTGAAGGACCGGATTCGCAACCAGAGAGTGAAGCAGTGAATGAGAGCCGATAAAGTTCTTCGAAAAAAGATGAACTCGACTATGCTTGAAAATCAACTGAATCCTAGCACACGGTGGAGAACAAAAAAGCACAACCTAATCTGCCAAGGTCGGCGTAGAGTCACAACGGACCTACCAACCCTAAGAACGATTCACGGAACACCGATCGAAGAAGCCGAAGCTCAACTCAAGAAGCAAGACACCTAGCCAAATCTGCGTGTCAGGGTCTGACTGTCTGACACGAAGCCACGGACGGTCCGTCGGGCTTGCGGATGGTCTGACCCAACAATACGGATAGTCCGTATTTAACTCAAAAACATCCAGGGACTCCCAAGCCTTATACGGATGGCCCGACCCAACACCATGGACGGTCCGAGCCGCACGGACGGTCTGACACTCACGGACGGACTGTCCGTCAAACCTCTCCAAACCAAACCAAAGTACTCTCACAGATCGAACATTACGTGCTCACGAACACTCAAGAACACGTGACAAACCAGGAGCTCACAAACAGTCTGTATGGACCGGATAGACAGTCCGTCGAACACGCAGAGAGCCAAAAACGAGCAGGCCGCGGGTCAACTCCTATCTTCCCTTCACCGGATCTCCCAAACCACTTGATGGATTGAAGTCAAATTTTAGGAAAAGGAGAAGCGTTCCAAGAGATGCTATACCTAAAAATTTGTGGCCTCTAACCCACCAAAACGAGAGGAATTGCAAATCTCGGGGATGAACACCTAGAGCTTGAGTTCATCCGGAAAACCACAAATCAACAACGATTCCAAGCATTTGAGAGGTTAAGATCATCCACAAAGAGGCACAAGGCACTCACCCATGATCCCCTCAAAGAAATCCGGAGAAAAATGCCCTCAAAATCGACGAACGAAACTCCGAAAATGACATGAAAATCACAAAGAGCTAAGAAGGAGAAATCATCGCAACGCCGAATCCTTCCATACATCCAGAGGTCAGATTTTATACAAGATCATCTAGCCTATGGAGCAAAGAAAATGAGAAGTAGTCCAGACGGATGAGTTGCCATCCACCCCCTAGAGCTATATATGAAGTCTTAGGTGCGGCAAATGACCACACTACGACTATAACATAAAAGGAAGATACACACCCCTCGGGGCAATTTGGTCAAGTAGCGATATTCCCATCGGCGGACACGCGTCCACCACGATCTTGGTTCCCTTGACGCAAGCCCCACGATCACACCGCGTGTCCCCCGCCTCGAAGCTTCCCGATGCGCCCAGATCCTGTCTCCGCCACATTGAGTCTTTGGTCTTGGTTTTGTGGCCAACCAAGGAACCCGATGGGTTTGTGGGTAAACAACAACAAACCCTGCAGACTTGGTGCAGCCTCCACGACAAGCTCGTCTTGACTTGGCCGCCAGGGTCATCCCGACTTGGTATTGTTTTTGTGGAGTAAACCAACAAACCCCGCGTGCAGACTCTTAGATGCTACCACCGCGACCCCATATTCACGACTTTGTCTTGATCTTCTTGCCACCATACTTTCGAGGTGTGATTGCATAGTGACGCCACGAGGCCTTTACAAAAGTTCTCATACTCCCTCCATCCTGGTAATAGATGACGTTTAGGACAAGATTGTGCATACCAAGGAATGAATAAATAGGGTAGAGTTTTCCTGTTTGCCCTCATTAAATAGAGTCATCACATTTCAAAGCATCATCTGCGTGGCATTTCAATTGGTTATACGCGGTTGGTCTCAAGGTCGGGGTCTCGTAATCGACTGTGCGCTCAAATTTTTCTGTTGCCGCTGTGTACTAGAGAACGACACCGCCAGTGAGTACTCAGGACCATCGTTTCCTTTTGCATTTGATCTTTTTCCTTTTGCATTTGGCAATGGTCGTCGGCCTCCATTCTCTTATTAGCTTCTCATATCATCTTTTTTCACGACTAGAAAGATCGAGAATGCCCCCGGAGGCCGACGACGACGAGCTCCGAAAGCAGCCCTCCTCCTCACGACTCTTGCGCCGACTTTTGGTATTTGTTAAGCCTACAGAAATATTATGATAGATAATCCGCAAGTGCACGGATACCGGTGAGCACTTCACCCGGGAAGAGGGTTTTAAATATTGAATCCACAGGGAGAAGGGTAGAGTGATCCGAGATGTATAACTAATCCCTGAGTAGTTATTAAGGACTTGATAGAAAGAGAGATAAGGAAAACTTTAGGATGTCTAGTTCTTACTCGCACAAGCTATGCTATTATTGTTCTTATGGGGTGATTGTCTGAAGGCACACTTAGGAAATGGAAACTTCCGACAATCTATGGGGGGAGTCCTACGATTTCTATAGACGGGAGCTGCACTGCAAAGGATAGACGGGAATGAGGTCACTTCCCGCTTCTACCACACGATCCGGAATATAGAAGGCATTCACAAACTAGCTAGTCTAAGCACCACGCTTACACTAAACATGCAACTTTAACTCAAGAGCGACAGGAATTAAAGTACTCATAAAAGAGTTATGAACCGTAAGAATAATAATAACAATGTTACTCACTTGAATAAGAAGTTGATCTTTCCACAAGGTCTCAAGATCAGGCTCCAATGGAGTTGATCCTAGAGGAAGAAGATGAAGAGGAGGCACCAACAGGTCCGGGCCTTCCTTTCAGTTCCGCCTCTACCGCTCTCTAATTCTCTCGAACAAGATTAGCTAGATCTGAATAGATCGTGGCTCTAATATCTCAACTTGATACTAACTCTCCAACTATAATTCTGACTGTTCGTTTAGGTGGTCGATGGTCAGGTCTTGATTTGTTCGAGAGAAAATCACGGCGGTTCTTTGGTGGCTAGTTTGTTCGAGACAAAGTATACTGGTGGGTGGTACGATAAGCAAACAGGCGCTAGTCTAGAGCTTCTATCTCGTGTAGGCATTGATAATCTAGAATGAGTTGTTCCCCCGGGGTCGGGGGCCTGTTTATATAGTCCTGAGGAGGTGCCTTGCCGCCATAGGATCAAACCGACCTAATATACGGTTTAGATTGCTTCTCATAGGCGGTGGAAGAACATTCGAGTAGGTGAGTTGGCGCGGGGTCCGGTCGGCCCCACCATGGGACCGGTCGGCTGTGGTGGGCCCCTGGTCGTGCCTTGGCAGACAGTTCTTCCCCTTCCAGATGCTTCTTTCTTGCAAGCCAAGTCACATTGAGTTCGGAGTGTTCGAACCTTCTAGACTTGTTTCTTTTCTTGTATTTGAATAGTCCTCGTAATTTTATGAATTCACCAAAACTCATGGAAATTGTCGCAAACCCTAATAAGGTGATCTAATTATATTTTAGCCCTTTTCCATAAATATGAGGGAAATATTTATAGATAAAATGTGTCAACAAACTCCCCCACACTTAGGCTTTTACTCGTCCTCGATAAAAGGATGGTCTAACAACCATAGAGACAAAGAATCAATATAATCATACTCCTTAGTCATAAATGCACTTATGGGATATCTGAGCATGAAACAGTTAGAAACAGATTACCTTTATTTCTCAAATCAAGCCAATGGAGAGCTTTTGAATAAGTTTTGAAAAGAAAATATAGCCTTGCTTACTCCTTTGTGATACTATCAAAATATATCATATCCTTACTCGAGCATTTATTTCGAAGTATAAGTGGAGTTTTTAGAATGTAAAGATGTAGCAAACTCACCTTGCATATATTGCCGAGTCAAAACCGGATCCATGGAGAGGTATGTCATGAGTCATAGATCAAGATATGTGTGTGTGTCAACTTTAAAACCACTGTTCTGACTTTTTAGAATCTTCTATCTTTTGCCCATATATATTTATTTTTTTAGAACAAGGTATTCAACTATTTTGTGGAGAGTTGGGTTCTACTCACCCTCGGACACGCGTCCATTATTACTCTCTCACTTTTATTAGAGAAGTGGGCCCTACTCACCCTCGGACACACGTCCATTTTTCTTCTCTTATTTATGCCTTTTTCTTTTTCAGAGAGGGGGGTTCTTCTGACCCGTAGAACACTTGTCCATTTTCTCCTCTCGCTCACTTTTCTCTCCACTCTGAATTTTTTTTCGATCTTTGGCTTTTTCTCTTCTTTTTTTCTTATAGCTGTACCTTTTTCACGATATGGGAGATAGAGATAAAAATTTAGAGCATAGATACTTTAGTGAAAGCAGTGTACGTGATCTTGATCTTAGACTTAGACAAAACTTCAACATAGGTCGTAGATTTGACAAAGCTTAATACAAGTAAGCAGCAATTAAATTAAATTTATTTTCAATGATTGCTAAAGCTCTTCTGGGACATATTATTGATCACAAAGGAGAAGCATAGCTAATGATTTTAATCCTTTTGAAATAAAGAACTCTCCAGAGACAAGATAAAAGAAAGATGGTTCTCATTATTCTAAAGCATCCCAAAAGCAACAAAAATTTCTAGGAGAATAAATATGCAAAACTTTATCCTTTGGGTTACAGGACATCTTAACAAGGCATCTTTGTTTTAATTCGAAACGGAAAGTAATTTGCAAAAATTTAAAAAGTTTAGAAAGCAAACCGAGTGGTGGATGAAACTTGGCCGGCAAGTGGGCCTCAGAGCAGCCGGCCGGCCTAGGAGGGACCGATCGGTCTCCCCCTGCCGTGGTTCAGGGTGCGTTTCATCGTGCGAGTCGATTGTTCCATTCTTTTTCCGTTTTTCTTGATTTTGGTCGTGGAAGATGCCATTTGGTCATCAATTTTTCTCCCCACACTTGTTTTCTTTGTCGTCTTGAAGAGTGATGGCCCCGTGTGATGATGAACTCACCACCTTGTATGGTCCGTCCCACTTACTGTAGCTTCTCGTGCCCAAAGAGTCGCACCTTGGAATTAAAAGTAGTACACGATCGCTGGGTTGAATTCCTTCTTCGTGATTCTCTTGTCGTGCCATCTTTTGGTTCTTTCCTTGTAGATCTTGGCATTGTGGTATGCCTTCTCTCCATTCTTCTAACTTCGGACAGTTGCATTTTCCGTTTGTTCCTGCTTCAAAGTCCATGTTCCATCTCTTGATTGCCCAATGAGCCCTAAATTCTAGTTCAACAGGCAAGTGACATGTCGTCCGTAAACCATTGGTAGGAGACATTCCAATGGGAGTCTTATAAGCCGTCCGATAAGCCCAGTGCTTGGGTAGCTTGTCCTTCCATTTTATTCCCATTTGGTCCACCGTTTCGTAGAATGTTCTTGATCCGCTTATTTGACGTCTCTGCTTGACCACTAGTTTGCGGGTGATAAGGAGTAGCGACATTGTGTTGGATCCCATGGTCCGTGAGGTATTTCTCAAGCGCTTTATCGATGAAATGGGATCCTCCATCACTTATCACTAGCCTTGGCATACCAAACCTTCGAAATATTGTCTCTTCAAACATTCTTATTGAGCTCTTGTGGTCAGCAGATCTGCATGGTAGGGCTTCAACCCATTTAGAGACATAGTCAACTGCCACCAAGATGTATTCAAATTTTCTGGACTTTGGGAATGGTCCCATGTAGTCAATTCCCCAGACATCAAAGAGCTCGACCTGAAGGTTGGTCGTCAGTGGCATGGCATTTCTGGAATTGATGTTTTCGTGCCTCTGACAAGAGTTGCACCTTCGTACGAAATCTTTTGTGTCTTGATACATGGTTGGCCAGAAAAATCCGCTTTGCCAGATCTTTGCATGTGTGCGAAAAGCTCCATAATGACCTCCATATGGTGATGAGTGGCACTTCTCAATGATCTTCGTTCCTTCTTCTACCGGTACACACCTCCTGAGTAACCCGTCAGAGTATACTCGAAAGAGGTATGGTTCATCCCACAGGTGATGGCGACTCTCGTAAATGAGCTTTTTCTTGTCGGCCCCTGGTCGTACATATCCTGCAACCATAAAATTAACAATATCTCGATAATGTGGGTCGGATCGGGCGATCCGATAGAGCATGTCGTCCCTCATTGCGTCATTGATGGGTAGTTCCTGCGGTTTCTCAAAATACATTCTAGACAAATGATCGGCAATTTTCTACTCCCTTCTTATCCTTTATTTCTAAGTCAAACTCTTGGAGCAGCAAGATCCATCTTATTAATCTAGGTTTAGCATCTTTCTTAGTGAGCAAATATTTTAAAGCAGCATGATCAGTGTAAACAATAACTTTTGCTCCTACTAAGTAAGATCTAAACTTGTCAATGGCATAAACAACAGCTAGCAGCTCTTTTTCAGTTGTGGCATAATTAAGTTGAGGTCACATCAAAGTTTTACTAGCATAAGCAATGGCATGATGTTTCTTGTCTTTTGTTTGCCCCAAAACAGCCCCCACAGCATAATCACTTGCATCACACATAATTTCAAAAGGTAAAGACCAATTAGAGGGTTGAATAATGGGTGTAGAAATAAGAGCATTTTTCAGAATTTCAAAAGATTTAAGACAAGCATCATCAAAGTCAAGGGGAACATCTTTGGCAAGCAGGTTTGTAAGGGGTCTAGCAATATGAGAAAAATTCTTTATAAACCTTCTATAAAAACCAGCATGGCCAAGAAAACTTCTGATTCCTTTGATATTAACAGGTGGAGGTAGTTGTTCAATTACTTCTATCTTAGCTCTATCTACCTCAATTCCTCTTTGAGAAACTAGATGGTCTAGCACTATTCCTTCTCTAACCATGAAATGACATTTTTCCCAGTTAAGGACAAAGTGCTTTTCTTCACATCTTTGCAAAACCTTATCTAAGTTTTCTAGACAATCATCAAAAGTTTTTCCATATACAGAAAAGTCATCCATGAAAACTTCCATGATCTCTTCAATCATATCGAGAATATAGACATCATGCATCTTTGAAAAGAAGTCGGAGCATTACATAGTCCAAAAGACATTCTACGATAAGCATAAGTTCCATAAGGACATGTAAAAGTGGTTTTGCTCTGGTCACTGGGATGGATTGGGATTTGGTGATACCCAGAATATCCATCAAGAAAGCAAAAGAAAGAGTGATTTGCCAACCGCTCTAACATTTCATCAATGAAGGGCAGTGGAAAGTGATCTTTCCTTGTGGCTTTATTGAGTTTCCTATAATCTATGCACATATGCCAACCAGTGACAGTTCTTTGAGGAATCAATTCATTCCTCTCATTTTTTTACAACTGTCATGCCTCCCTTTTTAGGCACGACTTGCAGTGGCTCACCCACTCACTATGTGGCACAAGATATATAATCCCGGTGTGTAAAAGTTTGAGAACTTCTTTCTTCACTACCTCTCTCATCGCATTATTGAGTCTTCGTTGAGGCTCTCTAGATGGTAGAACATCGAGTGCAGTAGGAATGCGATGTGTGCAAAGGCGGGATTGATGCCCTTAAGGTCGTGGAGTGAGTAGCCAAAGAGCGATGTTGTTCTAAGATAGTTATCAGCTATGAGTCTCTTCACGAGTGAGCTTGTCATTAATGATCACAGGAGACTCGGGGATCATTGTGCAAAAGGCATATCTAAGACCAGGTGGTAATGGTTTGAGTTCAATGGGAGGTCTCGAGGGTTCCTCGAGTTCATCGAGGGGTTCAGATCAGAGGATTTTCTTCTTCCTCCTCGATGAAGAATTCTGACATCTTCTTGATTGGATTCTACAAAATGTTCTAGAGATGCTTCATTCACCTCTTCCATTGGGTGCAGTTCGGGTGGATTCGGTCTTAGTATGGATCGAATGTGCGAAGTGTAAGGAACTCTAATAGTTTTGCCTAGGCAAATGTCAAGTTTCCTGTGTCCTTCCTTAAGGAGTCTTTCCAAAGGATGGCCTATTAAAAGGTCAAACTCCTTAATATCACAAATGTGAAAGCTCAGGTGAATTGGCATGTTGTTTACCGAAACGGGTAGGACATAAAGAATTCCTGAACTTTGAATAATTTGTCCTGAGGAACACTTTAATAATTTCGTTGTGGGGGATAATGGCGCGTTTTTAATAAACTGATGGAAAAAGGATAAGGCCATTATATTGATTCCTACAACTGGATTATAAAGGGCATCAAAGGGGGTTCCATAGATTGTACATTGAATTGGTGTAGAAGGTGAATCCAAGCGGACCACGTCGAGGAAAGCTCGACTCTTCTAACCATTCCCACTTATGATGGATGCAAGCTCCAAAGTGTGTTCTCTTGAGAAGGTCTGCTCAAAAGGGTCTATTTTGTCATGCAAAGACGATGTGTACTTTTGAGGCCTCTTCTCTTTATGATAATTCGAGGTGTTTCCATAATCGAAAAATAAATCATCCTCGATATCATTTATAAAATCAGGTAGAGGGATCGCTATAGGCTGAGATGGTTCTGGCATAGGCTCTGGTGTAGCTATCTCCGGAATCTCTTCTTTTAAAGTTTTCTCTAATGGATCATCATTGGTGCTGGCTAGAATATTATCTAGGACGGTTATAGCTTCACCGGATGTAAGGTGTATGAATGATCCATGTGAGGAGGTATTTAAATAGGCTCTAGATTCCCTATTAAGACCAATATAGAAATGTTGAAGGAGAATATGGTCTTGAAGGCCTAGATCTGGTCCGGATTTGTAAAGGAGTTCAAAATGTTCCTGTGATGAACTCATAGACTCACTATCCCCTATTTGAAGGATATGATCTTGGTTCGAGGTTGACTACTCGGATAAAGGGTAGAAATCCATGTAGAAATCCGCACGGAGAGTTCCCCAATCGCCTTTCTTCTTCTCTTTGGTTACATCATACCATTTGGCGAGCTTTTCCTTTCAATGTGAATGGAAAACGCCCAACGGATGGTCTCGCCGACATACCCTCTATAATGGCGCCACAAGTTTGTTCGAATCGCTGGTTTGGACCATCTCTATTAACCGTGGGCGCAACTCATAGGCATCAGATAAGATTGGCTTTGATGAAGGTATGGGCCTAAGGCTGAGCTCGAGGGTGCCGAAAGTCTTTAATGAGGGTAGTATCCATAAGGACAGTAGAAAAGAAAAAAATCTAAAACTAAAAAGGAAAAGATAAAAGTATACGTACAAGATATAGTTATACTTACGAGTTCTCTCTTAACCGTTCTCCCCGGCAACGGCGCCAGAAATGCTTGTTGGTATTTGTTAAGCCTACAGAAATATTATGATGGATAATCCACAAGCGCACGGATACCGGTGAGCACTTCACCCGGGAAGAGGGTTTTAAATATCGAATCCACAGGGAGAAGGGTAGAGTGATCCGAGATGTATAACTAATCTCGAGTAGTTATCAAGGACTTGATAGAAAGAGAGATAAGGAAAACTTTAGGATGTCTAGTTCTTACTCGCACAAGCTATGCTATTATTGTTCTTATGGGGTGATTGTCTGAAGGCACACTTAGGAAAGGGAAACTTCCGACAATCTATGGGGGGAGTCCTACGATTTCTATAGACGGGAGGTGGACTGCAAAGGATAGACGGGAACGAGGTCACTTCCCGCTTCTACCACACGATCCGGAATATAGAAGGCATTCACAAACTAGCTAGTCTAAGCACCACGCTTACACTAAACATGCAACTTTAACTCAAGAGCGACAGGAATTAAAGTACTCATAAAAGAGTTATGAACCGTAAGAACAATAATAACAATGTTACTCACTTGAATAAGAAGTTGATCTTTCCACAAGGTCTCAAGATCAGGCTCCAATGGAGTTGATCCCAGAGGAAGAAGATGAAGAGGAGGCACCGACAGGTCCGGGCCTTCCTTCAATTCCGCCTCTACCGCTCTCTAATTCTCTCGAACAAGATTAGCTAGATCTGAATAGATCATGGCTCTAATCTCTCAACTTGATACTAACTCTCCAACTCTAATTCTAGTCTAGAGCTTCTATCTCAGGTAGGCATTGATGATCTAGAATGAGTTGTTTCCCTACAGGGTCGGGCTGTTATATAGTCACGAGGAGGTGCCTTGCCGTAGGATCAAACCACCTAATATCTGGTTTAGATTGCTTCTCATAGGCGGTGGAAGAACATTCCGTAAGTAGTGAGTTGGCGCCGGGGCGGTCGGGCCCACCATGGGACCGGTCGGCCTGTGGTGGGCCCCCCTCGAGGTCTGCCTTGGCCAGGACGGTTCTTGCCCCTTCAGATGCTTCTTTCTTGCAAGCCAAGTCACATTGAGTTCGGGAGTGTTTTGAAACCTTCTAGACTTGTTTCTTTTCTTGTATTTCTGAATAGTCCCTGTAATTTTATGAATTCACCAAAACTCGTGGAAATTGTCAGTGCAAACCCTAATAAGGTGATCTAATTATATTTTAGCCCTTTTTCCGGTAAATATGAGGGAAAATATTTATAGATAAAATGTGTCAACACCGGCACCGGCATGAACTCCATAAATGGCGAGCTGCTGCTGCTGCTTCTTCACGACCGTTCACCGGCGGAGCAGCGCGCTGGCCGACATCGAGCGTTGCGCCGGACGGCCGGAGAAGGAGCTCTGCTTCACCATGACAAGGGAGATGCTAAGTCCGTCGTGCGATTTGTTTTGCTTGGTGCGGGTGGAGTAGTACTGTAGTACTAGCAGGTTGGGGCTCGTACGTATTGACTAGAGGTGCGGACGGACGGGAACCGAGGCGGCGAGGACGGGAAACCGGCGTGCGAACAACTGCAGTTAAGGAAGGGCAATCCCGTCCGAAATCTCCACCGCGTGGGTTAAACGGCTTCCTTTGTGCAATCCGCCCAGTACCCAGAACAACTTCCTTTGCCGTTACGGAGGGAGTATGTGTATTAGTCAGTGTTATCCTAAACAGCCTAAACGACGGTCTAAACGGGTTTAAACGATAGACGTAGGGTAACCGTACAGTTTAGCCCCTAGTCGGCCTCCTAAACGGTTAACCCATTTAGTTGGTAAAAAACGGTAAAAAACATGCAAAACGGGCTGAACGGAACGGTTTTGAGGCGGTATTAAATGATTTTTTTGCCTGTTTATGAGAACATTTAGGAAATAGCGCGCTTATGGACTCGTTTTCGGCCTTATGGGCCTGTTTAAGACCTAGGGTTCCCACTCCTTTCAGCCCACTGGTCACCCCGATGCCCTCCGCCTTCCAGTCCACCCCACATGCGGCGCGCCTCCTACTGGAACCAGGAGCGGCGGCGTGCCTCCTACCGGAACCAGGAGCGACTGAAACCAGGAGCTGCGCCCGAAACCAGGAGCGGCGGCGCCAGCACCGGTGCAAGATCCAATCCCAACGGGTCCAGAGGTGACGACAGCTCCAGGCGGGTGGCGGCACCAACTCCAGGTGTGCACGGGCACGGTTCAAGGCGGGCGGCAGCATTCTCTCCCTAGCGTGGGACCAGAGTAATGGACGCATGGTGACGCCCCCTCCTCCTTCCTCTCCCGCGTGAATCCAGTCCGGCTTCCTCCTCCCCTGTTCAAGTATGACACTATTGTTTCAAGCTTCCTCTATCAAATCTTCTACGGTTCTCCCCCATCCTCTGTTCATGTTCATCATTTAATTCTTGTTAGTGTTATGTTGTGATGGTTTATGCCATTGGTTGCCATGTTAATTTCTGAAATAGTCTTGAGTTTTGAAATTTGATCATTAATCATTGTGGTTCATAGTTTCTTGCTAACACACATATTATATTTCATTATTTTGTAGCCCTATAGGGCTATAGGTACACTGGTACATGCCTTGTTGACTGAGAATGGACATCAAGGAAAAAAATGGTCCCCACTCTATAGAAGGTGTGCAAAATTCTCATTCATACAAGTAATTTATGTTTTTTATGTGGTACAATAGAAAACCATTTAGCCCATTTAAACACCATTTGAAACCGTTAAGATCGTTTAAACACTAAACGGTGGGTCACCGACTAGCCTCTGTTTAGCGTTTATGTTATCATTGTTATTAGTCCATAGTAGAACGTCCTAGAGGCAATCTTTCATACCCTCCTTCTACCCTTGGACCAGATCAACTTAGAAGAGAACTTTCATTCCAATACCGTCACATGAGTAGAATATTTATAAAAGCATTCCTCCGCACCCTAGCTACCATGACTAATAGCCATACAAGACTTCCCTAATTAGTTATCCAAGACGAAAGCCATATAGGTCTTGTGGTTGTACTGTTTTCCTAGGTGGTGCTCCGTGTGGTCCAATTAATTCATAGTATTCATGGTTAGATTCTCTTGCCTTTCTGCAACAAAAAGATACTCTTATGCTCTTCTGCTCTTGCTCTTTTGAAACTCTTGATCTTCAAGACTTTCGATCAACAATTCGATCTTCTACTCGATGCAAACATCGGCACAAACATGCAAAGCAACAAACAAGAACAACTAAGAACAATACACCAATCAAGAAAGGCTTTAAAAGAGGACAGATTTTGGTTCTAGGATCGCGAACACAAGAAACTCGGAACTATCGAGATATTTGGATAATATCACACAAAGGCTATGTGCTTGATATATTTTAATTGAATAAAACAATGTCCATAGGTTATTTCAGAGAAATATCCTATTTAGAATTAAGCAAGTTGTATTTATATAAAAAGATGATGTAAACTTAGTCCAATTTTATTTATGAATATTCAAGTATGATTTATGGAAATTAAACATTAAATTTTAAAAGAAGAATGTAAAGCATCTAAGCTAAACTTTATGATTTCGAGTTGAACTAATTAAATTATAATTCAAAAACACATTTATATTCATATTAGCCAAATTACATTCAATTAATAAAACTCGAGATGTAACCCTATATGGCTTTTATTTATAAAAACATTAAAAAATAATTAATCATATTGAACTTAATTATGAAAACCGAGGTATACTCTAATTAGCTTTTAATTGTAAGGATTATTTGAATAAGTCTTAATCAAATTAACTTTCTCATGAAAACATGTGTTGAACTGTAATTAGATTTTATTCAAGAAACCAAGTTTATTAATAGGCATTAGCCAGGTTAATATTTCATTTCAAAAACCTTCTTGATGGAAAACATCACTACTAATGTGTACTTTATGTTGTTATGAAACTAACGCAACTAGAACGAGGTTAAACAGAGTTAACGAAGGATCTATGGACTAAATAAGGTTGCAAGGGTTGAAACGAGATTAACTCAAGATCTAGAGGGATAGATGATACCTTTTGCAAGACACTATAAATAGTGCTCATGAAAAGATCGAAGGTCAGGGTTGGATATGAAAAAGAGCTCGGGTTGGATTTATGTGCAAAGGTGGGATCTTTATATGGGGGTTATGAAATTATATGATTGTCAGATGTGTTCATGAGATTGTAATTCTTGGTTGCTTTGATTGAGAAATGTGATCTTGGTTGTTGTTGATTGAGAAAGAAAAGAAAGGAACAAAGAAGAAGAAAAAAAGAAATAAACATAAAAGAAAAAAGAGGGTGGGAAGAACTCTGACGAGAGATGCTCCTTTAGTACCGGGGCACATGACCACCCGGTACTAAAGGGCCTATTAGTACCGGGTAAACTACCCGGTGCTAATGGCACCCTCCCTTTAGTACCGATGTGGCAATACTAGTTCAACTCCCTGTACTAAAGTGGTATTTGGACCTGGTACTAAATGTTGTTTCTCTAATAGTGATTGTGCACAGTAAAAGACCTTAATAGGAGGGTTGTATAAATGTGTTAGATATTGCAGGCCCCTTTTTGTATCATATTTTTCCCAACCCTTACACTAGACGTTATACTAGTAGACCATTTATGCCAAAGCACGGCATGGGTTCGAGACATATATAATGAACGGGCCTGACTTAATTGGCTACCAACCATAAGCCTGCAACCAATATAAATATCATGCTTATGCACTTGTGTGTATGCTGCTTGTCCATCTTCTCCTAAAGACAAAGCAACAAAATGCCTTTTCTCAATCACCCACGACATGATGCTAGCACCTTATTAGTGAACAAACGAGACGATCGTGAGACAAAAGCTAGAAAATGGGTGACATGGAAACTTGAGGCATGGGGGAAAATATGTTAACAGCTGGTGCAGTAGAAAGCTAGAAAAGTTACATTGTGCAGTAGAAACACCCAAAAATGTGATGTTGGGCACATCATTCCAGTGCTGGTGATGAACACAGAAGGAGAGTGCATGTGTGGACGCCCTGCCTCTGCCTCTGCCTCTATCACTGTTCTCGTAGAAGCCATGGAGAACGGGGAGAGGAGTGGGTTGGGGGGTCACTGAGTCGATGGTATAGTCAGCCATATTGCAGGCGTCAGCAGCAGAGGGTAGGCAGAGGTGCTTGGCCGAAGCCTTGACGATGTTGTTACCAAAATGAATAAGCAGACTGCAGAAGCTGCTGGGTGGAACAAAGAGCGCCGCGAAGGGTGAATGTTACTAGCTTCAAGAACCAAATACAGACCCCGACCTATGCACTATTGTTTCTGTATAGTTTTCACCACTGCGACTCCGCTGTCAAGTTCAGAGAACAGAAAAATAACAATGGTTTTGCTTCAAAGCATGTTGTCATGGTTGATTGGCGGATCACAGTTTTGCATCGTCCCTAGACAATTGTTGATGGTCCATAGACAACTCGATGTACAGAACTGTGCAGCAGAATTTTACATGTGCAAGCATGAGTTCACATGCACACGCTGACGCGCATGCATGCATTGTGCCTGCACTGATGAAAAGCACAAGTGTTTCAGTTGTGTTTTCTGTGACACAAATAGCTGACTTTTGGACCTTTATATTACTCCAAAGGTAATTAATTGAAAATTATGACTAATTTGAGCAATTGATGACTCGTACAATATCATGTTACAGCGTGTAGACCTAACCCCTTTGGTGCTGGCTTCTCTGGTCGTAACTAGAGGAACAATTTGGTCGTATATATTCATCAAAGTACTGGAAAACTAGAAAGAATCAGTGGAAAGGAAAGTAGAACAAAATGAGGAACAACCAAGAACACCATATTAGAAGGACTCCAAACACAAATTCCTGGTCACGACCAGAATACACGTACATGACATGCCAATGAAGAGTGAACTATGAATGGCATTCAGTGGAGTAGAACTGTAGGATGTGTAAAAGTAGTAACGTACAATCAGCAATAATAGACTAGTAGAATCTTGGAGGGGAGACACACTTGTTCCAATTTATATCTTGAAGTTGGCACAAATTAATTGTCTTCTAGACATAAGCCCATACTAATGCAAATAAAATAAGAGGTGACACACTTCCATATATGACCCAACTTACGACTCTGAACGAATGAGCTTGATAGTAGTCCTCTCCTTCTACAGTAGCACAAGAAAGTTAGCAGCCGCAGAAACCTCTGAAGAATTTTTGTAAATAGTTAGATTGTGTGGGAATTAGAGACATCAGTAAAGAGCCATATGCTGCTTCCTCGGCTGGATCTATTCCTGAGGCATATATATACATATACATATGGTAAATATTTGCTGGAATAGCACCAATGTCAAATGCGCCATTTATATATATGGCATATGGTTCTTGCTTACTATGGGAACCATGAAGCCTATGTTGCTGATGGTGTGGAATATGCAGCATAGAATACTCCTAGCTGTGTGAACCATCCATTCTAGCATCCTGACAGTGGGAACCGTGCAGCCTACGCCAATCTTGCTAACTTTCTTCCTCTAGATCGATCCCCACGGGTTGCATGTGCTAATACATTGTACCCAGCTCTTATCACCTTCCACGCTGCTTAAAGTTTGTAATAATCTCGCCGCAATGAAACTTTATGAGGACAACGCGACATATATTCGTTTGTAACCCAAATGAAGCTAGGAATTCGGAGTTTGGTACTATGTTGTCCATTGTTTTAATTGCATTCATTCGTTGATCAATTCTAAGCATTCGTGACATCATATTTTTTCCTTGCAAAGATTATTTCTGGCCACAAAGTCTTTTTTTACAATAATAATGATGACCCATAATCAATTATATAATCTAGGTGGATTATAATCTGAAACAAAATGGGCTAGTTATAACATTGAAGGGAGCGAGGCTGCATAATTCACTACAAGAAATCCTTTGATCCATGACGAAATTCTCATGACGTTTGTTGATTTTGTCATAGATCACACTGTATCCATGACAAACAGTCAGATTTCGTCATACATTCGCAGTGCTGCATATGAAGCCCGGTATGAAGTCCAAACACTATGACGTTTTGCTAATTTCGTCATAGATTTTGTCTCGGATCTGCGCATCCATGACAACGGTCGATTCGTCATAAATTAGCAGTGTTGGATATGAAGCCCGATATGAAGTCCAAACACTATGACGTTGCGTCAATTTCGTCATAATCCGACCCACATTGCATTTCAATATTTCCTCATGATCAATAAATTTTTTTAAAAAAATCATATAATGTGTGAAAAGAATTAGAGATAATCACATTCAATAATTAATTTTTTTCTAAAGCATATAATACTATATATTCAGTATATAGATATACCTATATAAAGACAAACAAAATTGGATTTCCGTTTTATGATTTATTATAATTTACTATGATTTTCTAAATATTCAGCCGAATTGAATAAAAAGGAAAAAAGACACAACCGTTTTTAAAACCACGCATAACTAAGCTCGGGATGTAATCTGGACGGTTTCAAAGGTTGAAGGATATGCATTGCATAGTAACAAAGTTCAGGGACGTAAACCAGACTTTTGCGAAAATTGAACAGGAGTCATAGTAACATGAGCTTGTTAACCAAAGTCAAAGTCTGCTGGTGGCCCTCTAACTCTTAACAAACCAGGAAACCACCCCGAGGTCCCAAACCAACCCGATCAGCCCAACAGGCCGGCCCATGCGCAGCCCAACAGCCGCCCATAAAAATGGAGGCCACCACAGACTTTTGACATACATGTAGTTCAAAATTTATTTATTTCCAATAAACCTGTAGAAATTCATTTAAATGGTAGAAAATAGCAAATTTGTTCAAAAAAACTTGAAACTTCTAGAAGACAACTTAAATGTATTATTTTACATGTGAAAAATATGTTTGGGGTATATAAGATAATTATTTTTTTCAATTAATGCATAAAGGTGTCTTAATTAGGTATTTTAAAATAGAAAAATATATTTTTTGCAGAATCCCCATGTGTTAATAGAAGAGTAAATGTAAGGTTATGTCTTGAATTGAGGTGTACATGGCCAGAAAATACTTTAGGGTATACAAACTTCAAAGTTTAAATTGAATTGTAAGAAACAGTGTAAGAGACCTATATAGTTTATGAACAATGTATATTTTGTAAAATCTTATGAAACTTGTTTCTCAAGGTTGTACATCCATAAAATGATTCTATGCCAATTTACATAATTTTCAGAGATGTTTTGGGTATTGTTTCTATTATTTTATAACAAGGTGACTAATAAAAGTTTGAGTTTTCCTTATGAGTCGATCGATTTTTTCATCAATATCTTAGATGTGGGCTAGAATGAAACGTATAAGTTTAAATATAGATTTTTAAAGTTTTTTGAATCTTATTGGAGGTACACGTAGTTCAATTTGGAATTAATTTCCGTAAACATGCAGAAATTCATTTAAATGATAGAAAATAGTAAATCTACTTAAAAATTCTTGAAACTCCTACATGACAACTTATATGTTGTCTGTAATGTGTGAAAAATATATTTGGGGCATACAAGATAACTATTTTGCAACTTACTTGACAAGAGTGTATTCATTAGTGATTTAAAAAATAGAAAAATAACTTTTTTTCCACAACAAATGGCAATGTAAATTCACAAATTTTAATAACATGTTAAAAGTAAGATTTTGTTCAATTTTGAAGTCCGTATGAGTCCAAACATGTTGTAAGCTATTCAAATATTAAAGTTTGAGTTGAGTTGTATGAAGCAATGTGTTGGAACTATCTAGTTTATGAAAAATGTATACTCCAATTTTCACAAAATCTTATGAAACTTTTTATTCATGTTTGTACATCCATAAAATGATTCTATCCCAATTTATAAAATTTTTGGACAAGTTTTAGGTATTATTATCATTATTTTATAACAAGGTGACTAGTAGAAGTTAGAGTTTTCCCTATAAGTCAATTGAATTTTTCGTCAATCTCCTAGATGTGGGCTAGAATGCACCATAAGTGCCTAAATATAGTTCTTTTTAATTTTTTTGAATCTTATTAGAGGTACATATAGGGCAATTTGGAATTACTTTCGATAAACATGCAGAAATTCATTTATATCATAGAAAATAGCAAATCTAGGTGACAACTTATATGCATACTATTACATATAAAAAATATATCTGTGCGTATAAGATATTTAGTTTAAAGTGTTACTTCACAATGGTGCAAGAAAAAGGAAAAAGAAAAAGAAAAACGATAATCAGAGAAGCCCACATCGGCCCAAATTGCCCAACTGTTTACGGCCGTCGATCGTCGACCCGATGGTACTGATCGTGTTTGCTCGGTATATAATGCTTGCTCGGTATATAATGCACTTCCCATCGAAACCCTACCTCCAACTGCATTCCCCTTAGTCCCTAACCCAGCCGCATGCCCGCACCGGCGTCGCGCGTCTCTCTCTACCACGCCGCCGCCGTCGGCAGATCTCCTCACCCTGGCCGTCTCCACCCTAACCAGCCACAGATCCTCGCTCTCCTCCGCATGACCTCTCCATCCATCCCAGCCTCAGCCCCCTCGCGACATGTGCAAGGAGATCGGGGACCACAACACTCGCCGTCTTTGGTCGGGGTGCTGCCGGCGGCGCTGGGATCTGGCATGACACCCGCTCCTCCTCCTCCGCGCGTCGTGCGCCGTGGGCTGCGACGCGGCCCATTTCTTAGTGGTATGGCATTTGCTTTCTGTTAATGGAGGCAAGAGTTCCTTTGTAACTCGCGTTTTCAGATGGCTTATTCCAAATGTGATTTGCTCATTAATTTTGAGTAGCATGTGAACTCATTATTTTTACCTATGATTTGGTCATTATCTGTGCTTTAAAAGTTATATTACTCACGTAATTTGCTCACTGGATTACGGATCATTTGATACTGCCCACTAACAAGTGTATGGTAATATTCCTCTTTCAAGTTGAGGATTAGATGCTTCAAGGAGCAAGCCATTAGAAGTGATCAGTAGGCAATGGGCCTGATATGTTGGACTACTAGTGATGCTACAAGGACATATTTGATCTGTTGTTTTGTGATTTCTAGGCTTGTTGGGTTGAATTTTATATGGATTATGTATTTATTGTTGAATGACTGAATTTAAAAATTGGGCCTGTTGAGTTTTGTTGACAGAAATTATATTTTGTTTGCCATTGAGGTGGTGTGAATGTAGTGGAGATTTATTAATTTAAGAATTTATTATTGAATTGTGTGGCTTTATTGTTGTATTCTGGTTTGTGGAATTATGGTCGGTACAGAATTTGGCCACGTCTGTGCCACGCGGATGCCACATTAGTGCCACGCGGATGCCATGTCAGTGCCACACTGCTGCCACGTCAGGGCCACGCGGCTGCCACGTCATCGCCACGCGGCTGCCACATCATCTGCCAATTCATCTCTACAAGTGACGTGGTAAGTTAATCCATGACGGTCGATTTCGTCACAGATTTTGGGCTTCGGGCTGGATTCAATAGGCTTTAGACAAATCTATGACAGTTTGAGAACGTCATAGATCACGTTAATCTATGACGAAAATGTTAGTTCATCACGGTGTTTAATATGTGACGCGCAATACATGATGATTTGAAATTTCGCCATAGATGCAGTTTTATGACGAAATTTTGATGATCCGTGACGAAAATCGACCGTCATAGACCACAGGGTTTTTTTTAGTGATTGTTACAAGATTTCTCGATCGAGGCTCACTGCACTATTGAGAGGAGAACCATGGTGACAAATCTTTATCTGAAGAACTAGAAGCACAAGTAATAACCAAATGCATGTTTTGTGAAAAGATGGAAATATTTAAAATTTGACGTACGAGATATCAGTAGGATTGAAAGCAAGGAGCAGATATATGCACCTTTAAGGGTCCAGATGCTTCACAAGTTCCCTTATATATAATAGGCATAATAACATTCATCGCCCTAGCCCTACCCCATCAAAAGCCAACACGCTGTACAATGAGAAGAAGAATGGAACGAGCACTGGTAAAATGTCCACGCAAAGCTTCATCTGTAGGAATGGAAGGTGCAAGGAAATAGCCTACCACACAAACGGGATATCATCGAGTATTCCACATGCTTACTTCATCAATCATCTCTCACCTGTGATTAGACAAAAAACAGGGTTGGATCATTGAAATGATATCCAGGACGAATTGAAAAGGTGGCACCAGCAACTTGTTGCTAGCGAGATTGGACTGACACCAACTTTTATTGCCTAATGTTATTGCTCAGATTTGACGTGAGCAAGCGGAGCATATTTTTATTCTCTGTGAGCATAATATGCAGTAGCCATATGACATCTTCGTTATTTTGTTAATTGCCTTTGGTTAGACGTGTTGCGACAGCCGATTTTGCCTCCGACCAAGCAAAGTTTTTTTCGAACAAATTCGGGGGAGAGATACCCACCTACTTTTTCATTCATCGAAAGAGCCTCAAGGCGAAACTGTTACAATGAACTTACAAACATTATCTTGGCAAGCCGAGGAGAACAACATGAGATCGGCAAGGCCGAAAAGAGAAAAAATTACATAAGGAGAGGTTACAGGGACGAAACAACTTCTAGTACAACTCAATAGAAGTCTACCCAAATGCATTCTACCAATCGTCCAGGGGACCAACGCCGAACAGCTTGCTTGCCAAGGTCACCGTAGCCAAACAGCCACCACAACACCCCTCGCAGCTACGCCGCCCTGTGGCCACCCTCCAACGAATTGGGAGGGCTTACCGACTGAATCTCGGGGCTAAGTGTGAGCAGGGCATCTTGACCAAAATGTTGCTGGAAACGACGACCTCCCTTCAAGCTGATGCAATACCAACTGAGGCACATCTAGACACCGCATGCCTCCATCCAACACCCTTCGAGGAAAGGAAGCCCCAAAGGAGGGATGGTCGGCAAAGCTAACGACCAGCATTTGATTTTGGTATCTCATCAACAAGGAGAGCACCGACAATGGATACTTGTGGAACCACGGTAGAATCCAAAGGAACAACAACAAGCTTCTAATATTGTTGGAGGCACGAAGCAGAGAGCGGTGGTATTCCGAGCGAGCCACTACCGCGATACTTCCCAAGTTCACCGTAACCAAAGTACCACCACCCCTCCCATCGCAACAACGCCGCCATGTGACCACCCTCCAACGAATTGGGAGGGCTTGCCGACCGAATGGGGGCTAACGGTGGGGGAGCCACTTGATCAAGATGTCATCGTAAATGACGACCTCCCTTCAGCTGATGGTAATACCAGTGAGAGCACATCCAATCGCCGCATACCGCCATCTGACGCCCTTCGGGGGAAGGAAGCCCCAAAGGAGGGAGGGCCAGTATAGTCGACGCTCGGCATTTGATATGGTACCTCCATCAACAAGGCGAGCGCCAACGAAGTAGAGGCACCAGCAACAGACACTTGTGGAAGACGACGGTTAGACCAATGATCATCACAAGTGGCAATGGTGCAAGGAAGAGAGGCCCTTTGATGACATCATTGGGAGAGTCGAGGTGGAGTGGAGGGCGCATAGAGGATGTGTGGCGTTCCACAGCAGAGGTAGAGCTCTGGTGCGGCGTGCCGACTGCCGAAGTGGAGGACCCGGACCGCCGGCCAGCAGCATCCCCCTCTCCGGCGGCAGCGAAGGGGGAGACTGCGAGACCTGGCGTTGGTGCATCCGCGTGGAGATGGCCACCGCCTCGCGTGCCGAAAGACATCTTTGCGCGCAGATGTAGTGTCCGCCATCGTGTGTCTTCTTGCGCGTGTCGGTGATCAGGCCGCCGCCACACCTACGTGCGCGCATGCAGCTCGCCTTGGTCGCCGCCGGGGCAGCAGATCGGGCGCCCCTCCCCGGCCGGACGAGCAGCCACCGGGAGGCGAGATCCACCCATGCAGGTGCGGATCCGCCACCACGGACCGGCTGGTCGCGAGCTCGCGGAGCTAGCTGCAGGAGGTCCCTTGGGCTCCGTCGCAGTCACCATAGATGGGGAGAGAAGGGAGAATATACACAAAAAAAGGAGCAGGGAGCCCCGCAGCCGCCTTCCTTGTGGCTGCCTAGGCTACCGGCTACCACTCAGTGGGGAGGCTGGTGGAGGCGGCGGCGGGCTCGAGGACCGGGCGTCGAGGACCGTGGATGGTCGCTCTCGTGTGATGAGTGATTGACAACGTGGTGTGGTGACTCTTGGTTGAGTATTGCAGGTGCAGGTTGCGGCTTGACTCGTGTTGGTGCAGGTGAAGAGCGGGCGCAAAAGGTCTTAGCCTTGCGGGGCCTCCGATGAGTGGAGAGACAAGTAGGCTCGGCTCGATAGACCCGGTGGCGAGCGGGTCAAGTGCGGGCCGCATGGTGGCAAGAAAAGCAAGACGAAGTCGTTGGCAGCGTGCGGAGTAGCGGCTCACGACCGAGTCTGCGCGGGGTTTACTGGCGGTTCACCACAAAACCGCCGGGTTACTTGGTTGAGCCACAAAACCAAGACCGGAGGCTTGGCGGGTGGAGACGGGATCCGGGCGCGCCGAGAAGCTTCGATGCCGGCGGACACGTGGCGGGATCGTAGGGCTTGCGTCGGGAGGACGCGCGGCTGCGAAGGCGTGGCGTGCGATGAAGAGGAGTACTACATGACCTATTTGCCGAGGGGTTTGTATCTCAACTTAAGTGCTAGGGGTAGCTTGGTCATTTGCCCAACCCAGAGGGACTCATATATATTAGCTCTAGGGTTTCTGGGCAAACCATCCTTCAGGGCCCGCTTTTCATTTCCTGCTCCATAGGCATAGATTTTCTTCACCATTTTGTAGAGAATCTGACCTCTGACTGTATGGAAGCATTCATGGTTGCGTTGACTTCCTTCTTGTAGCTCGTGTGATTTTCGTGTCTTTTTCGAGCTATTTTCGTTGGATTTTCGTGCGTGCCTTGTTCCTTCGATTCTGAGGTGTTTGGGTTGGATTGTTGGTGGGGATCATGGATAGATGTCTTGTGCATCTTTGTGTTGATTATGACCCCTCAATCTCGGTTGGCCTTCGATTGAAGGATTTCGGTTGGAACCCTAGCTTTTTGTGTGAGCTCGGTAGAATCTCGATTCCTCTCGATTCAGTGGGTTTGAGGCTACAAATTCATAGGTATAGCATCTCCTAGAGGCGCTTCACCTTCACCTATGATTTGGTAGCAATCCCTTAGTTGATTCGAGAGATCGGGCAAAGGTAGGAGGAGTTGACCTTTGGAGGGTCGGGCTCGCTGTTCCGTGCACAGCGGACCCGCCAAAGGACGCGGACGATCTCAGGAGCGACAACTGGTGTTCATCGTGTTCTTGCATGCTCGTGTTTCGATCCATTTTGTCCGGTGCTTTTGGTTGCTCGGAGTTTGCCGAACGGTCCGCGAGGTGAGTGCGAAGTCTTTACCGGACGGTCCGGGTAGGGCCTGACAGTCCATTTTTGAGGTGCGATCGGAAGTTCGGGTGGCATTTTCGGACGGTCCGCCTGATGGACGGGCCGCTGCCCATGGACGATCCGCCCCTCACGCGGATGGTCCAGCCGGTGTGTAGATTGCCTAAGTCCTTTGCTTCTTGAGTTGCGCTGTGTTGCTTTGAGTTGGGGTTTGTTCCTAGGGTTGGTAGGTCCGTTGTGACAACGCGACCTTGGCAAACTCGTGTGGGAATCCTCGGTTGTGAATTTTGTGCATAGGTCGAGTTCATCCTTCGGGAAGAATTTTTATCGGCTCCCATTCACTCCCCCTCTCTCTGGTCGCCTAATCGGTCCTTCAATTGGTATCGAGGCAGCGGATCTTGGATCTTCGTGATTCTAACCAGTCTAAGATCCAAAGATGGCATACCAGGAATGGGGTTCGGGTCCTCCACACTTCGATGGTAAGAACTACCAGATGTGGCAGAGGTGGATGGCTGCTTTCCTCCGCGGCAAGGGTCAGATCCTTTGGGATGTCACGATGAACACAGCTTATGTTCATCCTGTGAACTTCCTTGCTCCAGGATCGAGGGACATGTTCGGCGCCAACAACAAGCGGTCAACTACATGTACCATGCTCTGTGTCAATCCGAATTCGATCGGGTTCAGACAGAGGACTTGGCGTGCAGGATTTGGGAGTAGCTGAAGAATGCTCACGCTGGGAATGCTCAGGTTCAGGTTCGGCTATTTGCGACCTACCGGAGAGAGTACGAGAACTTCACTCATCTCCCCGGTGAGTCAATAGATGCCATGTTCCAGCGGTTCACGGTGATTGTGAACAACATGAGGGCTAATGTGGCCGTGCTCTCGTACGATGATCATGACAGGGCTATCAAGCTCCTGCACTCTCTGGATCGTACCATGTGGAGTGAGAAGGTCGAGGCCATTCTTGAGTCAGAGAAGTATGAGACCCTCACGGTGGACGAGCTGTTTTCCAAGCTCAAGTCGTCCTAGGTGGACCGTGGGGTGCGTGCAAGGATCGAGAACCCGACTGACCCTCATAGTCTGGCTCTCGTGACTGGATCAAGGACTAACGCTAACATGTCTTCGAGACATTTTTCTTTGTCTTGTCTTGTGTCCATGCCAGATGAGGAGTTTGACGTGCTTGGCGAGGAGGATCTCGCGTTGCTAAGCAGGCGGTTCGAGCGCATGTACACAAACCGGAAGAACACTCGGAGGAGCTCGGGCATGTGCTACCGGTGCGGGAAGCACGGGCAATTTATCGCTGAGTGCCCGGAAGCCATGGAGGTGAAGCCCGAGCACAAGCACCGTCTGATGACCGACCACAAGCACCGCTCGAGGGACGACCACAAGAGCAAGAACAAGTCCGAGCGGAGGCCGAGCAGGAGTGGTGGTCACAAGAAGAAGGTGCGAGCGATGGTTGCCGGAGCGAGCGACATCGACTCAAGCTCCTGCTACTCTTCATTGAGCTAAGTGATGAAGATGAGAACCGGCACAAGGGCAAGCAGTCAAGCAAGAACACCAACGGCCTGTGCTTCGCTGCCCAAGGCTTTTGCGGCATGGCACATAGCTCCACAAGCAAGAAGAGCAACAAGGACAACTCGGACTCCGACTCCGTGGATGAGGTAAACAATGATCCATCCTTCTTGGTAGCGGAGAATGCTAGGTTGAATGACTTGCTTGACAACCGTGATGATGTGCTTAGAAAGACCAACAAGGAGAAGAGGGAGTATAGGTCTTTGCTTGGAGAGGCTAAGGAGAAGGTGGTTGAGCTAGAGTCTTTGCTTGTTGATGCTAGGGCTCAAATAGATTCTCTTAAGTCTGCTCCTATTGTGACCGATGAACCTGAATGCACTGATTGTTCCACTTTTCTTGGTGATTTGACTGTGCTTAAGGAAAAGTATGCCTCCAAGGTCGAGGAACTAGATGTGCTTAGGGTTGAGCTAGATGAGATGAAATCTAGGCCCTCCTTGCTTGGTGCTTGCACTTCTTGTCCTGTTTTGCATGAGAAACTAGATGAATCGGTTGCTTATGCTAGATCTCTAGAAGTTGCTTTGAAAGCTCCTATTCCTACATCATGCTCTACTTGTGAAGTAAATGCTGTGAAGAATTTGGAGCTTGCACACTATGTTGATCGCTTGCAGGATGAGAATGATGAGTTGAGAAAGATGATGGGTTGGTTGTCTGGTCATGAGCCTCAGCTCAGGATGATGATTGAGGCATACAAGCACTATGATGGGCAAGCGCTTGGGGCAGACAAGGTTAGTGAGGGAAGTGGTGAGAATGAGGGGAAGATCAGAGATATCCCAGAGCCACCAAAAACCCACCATAAAAATGCCTATGCTCCTAAGCCAAATCCACTTAGGAACCGACTAGACACAACCCCAGCTCCACCCATGTCTCCTCCACATACCGACAACTTCCAAAAACCCATCAAGTTTAAGAGTGACTTGGGGAATGAGTTCTTTGGGAAGAAGGGAGAGAAACCGAGTGAGGAGAAGCCACAGCCCAAAGAGAGCCCAAAACCAAAGCCAAAACCAAAACCCTTCCATTGTGAGCATTGTGGGAGGGATGGGCACCTTGCTGAGTTTTGCTTCCGGCGGAAGCGCGAGGAGAGGTTGGCTAGAGAGATGGCCAACAAGGACAGGTACCGCCCTTCTCGTGGTGTGCCTGAGCCAAGGTTGGTGCCAAGGGGTGAGGGTATGGTGCGTACCATTTACCCTCGGGAGAGGCGTGAGTTTGTGCCTCGAGGTGAGCCACCACATAGAGAAGGTGGTAGGCGT
This sequence comes from Cenchrus purpureus, assembly GCA_022644695.1. NCBI lineage: Eukaryota > Viridiplantae > Streptophyta > Magnoliopsida > Poales > Poaceae > Cenchrus > Cenchrus purpureus. The sequence goes on along the minus strand of CP053460.1, from coordinate 131,471,305 downwards.
GTTGGGTTTGGGCGTGGTGAGTTTGCTGGACGTTCCTTCGCTCGTGGCCAATACGAGTATGGGGAACGATCGCTGTTTTAGGTCCCGTGAGGAGCTACGGGCCACGGTCTCCACCTCATGGTATGCGTAGTCCTCCAAGGGGACGTGTGGGTGTTCCACCTAGAGGAGATAGGATGGATTTTGCTAACCCCACTTTTGAGCAAATGGCACACTGGTTTGATTCATTTTGTACTAACCCCTCTTTGAGTCGCTTGCTCACTCGCTCTCATTTTTATTTCTGGTGGGAGGCTTGGAGGGCTTTTGGTTGATCGACTCGGTTGCTCTCGACACATGGAGATCGAAGGTGGTTCTCCGGCCTCACCGTGATGACCAAAGAGTACATCACTTTGGGGACAATGGGAAAGGTAGAGTGCTTTTAGTGGGCACGGTGAAGGTGAGCGAGTCTGTGACTCTTAGGCGTGTTTCTATTGTCAAGTCTTTGGGGTGCAATCTTCTTTTGGTTTCCCAGCTTCTTGATGAGGGTTTTGAGGTCCGTTTCAAAACGGGTGCTTCTCATGTTTTGGATTCTCGAGGTGATCTTGTGTGCACGATCATCCCCGAGGGTCAGATTTTCAGAGCCGATTTTTCTCAGTGTGTCGGCTCTTCTCGTTGTTTTGTTGCTGGTGTTTCGGCAGAGCTTTGGAAATGGCATAGGAGACTAGGTCACTTGAGTTTTGACTTGTTGTCACGCTTGAGTGGGCTAGGTTTGGTCCGAGGATTGCCTAAGTTGAAATACCAAAAGGACTTGGTATGTGCTCCGTGTAGGCATGGTAAGATGGTCGCCGCCTCTCACCCGCCTCTGACATCCGTTATGACAGAGAGGCCATGCGAAATTGTTACATATGGACTTGGCCCAGGTGTGTGCTCGGTGGGTGGGAAATGGTATGTCCTGGTGATAGTGGACGACTATTCTCGCTATGCTTGGGTCCTCTTTTTGGCTGACAAGGGGGAGACGTTTGGTTTTGTGCGGGATCTAATCTTGAGGTTGAAGAATGAGAGGAATGGAGATGCCATTCGAGCTATCCGTAGCGATGATGGCTCTGAATTTAAAAACTCTCATTTCGAAACCTTTTGTCATGATTTGGGTCTCGAACATAAATTCTCTTCTCCCTATGTGGCTTGTCAGAATGGTGTGGTTGAGAGGAAAATCGTTCCCTTTGTGAGATGGCTCGGACGATGCTCGACGAGCATAGGACTCCGAGGAGATATTGGGCTGAGGCGGTGAATACCGCGTGCCATGTTGGGAACCGGATTTTTCTTCAGGCCTTCTTGAACAAAACGTGCTAAGAGCTCATGCACGGGCGAGCACCTAGAGTGAGCCATTTCAGGGCTTTTGGTTGTCGGTGCTTTATTCTCAAGAAGGGTAGGCTTGATAAGTTTGAGTCGAGGTCTTCTGATGGGATCTTTTTGGGTTATGCGAGTCATTCTCGAGCATTCCGTGTGCTCAACCTTGATACTAACCTAGTCATGGAAACTTGCGAGGTTACCTTGACGAGACACGACCATGGGTTAATCTGCTTTTAGTGTGCGGTGACTACGAGATTGGCAAGAAGATCTTTGATGACGAGGAGGATAATGCTGGAGAGGATGATGGTGATGATGAAGTTCCAGCCGAGCATGTACCCTATACTTCCACTACGACGACTACGGTGCAGGATGGTCCAGCCCCTACACCGACTACGATCCGAAGATCAAGTGGAAGCTGCAGCTGAGGGGAGGTTGTCTCCAGGCGAGAGGCACCGAGGCGCGTTCAAGTTGATCATCCTCCTCAGCGACATCAATGAGCATGTACGACACGGTCAAGGTCCAGGAATGTTTCTCACTTTGCTCATTCGGCTTTTGTTGCTACCTTTGAGCCGAAAGACATTGGACACGCCCTCTCTGATCCTAATTGGGTGAACGCAATGCATGAGGAGTTAGAGAACTTTGAGAGAAACCAAGTTTGGGAGTTGGTAGAGCCACCACCACATTGCAAACCTATCGGGACAAAATGGGTGTGGAAGAACAAAGAGGGTGAGAATGGTGAGGTGGTGAGAAACAAATCGAGGTTGGTTGCTCAAGGGTATAGCAGAAGGAGGGGATAGACTATGAGGAGACATTTGCTCCTGTAGCCCGTTTGGAGGCGATTAGGATCCTTCTAGCCTTTTCCGTGGCTAAAGGGTTCAAATTGTACCAAATGGATGTGAAGAGTGCCTTCTTGAATGGGTTTTAGAAGAAGAGTTTATGTGAAGCAACCACCGGGTTTTGAGAGTCTTGAGTTTTCACACCGGGTGTATAGGCTGAGAAAGGCGTTGTATGGGCTAAAACAAGCTCCCCGTGCTTGGTATGGCTGTTTGAGGGGGTTCTTGTTCAGCAAGGGATTTGAGATGGGCAAGGTTGATAAGACTCTTTTCTCCTCGAGGCGATGATATCCTAATTTTCGTGTGTACGTGGATGATATTGTCTTTGGCGGCTCGTCTCACTCTTTGGTTGCGGACGTTTGCAGAGGACATGAGCAAAGAATTCGAGATGTCTATGATGGGAGAATTGCGTTCTTTCTGGGCTTCGAGATCAAGCGGCGAAGGAGGGAACCTTTGTGCATCAAGCCAAGTACACGAAGGACATCCTCAAGAAGTTCAAGATGGACGACTCAAGCCCCTTCGACACCGATGAGGAGTACGACTATAACGTTGGATGCGGACGAGGACGGAGAGCCCGTGGACGGAAGAATGCGGAGCATGATCGGGTCCCTCTTGTACTTGGCGACGAGGCGACATTCAGTTTTACGTGATGTCTGCGCTCGTTTTCGTGCATCGCCGAGGACTTCACATCGGCCGTCAAGCGGATCTTCGGTATCTTGATACACTCCCGAGCTCGGTCTTTGGTACTCGGCGTCCTCTTCTCTTCGCTTCTTGGGTTTCGGATGCCGACTTTGCGGGTGTCGGGTCGATAGGGAAGTCGACTTGAGACGTGCCGATTTTTGGGTTCCTCGCTTGTTTCTTGGTCTTCGCAAACAATCTAGTGTGGCTCGATCTACCACAGAAGCCGAGTATGTTGCTGCCGTTAGTTGTTGCTCACAGCTGTTTTGGATCACATACATGCCGAGTGACTTTGGTGAGGAGTGTTCCCATGTACCTCTCACGTGTGACAGCACGAGTGCCATTAGTGTTGCCAAAAACCCTGTGCTTCACTCCAGAACCAAACACATAGAGGTGAGGTACCACTTTCTGAGAGACAATGTTGAGAAGGGAAACATAGACCTCATCCATGAAAAGCACTTGCCGATATCCTAACCAAGCCTTTGGACCAAGCTACATTTGCCCGTTTATGAGGGGAGCTTGGTGTTGTTTTTCCTTTTTGAGCTTTGGTTGGGGGGTTCGATGTACATACTCATGTTGCATTTTCATTTATGTATCATATCATGCTTGCATCTTTGTATCATAGACTGCATATGTATCATATGAGATGTGTTTCTCCTATATACTTGGATCACCATGATGTGCTGGATATGAGATTATGACTTTGCTAGTGATGCTCATATGATGGATAGCGATGCTCTTGATAGCTTTGGGATGTATATGCTTGTGAATGGCTTTCTTTTGTAAAAATGCTATATATGGTCCTCTCTTATGAGTTGAATGCCTTTCGTGTTATATTTGTGCACTTACGGCTATACCTTGCTTAATTTGTGCTTGGAACCATGTTCTTTTCATTTGGGGTCAAAGACCCATTTATCATCATGGATGTTTAGCCTACATGCTACCTTGTGGAGAAGCCTAAGCTTCTTTTTGCCGCAAAGGCACTTCATGTACCATGCTTAATTTGTAAATCATGAAATTGGTATATGAAATGCTTGTGCTTGAAAAATATGCTTCCATGTCATGTATGCTTTAAATTCCTTATCTTGGGTGCTAAACCGTTGCATGATGTTCACCGTTGAGAAGTCTCACATTTAGAAGTGGACACATGGCTCTGGCTTTGACATGACATGAGATAGCTTGTAGGTGTTTGTGATGATCTTGTGATGAGAATTTGTGACCTTGCATGAAGTTTGTGAGTTATATGTTGTTTGTGCTCATTTTGATCATGTTTAGGTCCTATGCTCATGAGAGGGAAATTTTTGTGAAAAAATGCTTTATTTTGATCATGGCTATGTCACATGCTTATATGTCCCTATCTATCTTGTTGGCGATGCTTGTACTAAATTTGTGGCTATCTTGCTTGTCTATGTCTCATTTGTAGCATGTTGTAGTGCTCTTTGTCTATTTGAGAAGCACATGCTTGCATTTGTAGACTTGATTCATGCATTACCAACAAGGGGGAGGAATAGTACCCAATTCTTGCTTTGGAGAAAGTTCTTGCATCCAGGGGGAGTTTTGCATCAAAGGGGAGAAATGCATTTGTTCAGAGGGAGCTTGCATTCATGTGCTTTGGAGCTTTTTGCGCCTGATTTTAGTTGTGCTCTTTTGCCGATGGTGTCGAGCCCTTTTGCCTCACCTTGAGGAGTCGGCATTTTTGGAGCATTTTATCTCGGTTGTGTCGAGCCGTTGCCCTTGTCTTAGGGGACCGAGATTTTCCTCTCTCAAGTGATCTTGTTTTGGCTTTTGTTTAGCTTTTGATCACTTGTTTGAGTTTCTCATTCGTTTCTTTTCTTCTTCTCTTTTCTCTGAATTGGTTACTATGTGTTGTCAATGCACTCATCAAGGGGAGATTGAGGACCGAGGCGTCCGAGGACCGGTGGATGGTCGCTCCCGTGTGATGAGTGATTGACAAGTGTTGCGCTTGATATTGTGTGCTTGGTGTGAAGAGGAAGAGCGCGAAAGGTCTATGCCTTGCGGGCCTCCGAGGAGTGGAGAGACAAGTAGGCTCGGCCGAGGGACCCTGGCTACGGGGTCAAGGCGCGGCCGCATGGTGGCAAGAAAAGCAAGACGAAGTCGCCGACGAGCCGTGCAGTGGTAGCGGCTCACGACCGAGTCTCGTGACGCGGGTTTGCGGCTTCACCACAAAACCGCTGGTTACTTGGTTGAGCCACAAAACCAAGACCGAGGCTCGGCGGCAAGTGAGACGGATCCGGCGCCGAGAAGCTTCGATGCCGGCGACACGTGGCGGGATCGCAGGGCTTGCGCCGGAGGACGCATCGCGCAAAGGCGTGCTGCAGCGAAGAGGAGTGCTACATGACCTATTTGCCCCGAGGGGTTTGTATCTTAAGTTTAAGTGCTAGGGGTAGCTTGGTCATTTGCCCAACCCAGAGGGACTCATATATATAGCTCTAGGGTTTTCTGGGCAAACCATCCATCCTGACCGCTTCTCATTTCCCGCTCCATAGGCGTAGATTTTCTTCACCGTTTTGTAGAGAATCTGACCTCCGAGTGTATGGAAGCATTCATGATTGCGTTGATTTCCTTCTTATAGCTCGTGTGATTTTCTTCTCTTTTTCGAGCTATTTTCGTTGGATTTTCGTGCGCGCCTTGTTCCTTCGATTCTGAGGTGTTTGGGTTCGGATTTGTTGGTGGGGATCATGGATAGATGTCTTGTGCATCTTTGTGCTTGATCATGACCCCTCAATCTCCGGATTTGGCCTTCGATTGAAGGATTTCAGTTGGAACCCTTGCTTTTTGTGTGAGCTCGGTAGAATCTCGATTCCTCTCGATTCAGTGGGTTTGAAGCTATAAATTCATAGGTATAGCATCTCCTAAAGGTGCTTCACCTTCACCTATGATTTGGTAGCAATCCCTTGGTTGATTCGAGAGATCGGGCAAAGGGTAGGAGGAGTTGACCTTTGGAGGGTCGGGCTCGGGCTCTTGTTCACATGCTGGCGACGGTCCGAGGGCACGCGGGCAGTCCGCCGAGCAGCGGACGATCGCGAGGACAAATCTGGTGTTCGTCGTGCTCTTCGCGTGTTCTTGCGTGCTCGTGTTTCGATCCGTTTTGTCCGGTGCTTTTGGTTGCTCGGAGTTTGCCGGACGGTCCGCGAGGTGAGTGCGGACAGTCTTTTCCGCGTGGACGGTCCGCGGGTAGGGCACGGACAGTTCGTTTTTCGAGGTGCAGTACTGGAAGTTCGGGTGGCATTTTCGGACGGTCCTCCCTGTGCTTGCGGACGGTCCGCCTGGCCCCCGCGGACAGTCCGCCCCCTCCACGCGGACGGTCCACCCCAGGCTGTGTAGATTGCCTAAGTTCTTTACTTCTTGAGTTGCGCTTCCGTGTTGCTTTGAGTTAGGGTTTATTCCTAGGGTTGGTAGGTCCGTTGTGACTACGCGACCTTGGCAAACTCGTGTGGGAATCCTTGGTTGTGAATTTTGGGCATAGGCCGAGTTCATCCTTCAGGAAAAATTTTTATCAGCTCCCATTCACTCCCCCCTCTCTGATCGCCTAATCGGTCCTTCAGGGGCGCACGTTGCCGCACGAGTCGCCCCGAGGAGGAGCGACACGGGGGCCTCTTATTCAGAAATCGCTCCGGACCAGCAAATTTCGACCATTCCAATGCGTGTGTTCAGCTCAATAAGCCCAAATATTCATTTCCAATACACACCATCTATAGAGCTGCTCTAAGCTTATGTAAACTTGACAATTACTTGTGAAAAATGGTAGTAAATATTGTAGTACCCTACACAGTATATCTTTGCTTTGAAATCGAATAGGACGATAATAATGAAGATGGTGGATTTAGGATGCATGTAAAGACAACTAGCAGGATTGGAATGAATGGAAAATGGCATTTAGCTACGGTAGGAACTTGTTAAGCAATCACACAGCCTACATTCAACGCAATGTCTATATGAGTTCCAAATCTATGTAACGAAATAGGAATGACTTCATTGTCTAACAACCAAAAGCTAGCCCACGACAAATATATACGGATACAATGCTATGCATGCAGTTCCATATATATGCTGCTCCATCTTCTCCTGGACAATAAATAAACGTCTTTTCCCAATCACCACCCCTTATAAATAGCACTTAGTAAACATACTAGCTAGTATCTAAATATACATATAAATCAATATGGAGACGCCATCCCACATGTTACAAAAAAAAAGGTAATGTGACAAAGCTAGGGAATTGGAGACATGGGCAAAAAACACATGCACCAGGTGGTCTCCCGCATCAGCAACCAAGTTGTGTATAGCGAGCTAGAACATGCAGGGACGCGGGCCAGGATGTGATCCTGTTGCTGAAGACGAATGGGCAAACTGCTCCAGGTCTGTCGCCTTGGCATGCAGTTGGCAAGTCAATGTGAATAGCAAAGTTATTGTCCCTCTCGTGGCATCAACCATGGAATCCGTGATAAACTTACAGTCCATCATATATATCAGTGATGATTCAAGATGTACTGTAGCTGAGGCATATGGGCCTTTGACACATTTTAACTTTACGTATAAGCAGATATGTGAAATGGTAGGAATTGGAGAAAAAAATGGATAGAACCGATTAATTAAAATGCACAGACCAAGTGATCACTGACTGTAGTTTGTTCTACTGATAAGGTTTCTTGTGGTGGAATTAACGTAACTCTCACCATGGTTTGAGTCGTTGAACCATGCTTGCATTTTCTTAGATCTATGGCACGATTTAAATGATGCTTTTCATTCGTTGGTAGGCCACGCTTGCCCGTTGACAGCAAAATCCCATTACTGACTTCGTCATTCTCAAGGATTTGACGACTTAGTTTTTGGATGTGTTCATAGGGTAGGGTGGGTGCAAGTGTGTATTAGTAGTGATGAGTATGCGTTCTTGTATGTGGGCGTCCACATCTGTATCATGTGAGTTGCAAAAAGATAAGCGCACCAAAGATGAACTTCATGTCGCAATGGGAGCATGCCATAACATGCCAAGATGTGATTTGCGAATTGTAGAATTGCATAATACCAGAAGAATGTCTGAGATAAGTGCAACGCTTTATTAGATCTCCACACGCCGGCCGCCGCCAGATCTCCTCACACCGGCCGCCGCTGGATCTCCTCACGCCGGCCCCCACCGGATCTCCACGCTCCGGTTGCCGTCGGATCCCCTCGCGTTGGCCACCACCAGATTTCCTCACCGACTGCCGCCGCTCCTCACCCTAGCCATGAGGTGAGGGGCAAGTAGAGGGGAGAGGTGAGGGGCATGGAGGCCGGGATAGGGAGGAGGCAGGGAGGGAAAGAGACACGGAGGTGGGGAACGAGGGAGGGAGACGCGAAGGAGGCAGGGGAGGGTGGGCCGCCCGGGAGGGAGAGAGGCAGGGACGGCAGCATGCGCGTGTGGGAGGCGACCGCGAGGGCAGGCGCGGTGTGTGCGCTGTGGGATAGGGGTGCGCCGGATAAGGATGGCTGGGGCCTGGGGTGGGTGTGGTGGGGACGGTGGGTTGTACTTATGCGGGCGTGGTGGGTGTGGGGCGCGTCGATCGGTGATGTGGTGCCAGCAAACACTCGACGTTTAGGTGTGTTGCTGAGTGTTTACACTCGGCGACGAATATTTTTCATTTTTTCAAAAATCTTATCAAACAATTCTAAAAATTTACATAAATTTCACATGAAGCAATCTATGTTATTTATTGTAGAAGTTTTGTTGTCAAATCACAATTTGACCATCACTTTAACCTCAAATTTTATCAAATCCTTCTCAACACTTAAGATCTTCTTCTCAAATGCTTCGGTTTGTAAACATCGTACGTGACAAAATGTCCGAAACCTTCCCAACTTTTTAGCACAACATCCATGTAAGATACCATCACACCATGAGAAATATCATGATTTTTAGACTGTTTGATTTTTTTAGAATTTGAAAACCATTCGGCCACAAGTTCGTGATCGTGTTTCCTTAACAAGATGTTCAAATTTTCTTGTCATTTCACAGATAAGGCCAAAAACTAAGCTAAACAACATGAATATTATTTTTTGCTCATTTTCTTCGATTATTTAAATAACTAGTTCAAATTTGATTTGATTCAAAAAATTGCTTGAAATGCAATTAATTAACTAAATATAGGAAAGAAATGTAAAAATTTGTCAAACTTTAACATGGAGTAGCCCATGTTATATGTAGACTGTAGAAAAATTTGAGAGGTAGAAAAGAAAAAACCAATTAATTAGTTGCCGAGTGTTACAGAAAACACTAGGCAAAGTTAATTATTTGCCGAGTGTCGGGAAGAAAAACACTCGGCAAAGAGCTAGTTACCGAGTGTCACGAAAAACACTCGGCAAAGCCCCCTCTTTGCCGAGTGTTTTTATACCCAGTGTTTTTTTTGCGACACACTCGACAACGAATGTCTTCGTGCCGAGTGCCCGACGGAAAACACTCGGCGTATATTTTTGCACTCGGCGTCTTCATGGTTTCTTGTAGTGAATATAAATTTGATGCTATGCACTTTCATATATACTGCTCTGGGTGTAACTATAGGCACTACAACTGATGCCAGTTTTGGAAAACTGCAAAGAACTAGTGGAAAGGAAGGTAGAACAAAATAGTACGGAAAGAACCGGGAACACCATATAAAAAGGATGATACCATCATACACGACATGCCAATGAAAACTGAACTGTGAATGGGATTCAGTCGAATAGAACTGTAGAATGCCTCGAAGGCTGGAAAAGAACCAGTGAGATTTGTGAACCTTAATGTGCTCCGCACCATGATATATAGCCATAGGCAGCAAAGAACTCATCCAGGTGCTCAAGTGTAAAACATGGCCAATTCAGTTTCGACTCCGCTGATACATGGAGTGTTACTTGGCCAATATGTGACTTGATCCATGAGTCAGTGAAAATATTTACTCTAAGCACGGTTTGCATAAAATTCACGTGAAAAAAATTAATGGTTTGTTTGCAGTCTTCTCCCTCCATCTCTAAATAGCATTCTTTAATTTATCTGAGTATACATAAATTTTGATATGCACTCCGAGTATAGTATGTCTACATAAATCAAAAAGGTTTTGTATATAGAAGAGCGAAAGCAAATAGCATAATTTGGCATTAAGGGACTATACTAGTAGATATATGATAGATGGTCGAAGACCATGAACAAACGTGAGACGATCGCTCTGGAGAGAATACAAATAAACCTGTAGATCAGGGAAAAACCCATCCCATCTAATAGAGGAATTATTCTGTTTGTCCAGCTAGGACTAGGACACAGGCCTCGGCGAGTCGTAGGCAGTTATAGCTGGTTTTTGTTTTATCCCACAAAATAGGGTTATAAAGTGTTAGGCAGTTGGCGGTGGAAATTTTTGTTCAAATTAGACATCCATTAAATTTTAATTTTTAAGGTTGTTTTGTGTCTTGATATCTTTTAGCGTTGTTGGTTATTTTTTTTGATAAATAATAATTTTTGTTAGAATCAAAACACGGAAGCGATAATACCTAGAACACAAAACTAAATCACAAGATCACAAAAACAAGAACGACACTGAGGCATGATATTTTAATGAGGTCCGTCCATGTGCCTACATCCACGGGATATGACTACACGCACTCCTCCAGATAAACATCAGCTCAACCGGCATCTGGGCACAACCGCGGAAACGCCGCCGCCCACACCAGCCGCTAAGTCGTCTCACGGTTACAACGGTAGTGCCTTAGTATTTATGGGCCGTAGAGATACAAAGTATGACCGAGACTCTATCCCTAACCTTCCAAATTACAACTCAAGGCCAATTGTAACCAAACTGTACACATATTCGACACATATCCAACAGTTTTTTTTCCGAAGCCGGCAGTTCGTTTTTAGTTAGTAAATGACACTCGGTTTGGCCAGGGAAGGGGCCAAGGGGACTTCCAAATACTGAAGGAAGTAATAAACCAGACTGCATATAATACTCAAGTTTACTGTCAGTGCTGGCCCTAGGATTTTGAGGGCCCTCGGGCAGGGGTGGATCCAGCGTGGGGGCTGGTGCCCCCCGCCCCACCCCACCCCCATGTTGTCCATTGGAGCTCCCTAGCAAATTTGGGTCATGAATGAGAGGAGGAAGAAGGAAGAGAGGAGGAAGAAGAAGAAAAAGAGGGGAGGAATGAGGAGAAGGAAGAAAATGAGCCCTCCCCCTCTCCATAGTTCCTGGATTCGCCACTCCCCTCGGGCGAACTCGTCACGACGGTCCTGAGTCTAGACCTTATATAAAATTATATATACATATATTTGATAATTATCGAGGAACAATATAGATTAAAACCTGAACGATTTATCACTGAATCTGAACGATTAAACCGATCGAAGATCGGAGATTTGCCGTTAAAGTTCAGGACGTTCCTGAGTGATTATTGTCCTCATGATGGGCGGATGGTGCGATCAGATCGCAAATCAAAATTTGAACGCTACGCTGCCCCGCTGCCGGCGCGCGCCGAGAGCACCCTCGACTCTACAAGGGCTCCACGCCTATCTTTGTGCCGCGTCGCTTAGAAACTCGGGAGATGGGGTTTGGCGGCCGTTCGAGTATCACGAGCCGCGAGGCATCCATCATGTGAACAATGTTGCTGATTGAGCTCATGGAACGCCGATTTTCATAGTATACACATGTATACGTATTGTATACATATATGGGCTTGGGCCCCTCTCCGACTTGGGCCCTCGGCCGTCGCACCCGTTGCCTACCCCCTAGGGCCGGCCCTGTTTACTGTAACAGCTCTTTTTGCTTCAGAAAATATATATCATTAAGTATGCACAAATTAGTTGTCTATCACTACCGGCCGTAAGCCCATGCTCAAATAAATACAGGGCCGGCCCTAGGGGGTAGGCAACGTGTGCGACGGCCGAGGGCCCAAGTCGGAGAGGGGCCCAAGCCCATATATGTATACAATATGTATACAAGTGTATACTATGAAAATCGACGGTCCATGAGCTCAATCGGCAACATTGTTCACATGATGGATGCCTCGCGGCTCGTGATACTCGAACGGCCGCCAAACCCCATCTCCTAAGTCTCTAAGCGACGCGGCACAAATATAGGCGTGGAGCCCTTGTAGAGTCGAGGGTGCTCTCGGCGCGCGCCGGCAGCGGGGCAGCGTAGCGTTCAAATTTTGATCCCATCATGAGGACAACATCACTTAGGAATGTCATGAACTTCAACGGCAAATCTCTGAACTTCGATCGGTTTAATCGTTCAGATTCAGTGATAAATCGTTCAGGTTTTAATCTATATTGTTCCTCGATAATTATCAAATATATGTATATATAATTTTATATAAGGTATAGACTCAGGACCGTCATGACGAGTTCGCCCGAGAGGAGTGGCGAATCTAGGAACTATGGAGAGGGGGAGGGCTCATTTTCTTCCTTCTCCTCCTCCCTCTTCTTCTTCCTCCTCTTCCTTCTTCCTCCTCTCATTCATGACCCAAATTTGCTAGGGGACTCCAATGGACAGCATGGGGGTGGGGTGGGGGGGGGCACCAGCCCTCACACTGGATCCACCCCTGCCCGAGGGCTCTCAAAATCCTAGGGCCAGCACTGAATAAATATGCCAGACACACTACCATATACTACACTACACGCACATCTCTGAATTAGCCATACTATTTTCACAGTGTCTCTACCTGTCCAGTACAAATACTAGTATGCATCGAAACAAATGAGGTGACGGAGGAAACCTGAAAATGAATATAACAATGCTGTAGTTGGAGACACCAGGGAAGAGGCATGTGATGAAATTCCAGAACCTTGCATCCTAAATGGTATATGGTAAACAAGCTCAAGATGGAAAAGCATCAACCCCAAAGTCGGCATCCTATAACATCTGCGTGCTTATGTGTTCCTGTGTGTAAAGCATGAAGCTATCTTGCTGAAAATACTTGATCAAAAACATCTTGCTGAGAATGAAAACAGTGCAAATGGTCAAAAGAAAACTGTCCCGGCCATAAAGCTCATCCAAGTGCTACTTTTCTGTTACTGTGCTGCTCGTAGGAAAACAGAGAGAGGCTGGACTTTTTTTTTAAATTTTGTCGGTGATGTGTCCCAACATCGTTGCCCAACACAACAACCTCCAGTCAAGACCCTGCAGAGCCGTCGTTTTCATTTTACAATTTACATGCTGTGGAGCTGTATATTCTCTGGGCACGGTTGAAAGAAAAGTCGCGTTCAACAAATGAAGGGCCGGTTTGCACTCTAAATGACAGACAATTCCAACTGCTAAAATGAATTGTTGTAAAAACAAACTGCTAAAATGAATCCAAACAAAGTTTTGCTCCGGTGGTCCTTCCCATGTGATTTGCACGAATATTAAAGCAGCTGACAGTTAATTAATTAATTTTCTCATCTGGGTTTTGTTTGGCCCGGCCCTATCCGTACCCTGGTGCTACCCGAGGTCCATGTAGTCCATGACCCCAGCCCATCATCTAGCTGCCCAGAATTTGTTCTGTTGACTGCTATTCGCCCATTCGTCATCTCGCCATTTTCACGGTTGCACTGAGCGGAGGTGGACGGTCGTTGGCGGCTTCCACGCTCGTCGCACAGCGGCTGCGTCTCCCCGTCCGCATTTGTCCGCAGCACGCCGAGCAGGTATCGGGGTAATCCACGATCCGATTTCGACGTCGGCGGCAGCCCCCTCTCCCTGATCCCTCATCGCTGGCTGTCTTTGTCTGCACCGAGCACTGGCGGACTGCGGCGAGCTCGTCTGCCTCCCTTATTTGGCGCTCACGACCTGCGCTGCCGGACACAGACCGGAGCAAAACTCAAGAAAGAAAGAAAAATAACAATAAAAGGAAAAGCTTCCCTGTGTTAGAGCAACTCCAAGAGCCTGTCTAAAAATCACTAGTTAAAATCCTGATTTGACTAGTATGTAAAATGAAATAACTAGCAAAAAGTTGATGAAAACAACAGACTAGCTAAAATCAACTCTCCATATGTTCCACCGCTAGTGGGTCCCACCTGCCATACTCATGCGGGGATAACTAAGCGGGATCTAGCAAGATGGCTAGCGAAGCCCCGGTTTAGCTAGCGGAGGATAAAGAGGGCAAGTTTAGCTAGTCTGTTGGATTGAGTTTTTGAACAAATTTTCTATTTTTTAGCTAGTTAAATCAAGATAGCTAGTCTCTTGGAGTTGCTCTTAAACTGTTAATGTATACGTCTTGTAGATTGATTTCCGTTGGCGACTTGCAGAGTGCAGTACACGCCGACCACGTAGACAAAATCCTCGACAGCCGCGGCTTGGCGTAGATGAATACGAATAGGACATGTAGACGTGCTGGTGATGATGGTGCGCAGCAGCCGGCCGCTCTGTCTTCCATACGGACCGTTGCCGACGACACGCAATGCCTGCCGGCACGCGCTAGGTCGGAGGAACGGATGATTTGCTCGAAGCTCGACGGCGTGCGCCACACCAACCTCGCCAATAGATTACGGGTGTGGGTGGGTGGGTCGTCACCGGGAAAAAATTTTGGTGCGCCACCTCCGTGTCGTCGCGGAAGATAATCGCCAGAGTGAACTGCCATCGCGCTACACGAAGAGCTCCCGATCACCCCTACCTGGCGCGTCAACTGTCAGAGGTTTAGTTCTGAGCAGTCCACGGGGGGTCAACCCCAGTGGTTTATTTGTTCGGCGGGGAAATGTTTTAGAGCTAAGAACGTGATGGTTATGCAATGGCACACGGAATAATGATGACACAGCGAGTTTACACTGGTTCAGGCATCCATAGAGTAAAACCCTACGTCCAGTTCTTGATTGTATGCTTTGAGAGCGTGGTCGAGATGTTCCTGGGGACGCCCTTGCCTGCCTTATATTGGCTGACGGACAAGGTCGGTGGACCCGGAGTCCAGGTCGGTTACAACAGGGAAACCTATCTAAAGTCGGTTACAACATTATCCCGTGATCTTCGGACTGTCTGGCGGCGCGAGCGACGTCTTGGCGTGCACTCCAAGTCTTGTACCAGATAAAGTCGTCTGGAGTAATCTTCTGGAAGGTCTTTGGGGCCACAGATCAGGTTTGTTGGGCCCTTGTCGGTCGGCGAGAGTCTTGATGGGCCGGACCCACTTGTGTCGAGACGGTAAGCACAGTCGGTGGGGACCCAGGGGTACCCATGTCCACGCTATCCACAATAAATCAATGTGCTTTCATGATTCGATATTGTGGGCCTACATGGTCAACTAAATACATTTTCTCTGATTTGGATATGGCTTTGCTGATCTCTTTCCAACAATAAAGAGATATTTTTCATATTTATGAAAACATGAAGAGAAATAAATATATCTACCAGTTTCATTGATAAATGATTCTCTACATCTTTAAAAAAGGACGTACCCAGTCGTGAGGCTCCCGTGTCTTGAGTGCAGGGAGGTTATTAGCGGAAGGTCTTTCCCACACATCGTGCAATGTGTAGAGGCCACCGCTCGAACCTGTGACCTCTCGGTTCACAGGCGGCAAGCACTACCACTTGCACTAGGCTGTCCTTTTTGATTCTCTACATCTTCACTGGAAAAAAATGAATACATAGATTTGGCATGTTACAATGTGCCAGATCAACACCACAATATACATGAAGGCTAAACTAGTACTATATTCTTCGGAGGACGAAACTTTGACACCATCTTGTGATCTCGATATCAGAATGCATTTCTCCATCTTGAATCTGTCTGATTGTTGTAACTATCGATTGTTTGACAACAGGCGACCTGCAACCATGTTTAGATATCATGTGACATTGCAGAACATAATTCAGTTACATAAGCACTACAATACAGCGTTGATTGATACTCAGATGTACTTATTTAAGTGGTATGCAGCAGTAGCATGCCTGATGTTAGGTATGTTCATACAGAAAATTCAGATCAGCTGCTATGTCCAGTATCACATCTGTATCTGAAAATATTCATTATAACATACGGTAAACTAACTCTACTCATTCCAAACTATAGTTTCACCATGTTAATACTCCCTTCGTATCGAAATACTTATCATCGTTGACTTTTTTCCTACAACTTTAACCATTCGTCGTATTCAAAAAATTATGCGAGTACCATCTATTTTCTTTGCTACATGTTTTATTATTGTAGGCACTTTAAGCTTGACTTACCCTTTTACATATTTGCAATAATTTTCTGAATAAGACAAATAGTCAGCAATGAAAAATATTTTGATACAGAGGGAGTATATAGAAACAGTCAAACAGAGGAGGCATAATAAATCTGGCCCTTTTCACCCGCACAAAAGGTTACCCTTATATGAATTAGGTGAAAAAATCAACGAGTTGGTGCTCTATAGAAATAATAATACAAAGTATGACAGTAAATTCAGCTTGTCACTAGTATCTTCTTATTTTCAGAGCCAAGAACATTCACACCGAAACGTCCAATATGTAACATGCAGATGCACCATCTATGTATAATAATCATTTGGAAGTTCTTCAAATGTAAATATGTTGGCATTAAATATGTTATCTAGACAAATTGTCACGACAGAAGAGATAAATCAATCTAGCATTGAAAAACAATAAACAGAAAAGGCCTATATGAGCCGGGGGATTGGATTGGAAAGGACAGGGGTGTGATCGCACGCCTGCACCATTGTAGAGATGTTTCCATGTGCCGCTTTGCATCTGCGAGCTATCGCGTCGTTGAGCATGAGGAAGCCGCCTGCATGCCTGCCTGGCTGCTTGCATCTTGAAGCTGCTGCCCATCCAGGAGCCAATGCCCCTACACTGATCGAAATTCCAATCAAACAAAAATCCAATGATGGTGGGAGAACTGATCAGTATTCGAACAACTGACGATGATGCGGAAGATATTTACCTGTGGGGTCGTTTGTGCCACTGGTTCACCGTGGCATGGCGCTCACATCTTCTCTGCCGTGTTGTCGCGACACTCGCCGTATTCCAGCCGCCACCAGCATGAACGGGTTTGAGATCCATTGAGGAAAAGATATGCGGTGGTGGGGAAAAAGATATGAGGCGGGTGGGGAATTGAAAAGGGTGGGGAGTTACGGACTTAAAAAAATAAAAGAGTGGGGCGGCGTGGCGCGGGCTGCGAAACTCCGGCCCATTTGACATGTATGCTCTGTGTGTTACAACGTATGTGTTGCAAGAGGGGGGTCAGTGTACGCATGTGGAAAAAGGACCTAGGAAACTAGGGTTTGGGCGACTCGGCGGCAATTCTCATCGTCGAGGATTACGACCGACGTGAAGGACCATCCGTGCTCTCCTCCTAGATGTTCTCCGTTCGGGCTGAAAAAGGGGCCGGCTCCTAGAGAGCAGAAGAAGGCGAAGAAGGCAGGCAAAGATACAGCAATGATCAAGGACGGGGCGTGCTCCCTCGAGGAGTGCCGCCAGACCCAATGAGTTGCATAAGCTAGAACTGTCGCGGACTTGGCAACGCCACGACAGTTAAGGAGCTCCGCGAGATCGCGAAGAAATTTGCCCCGTCCGTTATGTGTGTGCTCGAGACTCAGGTTCACAAATCACGGGTGGAAGACTAAAGAATTCTTTAGGTTTTGATAATTCCTTTGCTGTAAGCAGTAATGGTCGTAGTGGTGGTCTGGGAATTTTTTGGAATAATGATATATAGGTTGATTTGTTACCGTACTCACAATATCATATAGATGTCATTTTGACAGAAGGTGCTAATGATCCATGGAGGCTCACGTGTGTGTCGGGAAGCTCAAGCAGTGAAAGGCACAAGACTTGGGACTTGTTGAAATTTGTGAAATCGGCATCTCACCTACCATGGGTTTGTATGGGCGATTTCAATGAGGTTTTACATCAATCGGAGCATGTGGGGGTGCAAGAGCGCAGTCACGCGCAGATAGCAGGCTTCCGGAGATGGTTGGCGTGTATCGGACTTCATGATCTTGGTTATGAGGACGCAGTTGGACTTTGAGAAAAAAGGTGGCGGGAGGTTCGTACTGTCGAGTCCGACTTGACCGTGCGTTGGCATCGACAGATTGGAGTTCTAGGTTTTCGGCGGCACAATTAACACATCTCTCGGCGGCAGCATCGGATCATATACCGTCTGGCTGCAATGGAACCGAAGGACAGCTCAGCGGCAGCGTAAAGGCGGTTCAAATATGAGGTGATGTGGGAACACACCAAGATTTCTCAGACATGCTTTCTGAGGCATGGAAGCGAGGGGAGGATGCTACAACTCTGTCGGCACTTCAGGTTAAGTTGGGGCGGCTCTCGGTGGCGCTGACGGGCTGGGACAAGCACACGTTCGGGCACGTCCAGCGTGAACTCCAACGCCTGGGCAAGGAGCTCGAGCGGCTTCGGGATGAGCCGACCCGGACGGCACCGACGCATGCGAGTTGAAGATAGTGGACCGGCTGGTCGATGCACCAGGAGGAATTGATGTGGAAGCAGAGAGCGAGACTCGAATGGCTAAAGGCCGGGGATAAGAATACCCGCTTCTTCCACCTGAGAGCTAGTAGGAGGTGCAGAAAAAATAGAATCACAAAGCTCAGGCGGAGTGACGGCAATATGACAGAGAACGAGCAGGAGATGGCTCAAATCACCACAGAATTTTATAAAGTTCTGTACACATCAGAGGGCGTTGAGAACATGGAGGCTGTTGCAGTGCGGTCCTGTCGAGGTAATGTCGGAGATGAATGCCAAGCTGCTAGAGATGGTCACGGAAGCTGAAGTTAAGGAGGCATGTTTTCAAATGTTTTAGACGAAGGCCGGGACAGACGGATACCCACATTTTTCGAGACATTGGGATTTGTGTGGGGCGAGGTGACCACCGTTGTGATGCGCATGTTGCGAGGTGAGGATGATTTCAAAAGCATTAACAATACTTTTATTGTTTTGATTCCAAAGGTGGCGAGTCCAGAAGAGCTCGGTCAATTTCGACCAATCAGCTTGTGCAATGTGTTATACAAAATCGCCTCTAAAGTGGTTGCAAACAGACTCAAGGTGCTTCTACCTGAGGTTATTTCTGAGGAGCAATCGGCCTTTGTTCCAGGGAGGCTAATAACGGATAATATCATTACGGCATATGAGTGCCTCCACGCTATGAAAAAGAAGAGGCCTCGAGCGAGATGTTGCGCTCTCAAGTTGGACATGAAGAAAGCCTACGACAGAGTTGAATGGAGTTATCTGCAGGCTATCATGTTGCGCTTGGGCTTTCACCGGAGTTGGGTGGATATGGTTATGAAATTGGTAACGTCGGTATCCTTCTCAGTTTTGTTTAACGGAGATTGTCTTGATAGCTTTACACCGTCGAGAGGCATACGTCAGGGTGATCCTATCTCTCTCTATCTTTTTGTGTTGGCAGCAGAGGGCCTTTCGTGCCTCCTCAAATCCAGGAATCAGTCATTAGTTCTCAAGGGAATAATTGTGGCACCGTCGGCTCCGATGGTCAGTCACTTACTCTTTGCAGATGACAGTCTGCTATTCTTCACAGCAACTAGGGAGAGTGCTCAGGAGATCAAGGATGTGTTGCAGCTTTACTGTCGAGCCTCAGGACAACAAATAAATTTGGATAAATCTTCTATCCATTTTGCCAAGGGTTGTCGACAGGATGTGCGAGATGACATAAAAGAGATACTGAATGTCCAAAAGGAGTCTCTAAATGAGAAATACTTGGGCATGCCGTCTGATGTGGGGAGCTCGGTCAATGGTGCTTTTAAGTATCTAAAGGATCGGGTTTGGAAGCGAGTACAAGGATGGATGGAGATGTGCCTCTCGACAGGGGGAAAGGAGGTGCTTATAAAATCCGTCGCGCAAGCAATCCCCACATATTCGATGTCCTGCTTCCGACTACCAAGGGGTTTGTGCCAACACATCAATGGTTTGCTCTGCGCAACCGGTGGGGCAACAAGGAAGGAAAGAAAACCACTGTTGGGTGGCTTGGGAGGAGATGGTAAAACCAAAATTCTTCGGAGGTCTGGGCTTCCGTGATATAGAACTGTTTAATCTTGCATTACTAGCCAAACAGGCATGGAGAATTCGTGAGGATGCAAGTTCACTCAGCGCGTGAATATTGGAAGCTGTTTATTTTCCGGAGCGTGACTTCCTTGAAGCAGAGCTGGGGTCGGCACCGTCCCGTATCTGGCGTGCTATCTTGGACGGAAGGGAAGTGCTTGAACGGGGACTAATCCGGAGAATTGGAACGGGTGAAACAACAAATATATGGGACATGAATTGGATCCCCAGAGAAGGTGCTTCATACATGCGGCCAGGTGTTGCCGGGAGTGCCGATGTTGGTGAGTGAACTAATCGATGCAACCTCGGCTACTTGGGATCGGCCAAAACTGCAGGCTTATCTTACGCCGGCGGATGTGGGCGATACTCAATATCTTCTGTGTACTAGGCGCCCGGGATGATGTTTGGGCTTGGCACCACGAACGCGGTGGGATTTTCTCAGTCAGGTCTGCCTATCGGATGCTCGTGATCAATAAAGAAAGAGCTACGGCTTATCTGGAGAGCATAGCGGGCAGGTCAGATATTGCAGCGGTGGAGAAGGAATGGTTGGCCATATGGAAACTCAGAATTCCGTCGAAGATCAAAGTGTTCCTGTGGCGTCTGGCACGTGCTTCTATTCCGTCAGCGGACGTCCTACACCACCGTAATATGTCGACGCATGATAAGTGCGGTATTTGTGGAGCAAGGGACTCATGGAAACACTCATTGATCGAGTGCAATCTAGCTAAGTGCATCTGGGCACTAGAGAGCGAAGAAGTGGTTGAACACTTGTGTTGCATCCAAGACACAAGTGCATACGATTGGCTCATGTCAGCAATGGAGACTCTATCAAGCGAAGACTTCATCAGGGTGGCGATCACCTTGTGGTCCATCTGGTATGTGAGACGGAAGGCGATCCATGAGGACTCTTTCCAGAGCCCTATGACTACGCACCTCTTCGTCGACAGGTATATTGCGGATCTTGGCATAACCAACATGGAGCAGATTGCGAACAAGGTAAGTCCTGAAGACAACACGGTGGATTCCCCCGCCGGCTGGCTTGATGAAGATCAATGTGGATGCTGCTATATCAAAGAACACGAACAGGGCATCGGCGGCAGCCATTGTGCGCGATGGCGGCGGCTAGTTCCTCGGGGCATGGGCATTGGTGGTGGAAGGATGCGCTGACCCAGAAACCATGGAGGCAGTAGCTTGCCGTGAAGGTCTAGCGCTGGCGAGTGACCTCATGTTGCAGCGTTTCAAGCTAGCATCAGATGAGTCGGTGGTCAGAAGTATACGAGGTGAAGACCGAGGACCGTATGGTCAGATTGTTAAAGAGATCAAGGACCAAGCTAGCGTCTTTGAGTCGTGTATCATAGTTCATGAAGGGCGATCGTCGAATCGCGATGCGCATAGTTTAGCCAAAAGTTCAGTTTATTTTGAAGTTGGTAGGCAAGTCTGGCTCTTAGTTCCGCCAGTAGGAATTGATAACTCTGTACCTCCGCTTGTCTAATGATAAATGGTGGTTCGCTCAAAAAAAAAAAGAGGGGGGTCAGTGTTCTAATGATCATTCCGCTGGATCCAAAATCCTCTGCATTTTGGCCATTCTAAAGGCAGATGAGCACTGACTTGTGTCCGGGAGCAGTAATGTGCCAGCCTTAGACACTGTAGATATGCGGCTAAACCACTTTTACTGCCAGGGTCGTGTGCTGTTTGTAGCTGCAGTGGGAAAGGATATCATAGCATGCAAATAAACGACAATGCACATGAAGTAATTAATAAGTCTGCTGCATTACTTGAGTAGCTAATGCCCCCTGTATGCGGAAGAGGTTCCTTTCCTTGGCAGTAGTAGTTGGTCGTCACTGACGCGTGTCTCGTCCCATATATTAGTGACCCAACGGCACAGGCTACTACTGTAGAGGATTCGTTCCCCCTGCATCTATATAGAGATCCACCTGCCCAATATGCAACCACAAGCCAGCTCTACTATTGCTTTTTCACACTTTTCTACTGAAAAGAGAAAACAATTGGAAGAGTGAAGATAGAATGATCAGAGCAGACGAACTACGGGGAAACAAAGAGTGAAAGCAGTGAGGAATGGCAGACATTGGGATGGAGAGTCTTTCCTTCGCAGGGTTGCTACACATCAGCGCGCGTGCTACGAAGCCCCTCAGCGACAGATTTCGGACAATACCAGTAGCATCAGGCGCTCCAGCTATTCTGCACACCCCGCGGCAGTGCAGCACCGACCTTTCCTTTTCTGCGTGCCACATCCGCCCACACGTGGTCTAGCGGGTCCCATCCCTAGGACACTGATCCCCACTGCCATCTCCCACGGTGGCAAACTGGCAACGTTTATGTACTTAAAACAAATTTATGTGTATAATTTTCTATGGATAATTTATGTGCATAGTTTTTTTCCTAATGATAATTTATGCGCATAGTTTTTTTCTCTAAAGACAATTTATGTTCATAACTTTTTTTACTAAAGAAAATTTATGTGTATTACTTTTTTCATAACGACGAGTTTTACCCATAAATTTTTCTCTAACACTGAGTTACACGCATAACTTTTTCCATAACAATGAGTTATACACATAAATTTTTCTCTAACGCCGGGTTATACACATAATTTTTCATAATGACGAGTTATGCTCATAACTTTTTGTCCTAATGACTAATTATGTGTATAATTTTTTACAACAATGAGTTATGCACATATTTTTTTTTCTAAAAATCATTTATGAGCATAACTTTTTTCTATAACTTGTTACTCCCTCCGTCATATAAAAGAGTGCAATTTTAGTTTTTTTAGAACAGAATAGTGGAGGAATGAAAAGATGTAACACCCTGAAATTTACAGATTTCAGAATGTTAATAGGAAGAATAATAAAACAATAATTTCTCATAATTTTAAAATTTTACCAACATTTATTTTGTTTACAGGAAATTTATTGTAGCAAAATAATTGATTGTCTTTTGGAATTAAATAAAATAGTTCTCTGAGTGTTGCATTCATTTCGTTTGCATTTGAACTGAATTAGGAAAAAATAACACCAAATCAGCACGAACGAACGGTTGAACCGATTAAGAAGTGGAAACCAAACTTAACCTTCCTATCTCAACCGAAGCATACTATAAGGTGCCGAAATGAACTGTGAATTGTAACATATTCGACGGTGTAGATGTCAAAAATTAGTTCAAGGTGCTCAGCTCCATGTTACTAGAAGAACATAGGCCGCGAAGTGAGTATAAGTTAGCTAGTAAGGTTCCTTGTGGTAGAACTTGCCAACTAGAATTCAAGTCCTCGACTCAGATCGTATTTTACTACATTTATTCCATGATTAAATTCAATTAGGACTCTTGTGAATCCAACCACAAAATCATATCTAAGTCACATTTCCTTGAAATGTAGCACCAGCAAAACATTGTCAGATCTAAGATCAAACGAAATTTAGGTTGAAAGTTGATCTCGATACGGAGCGACTCATTCGGATCCCTTTTTCTGCTGTCGTGATCAAAAGACTTAAAATCTGGCTTGGAAAAACCGCCGATGTGAAAAGGCTTAGCATATGGCTAGGAAAGTGTCTTCCTCGGTGCATCCTTTGGTGGATCATGCCAGATCGATGTTGTCGAGAAGCCGGCTCGGCTCACTAGTACAATATGCATGATCCGAGGCAATATATATGATAGGGAGGTACGGTAATTGCGGGCCAGAGTCATGCCGAGGCTAGACCAGTTATAATCAATATGAAAAAGAACTCGGGGTAAAAAAAGAAAAAGGGTCCTCGTGCATGAACGCACAAGAAAATGTGTTGTGGCCCGGTTATTTATACCGGGACCAAGGGGTAACTTTAATCCATAATAATAAGTACCAGATCGTTTTTGTGTATATTAGACCTTAGGTCAGTTTTAGTGGCAGGGTCATCAATAATTAATGAACTGCTACACAAGCTTTTTTATGACATGACACCAAACTAATAGAGGGAAAGAAGATCACAGGGTCATGGTGATGACCCTAGGTGGGTACAGTTATCAAGACTCATGACCCTACATTGAGAGAAGATCACAAGTTCATGGTGATGACAAATGAAAGATTTAAATGTTGCATTCTATCTTTGAAATTGTGCTAACGAACTTGTGCATTGAGATTAATAGGGTCATCATGCTGAAAAACTGATATGGCAGACTTGATAACTGTGCCCATGACACTCCAACTGAGATTAGCCTTTTCAGGTGGTACTAAAGGAGGTTTTTCTTTGGGTGCCTGGTCGTCTATGTCGTCGGATGGTATGCGAACGGTGGATGCAGCAAGCTGTCCTCACAAACCAAAACAGCTGGTTGGTAAGAAGTCTTTGTCGTAATAAAAACGTATGTTACGTTAACTAATACCACAGCTGCCCTCGCTTGACTAAACAATGCGCCATGCTGATATGTAGCAGCAAGCTCGCACATTTCTTCTGAAAAAGGCAAAACAAGCAACACGATCAAACATTACGTGAAACCTCAAATAGGTCACGCAGCATTTGTAACGGGTCCTTAACACCTGTTACATGTACCCACATCTGTAACGGTTGTTGTTTGGCGTCCGTTACCCATAAGCGCGGCAGGCCGACCACGGGGTTGGCCTCCGCAACGCCCGTTACCAATGTGGACTTCTGGTAACGGTCTTCTTAAACGCCCGTTACACGAGTTCTTTGTAACGGACGTTAAATCGAGTCCGTTACACAAGTTAAACCTATCGGAAACGGGCTCGTAAAGTCCGTTACCGATCAATACCCTATCGGTAACGGACTGTTTATGTCCGTTACTGATTACT
The DNA here is from genome assembly GCA_022644695.1 of Cenchrus purpureus. Taxonomy (NCBI): domain Eukaryota; kingdom Viridiplantae; phylum Streptophyta; class Magnoliopsida; order Poales; family Poaceae; genus Cenchrus; species Cenchrus purpureus. Next base: position 131,446,682 of record CP053460.1, on the reverse strand, counting down.
ACCGTATTGGTAACGGGCTATAAAGTCCGTTACCGATGAGCATTTGACGCCCGTTACTAGACTGAGAGCTCAATAATTAAAGTCTAATAGCACTCTTCACTGCCGTGAAGCGAGCGCGGCAAATGAGACGGAGGTTTGTTAATCCGTGTCTCCTTTGTGAAGAAAGAAACGGAGGTTTGTGAATCCTCGTCTCCTTTGAGTCTCTTCATTGAGTCATCTCATTGCTTCCATTTCGACATACATGCACAATCAACACATATCTTTTCAGACAAAACAGACATCATAAGAGAGATAACTTGTCCACAAAGATGAAGATAACTTGTCCACAGGAATAAAGATAATTATTACAAAAGGTTAACTTGTCCATCAGGTTAGGACTTAACTTGTCCATCACATTATTTACTATGGTCGTGCTATCGACCATACACATCAACAAAGGCATGCCCTTGAACATCCACAAAAGTATGGCTCGACCACCGCAAACAAGCTTGAACTAGATCATGCCCCATCAAGATTGGCTCTTTTGCTCTTCGTAAGCAACGAAGGATTCTTGAAGCCCTTCGAGCGCATCTTCAATGGGCTCGAGATTTTGTTCAGTAGTATACTTGTACCTCCTTATGTGCTTAGCCTTTTGATGAGGATGTTCACTTCTTTCGTGATTTTTCAAACTCGGGTTTCACATAATCCCGGACATTAAGGTTTAGAAGTAAGTCAAGCTCGCATGACTCAAAGAGTTTTGCTGAGCGAGGTTAAACATGGTATAAGAATAACATAGTTAATTCGAACTAATTTGCCTCAACTTGGAGCAGATAGGAATAGTAATCATCATAGGAAAATTATATAAGAACTTGAAAATTATCCTAAGCTTCATAGCAGGGTGTGACAAGTAAAAGCGAACTTAGTTCGAACGGATTTGCCTCGAACTTGGTATAAGATCATGACAAGCGAATCATAGGCACTAATTAACTTTATCAAGCTCAAGCTCAAGCTAGCTTAAGCTCCATCTATAGAAGAAGTAAAAAGGTAGTGAGATTCAGAGAAATTTGCCTTGCCGTCGTGGTCGTCGTTGCAGTCGAGATGAGGTCCTCTACACCTTCGCGCTCCTCGACCCCTCTTCGTCGTTGCGGACACTTGTGCTCATAAGCGTGAGGCGCGCCTCGCCCACTTGCTGCCCCTCGCCGCACGCTCCTTGCCGCCTTGGCCCCTCGTCGAACAGAGGATCCGATCGAGGACCCTCATCTCGGCATTGGGTTCACTCCACGCCGCTTGGCCCATCTCCGCTCATCGTCTCTCCTCTTCGCCGCCATCTCACGGCACGCGCCCGATCCGATTGCGCACCTTCGCGTTGGTTCCCTCGATCCCGGTGCGCGGGGTCGTCCATTGCTTGGCCCTGCCGGCGCTCATCGCCGTCTCTGTCTCACGCCTCCTCTCACGCCTCCGTGCGCTTTTTTAAGGAAAGTGCTTGCGCTTATCCATTCATTTTGCATATTCATTTTATAGAAGAGGAGACGGAATGGGCCGGGGCGGTTGAATATTCATTTTGCAAAATGGATAGTCACTACCGACGCCGGGTTAGCAAACCCGTGCTTTGTTGGTCAGGTGGCGGGCAACGGTTACCTTCTTTATACTAGGCTGCGACGTGGCGTGGGCACGACACTTTTTTGAAATGACACTTGCTTCCATCAAAATTAGGGCCCATAAAGCAACACCTAAAATTAATAAAAATACGAACAATTCATAGTTTTTAAGAATCGAACAACTCATAGTTGGGCATTTGGTATTTTGAATAAAATATGAGCAGTCCACGTCTCCTTGTGACCACATGTCTCTTTGTGGCCAAGAGCTCTCCACAGCGTACACGGGTTCAGGCGTGACCGGCCGACGGTTCCCCGTCTTGTCAATATAAATCCCCCGACCAAGAACCGTCAACCGCGGCACCAAGAAAACCCCAGACCACCGTCTCTCGGTCCAAGAGCTTCTTCTTCCTCAAGCGCGCATGGTATCGCTCAAGCGAGCCATCCGAAGCGGGGAGGAGGAGGAGGATGACGGCCAGCCGCCGTCGTCGGCTCGTCAAGGAGGTGCCGCCGCCCGAGGAGCCCGAGGAGGTCGCCCGCCCCGAGCCCGAGGAGGTGCCACCCGCGACGAGCCCAGGAGGTGCCGCCGCCGCCCGACGAGCCCGAGGAGGCGCGGCACCCCGTGGCGGTCGTGCGTGCTCCTCCACTAAATGCTGACGAAGCCACTTGGTCAGTGAACTTGTTCCGCGATACTTTCGTGAAGCTTGAAGGTGGCCGTTCATCTCGTGGTCGCCCCAATGATCCGCCTGCAGAGGACCATGAAGGATTACGCCTTCAAGATCAATATCTTGGTGGGGACCTTGAGAGGTGCTCGCCCTCGTCGGCGGCACGGCGGCAGCGGCGATGGCGACCTCGGCGGCTCTGGCTCCGACTCCGACTCCGACGGTGGGGCTCCTCCGGCGGCGACTACCTCTGCTTAATTAATTTGTTCCTCTGTTAATGTGTTCCTCCTGTGTGTTTGTTCCTCTGTTAATATGTTCCTCCTGTGTGTTTGTTGAACTATAGTAGATCTAAGAGACGCGGGTAGATCAATCCATGTCTCCTATAACGCATTGCAATATCTATGGCAGCAGCTTACAATGAATTGCAATGTGTATGCCAGAAGTTTGTTACTCTGTTTGTGTCTATATATGGCAGCAGTTCACAATGAATTGCAATGTGATGTGTGAAATGAAATGCCTCGTGCTGCAATGAAATGTCAGCACATATGAATTGATGAATTTTGTGATGTGTGACACATTAAGATTTATGACCCAATTGTCATTCCATCCATTCTTCATTCATACATTTATGTTTGTCATTTGTGACAAATTTTTCATTCTTCATCCACACAGATGAAGCAAAAGCACCACTTTTAACATCAGAATTACTTCTTTGCAGCATACATCCCCAGTAAACATCCAAATACAACACAAACAATAGCCACAATAATCAAGTTCATCTTCCAGATCACATTGTCCATCTTCTCCAGTGGTTTCTTCCTCTACTTGTCCTCCAGTGCTTGCCTCTGCTCGCCACTCCCAATTTGACATTCCACCGAATCAACTACTTCATCGACCGTATACGCCCGATTCGGCTCGAAAACAAGGACGCCTAACATCCTTGAGATGGAGATACTCCTTGTGGAAACGATAAAATCCACAATTCTTGGTGTCTTGCAGAATCAAAAGCACATAAGAACTCTAACTCAGTTGGGAGACACAACGGACTACTCACGAGTTCCTTGCACACTTGAAATAAAGGCGATCGTGGTTTCACCTTCCTTCGCGTCGCCCCTCCACCACCGAGCGATACCACGGTCGGGGCAAGGGACCCGGTGGAAAGCCGCTTAGCTCACCAACGGATCCAAGTCGATGGAGTGATTGCGGCTGCTCGGCAACCTTGAACCCTGCTCCTCGCGTGCAGCTCGATCGGGAAGAAGAAGGGGGTCGGGGCCAAGGAGGATGTATATTCATTCGGCCAGGGGCATTTTAGACAATGGAGCACTTGTTGGCGGCGAGGGTTAGTGTACTAAGCGTCGCCGGGCGGATGCATATTCATTCGGCCGAGGTATTTAATGGAGCACTTGTTGGCGATGAGGGTTAGTGTACCCGGCGTCGGGCGGATGCATATTCATTCGGCGGGGCATTTGGACAATGGAGCGATTGTTGGCGGCGAGGTTAGTCTACCCGTCAAGGCGGATGCATATGCATTCGGCCAGGGGTATTTCGAACAATGGAGCACTTATTGGCGACGAGGGTTAGTCTACCCGCATCGCCTTTGTCGGTCGGGCAGGCAACAATTATCTTTTATATAGGCTTCGACGTGCGTGGGCGAACACTATTTTTTCTGAATTGAAACTTGCTTCTCTCAAATATTAGAGCTCATAAACAGCACAAAAAAATTCATAAAAAATACGAATAATTCATAGTTGGTAATTTAGTAATTGAATAAAATATCAACAGCCACACTTGTTTAACCAAATTTCTTAAAATTAGATTTTTTATCTTTTGTTTACGTTATAATAATTATAATAACGTCTTAGTGTATTTTAAAAATTCTACAATTTGAATTGGCAACATAATTTAAGTCCCTAAGCTTGTCTACAAAAATTCAAATGGTTTCGAAAACGGAAGATTATACTTGTGTACAAATATCTACACAAATATCTACATCTCTCACATAGTTTCTTAGAATGTTACTTCAACATTGAAGTTTTCCACACTTTAAAACATGTTCGAACTCATATGCATTTGAAATTTTAACATAACCTTATGTTCACCATAAGATTACGAAATGCAAAGTTTTATTAGTAATGGTTGTGTAAAATAAATATTAGTTCTATGTTGTACTTATAAGGAACAATATAAGGCATATAAACAACATCCAAGAAATGGAATTACATATGAAAAAATGTCATAAATGAATAGATGTTGATTTTAGAAAAATTCAGAAATAAATATCATCAAATTTGGATTACGGATGGCGAGAAATCGTGATACAAAATTTGATTGCAGATAAAAGGGAAAAGCAAACTGTTCTTCATTCGAATGACCTGGCCCGCCCTTTATTCGTGACGGGTGGTTGTTAATCATCGTATCATTTGCGCATCGAACCTTTTAATAAATGCTCACCGCCTTCGCCTTCTATCCCTTCTAAACCACGCCTTCCTCGTCTCGTGAGCCTGACCTCGTCTCCAGGGATGGCCCGCGACTCTAGGGGAGGTTACGCAAGGAGGAGGCCCCGCGTCCCGTCCGTCTTCCTTGGTCTGTCTGCCCCACCAAGAGAGTGAGGTTCCGGCGGCGAAGAGAGCCGTCCCAACGCGCCGTCTCGTCTTTCTCGGTGCTCCATGGAAGAGGTCGGTTCTTCGTCGGCCGGAGAGGAAGCCGTACACGCGCGCAATGGCCAAGTTGGCGGACTCCAGCGACACCCGCCATGGAGAGGCAGGGTTGTTTTCCTCAACGCGAAGGAAGAAGCGGTCCACACGCATTGAGGTGAGCGCGGACTCCTCCGGCGACGACCCGGCGAAGAGTGGTGGTAGACCTCATCTCCTCGGCGGCGACTCGGCAGCAACAACTCGGCGGCGACTCGGCAACAATTCGGCGGCGACTCGGCAACAACTCCGGCGGCGATTAAAGACCATAAGGCAAGTTCGAAACCATCACGCATACGATTTGTCCTTGTACCTACACATCTTCACTGATCAATTGTTCTAATGCATCAATTTCCATTTTTTGTAGGAAGTTGCTGCACATGATATTGACAGGATTTGGACTGAAATCAACAAGCTCAAGGAATCGGCTGAAGAGAAGCAAGCAAGTTTTGAAACCAGTTAGAGGTAAACAGCTTTCTTGTAAATTACAAGCATTATGAAGCTTGCATCAATATAATTTTTCCTTTATTTTAGGAGCGTCTTTGTTACTCGGGATGACATTGACTACATCTGGAAAGGAATCGACAAGTAGGATGAGCAGCTTAAAGCCGCACAAAAGAGGCAGGAGATTGAACTTCTAAAGAAGAATCTTTGTGGCAAAGAGTTGCAAAACTAGAGACAAGGCTAGCTGAACTTGAGGCGGACACAAAAGAAGCCATCTAGCTAACTAGTTCCTTGCAGCTACAATCTAGTTTGGTGATGCACCAGTGATGCTGATCTTATTTTGGTGATGTGCCTTTTGATGCATGTCAGATGTGAATATGTTTGTTATGAGTTAGTTTTCTTGGTGATGTGAACTTGTGATGCATGTCATATGTGAACATGTGATGCTATATCAACGGTCACACTTGTTTGCTTGGTGATGTGAACTTGTGATGCATGTCATATTAGAGCCCATAAAATTTCTTAAAATTAGATTTTTAACCAACAGCCATACTTGTTTAACCAAATTTCTTAAAATTAGATTTTTTATCTCATGTTTATGATATACTATACTAGTAGCAGAGTAGTACTTGACTACATTACTCGTTTTAAGGCCCACACAAGCCCACTCGCGCTAGGTTAGTAGGGAAGGACGCCTCCCTCACGCTCCTCCCTCCCCCTCGCGCCGCCGCCCGCTTTCTCCCCTGCCTCACCTCCCCCCACGCCGCGACGCACGCTACACCCCTTCGCTGAGACGCGCACCACACCATGCTCGGCGCGACACGTGCCACACCTCTGACAGCGAGATCTCTGGAGGAGGAGGGACCCAGCAGCGGCGATGACGACGACTAGAGGAGGGATCCAGCGACGATGGTGATGACGACGACTAGGAGGAGGAGGAGGGATCCAACCACGAGGTCGGCCGAGGGCGAGGGCGTGGCGGTGCAAGGCAGCGGCGGGAGTAGAGATCCTCCACTCAAGCGGTGACAAGGTCGTTGGCGAATCTAGGATTTGAGTTTATGGTATGCCGCTCTAAAAATATCTTATACAATTCGGTAAATCTATTCTACCAACTCGGTAATAATTGTAAAATTAACAACAATTCAGTGGGAATTGCAGGGTATGCCGTGGCTCCTTTGTATAAGTACATGTGGACATACTTAGCTGTTGATGGTATACATACTTAGCATTTCCCTTTAAATTGACTCTCATATTTGGTTTTGCTCTTGTTCCTATGTACATGTGCACATTCTCTCCAAGTTGAATAAGTACCTCATTAGCAACAGAGGCAGCCTTCCTCTTTAAAATGGTAAGGTCGCATTGCCTGGACTAATTTTTTGGTTACTGAATTTTGCATTTATGTTAATGGTTTACCATAGAACCAATGATATTATAGTGGGCTAAAGTAGTTCTTGTAATTGTTTTCTTATGTGTTTTCTCATGCTTAGTCTAAGCATGGTTAACTAAAAATGTGCTCTACTTGTCTCTGTTGTAGCATGTCTCACAGGAAAGCTAGTAGTATGGTCCGCTTTTGTGCTATTCTTGGACATGGTGACATTTCTCAAAATCCCTTAACTATTAATTCACAGGATAAATCTGACGAGGACTATAGACCAGGCCACAAGATAAAGAAGAGGGTTATGGCACTACTAGTGCACAACAAGACCAGTGGGTGGGATCGTGGCAGGCGAGCGGCGAAGGACATCCACAAAGTGGCCAAGTGACACAATGATAGTCAGAGGTCGACATAGGGGTGCTAGTACCATTGACTCAAAAGTGCAGGTTCAGGGCGCTTGAGGGGCTCGTTGCTAGACAAAAGATACCTTTGCACTTGCCAGAATTCAAAGAACTAAGCAATGATGAAACGTGGGACTTGTTTGATAAGCATGTGCACAAACACTTGACGCGTTCGGAAGGTGTGAAACCGCAGCATTCAAGCTTTTCTAGAAGAGCGGCGGTCAAGGCATGGAGACAAATCAGATTTCAGCTTAGGCAAGATTTTATCAGAAAAGGACTTGAGCCATTTACAAGGCACCCGTTTATCATCCCGCAGTGGAAGGAGTTCATGAAACAGAGGAAACCGAGCAAGCCTCATCTCACTAGTGTCAAGTTCAAAGAACTCCGAGCCGGGAACAAGCGAGCACGCATGGGTCTAGCTGGTTATCTTGTGAAACTAGAACAATGGGAGGAAGAGGACAGACAATTAGCTGCGGTGGGATCCCCAACCCATATGGCCGCCCACGATGATGGTTTCAAGAATTGGCTGCGAATAAGGAGTAAGCTAGTGATTAAAGACCGTGTTGCCGTGATAGTGTTCAACAACAAAGAAACTGAAAAAGTGGCTGCAGACATCAAGGAGAAGTATGCATGTGCGGAATCTTCGGGGAATGGCGAGCGGAGGAGTATGATGTGCTAAGTCGTGCTTGGGCATACGAACAACTGCGGTCGCGTGCGTGGTGTCTCCAGCTACCAGGGCTGGAAGTATGGATGGCTGTTGGTATTTCTTAACCTCACCACTATGGCACTGGGTTAGCGTGAGCGTGTAAGAAACACCCGGGTACACTAACGGGTGCGAACTAATCCGCAAGCGCACAGATACACCATTGTAGCACTTCTCCCTCGGGAGTATTCCAAAGGGTATCGAATCCAAGGAACGGTTGGGAGCTCTACGAGCGATTTACCCAAGGACACAGGATCTCTGCTAAGGTAGGTGAGAGGTATGGTTTCCCTTGTAGGCACTTGGTTCTAGGGAAGTACAAGCTGCAAGGGATCTCGCTTCGGACACTAGACCCTCCTGGCTATAACAGTCGGTTCACGGCAAATGGTCGCCTACACCTGTATCCGAATGTGGGGGATTCCGGAAGGGTCCAACGGCTGTCACCACTGCGGCCTACCCCAAGACAAACCATGGGATACAGGGCAATCGAAGGATAACCTGTAGTCCAGACACCACGTCTGCACCCTGGCTACTACTATAGCACGACTACGCCTAACGTCTCGTAGCAATACTATAGCACTTCGTAAGAATACGGAGCGACGAACCCGCGAGTACAACTAATCCTTACCCATCATGGAATCAAGATCATACAAAGGATATGAATGACACTTTGGTCTAAACCAGATATGCAAAGTTCTCACTATATTCTAATTGACAAGCAGTCGTACAAACGGAATGCAGAAATACTCATCCAATCAACAAGATCAGAGGATCGTGCCACGAAGAACACGAGCCTCTAAATGATGAACAGATGAAGAACTCTAGAACATATCACCCATGTATGAATACAACTTTAGTCTAATTGGAATATAATGAAATACTCACTTTAGTCTAAATGAAGAACAGTATCACTCACGAGGTACAAAGAGATGATGAACGAAGAACGGATCATCACATCTCCCTTCTACTCACCCACACTCTCTCCTCTCTACCTTGCACTACCTAAGCTAGATCTTCCTCACACTCATATTCCTGGTGGGATGAGGTTTCACCTCCACCAAGAAGGAATGAGAAGGAGAAGAGGAGGCTAAGGTAAGAAGTTGCCTTCAAGTGTGTTGTCCTATTCTTACCCCCCTCTCCTTCTATTTATAGGTGCGGGCACCGGCGTCAAGTGGAGCGAGACACCCCGGGGATGGCCTCTAGGACCAATGGGCGAACACCACGTGAGGCAGGATCACCGACCAAAGGTCGGTTCGCCGATCCTCGGTTGGCCAACCCCATGGCACGCCTCGGCCTATGCTTTCTCCGGGTGTGGTGGGTCCCGAGGTCGGTTCCCAGTGTACGCGTGAGTTGGAGGCGGTTTGGGTGCTCTGGTGGGCCCATGGATCCATGTGAGGTGCGCGTGGCGATCTCTGATTTGCTGAGGCTCTCTCTCTTGGATTGGTGACATCATCGATCCAGGGGATGCTTGCATGGCGGCTCCTCATTGGTGAGCACAGTGCTAGGATCAAAAGGCATGCTTTCTCCTCATTTCTCATGCTAATCACCTGCATTCATCTTTATATAGCCACTTGTGGAAATTGTCAGTTTAAGGCCCTATTCTAGTGTGGATGCATGATTCTCATATTGAAATGCGAGGATTGGCTCAATTAGGTACTTAGCAAGTCAACAATGGCTCAAAGACGCTTCCATGTACAGAAGAGGAAGAGGACGACCGACACATCAGTTGATACGGAAAAGTTAAAAAAACAAATCAAGCAAGAACTGGTGGCTGAGATGCAGATTCAGAGCAGTTTACTAAAGAGGTTGTGTTGTCACCAGGTGGTGTTGTCACCAGTGTCCAATCGTGCAAGCCCTTCACCCGCCACACAAGAGCAGGTCGCAGTGGTTTGATCGATGGCACTGCAGAGTTGATGATGGAGGTGCGTGACGATCGTACGGCAAGACCTTATAGGCATGTTGGTGAACCCACATACCGTGGCCTATGGATCACGTGGAATGGTCTTCAATGTGAGGCTGCAATTGGTCTTTTTCATCTAGAGCAGACCACGCTACATACAGTCCCGATTCATAAAGACTGTGTTGTGGTTGAAGTGTGCTTTGTATATGATATCTATGCGGATGAAGTGGTGGAATTCCCTCCTAATGACGAGGTGATGACACTCAGGCAAAGCTAAAGGACGAGAGGTTATAGTGGAGAAGGTGTCGATTCACATCAAGGGACCACCAACATATAAATCTCCTTCACAGGCTACGATGCAGATTCCTTGTAGTTCACATGTCAGGCGGGTTCCTTCCTCACATGGTTCCCTACATCCTCCTCCTCCTCCTTCTCAATCCCCACATCCACTTAAGGCGTTCCATTAGGACCTCCTGTCCCGAAAAACTTGCATCCCCACCTCCTCGCCATCCCGAAACACGTAAAAACTTGCATCCCCACATCCGCAAGATACACCAAATATTCCATCCCCACCTACTACTAGTCCCGAAAATGAAAACTTGCATCCCCACATCCGCAAGAGACACCAAATATTCCATCCCCACCACCACCACCACCTCCTCCTCCTCCTTCTCCTCCTCATGAAACAACAAAACCTACACCCCAAACGAAAGTGCTCAAAACAATCATGCCAAAGTACATCCGGGCCTAATACCTCAGAATAGCTCGGTGAGACACCACGTTACGCAACCAGAGTGATGTGTTGGTGATAACTCCGAACATTTCAAGAAAGTCAGAGGTACATCCGGGCCCAATACCTGTAATAGCTCCCGTGAGACACCACTAGGCAAGAAAGCCCTTGAGAAACCTTCACCATTATTTCAAATCGCAAGGAAAGAAACTTGCAAAATAAAATCTCTACACCACGACAAAGAAAGAAATTGAGAAACCTTCACCATTTCAAAGCTGCAAGAAGAGAAACTTGCCAAAATAAAAGCTCTACACCACCCACAAGAAAAGCAAGCCCTTAAGAAACCTTCTTCACCATCTCAAAGCAGCAGAAAAGAAAATTGAAATAAAACCTCTAAGATGCCTACTAGAAAGCGATCCGAGAGAAACACCAAGAAGAATCCTTGGTCTATGACTAACCCAAAGCGATGAGAGAAACACCAAGAAGAATCCTTGGTCTATGACTAACCCAAAGCGATCTAAGAGAAACACCGAAGAATCCTTGACTATGGTTAACCCAAATTACAAAAAAAGAGCCTTCTAGTGATGATGATCTCAAAAGGTCCCTTGTACCGTAGAGCTCCACACATTCTACATGCAACGTGGTAAGTCGATGATGATTCGATTATGGTCGCACTTCGCCCGGACCAATGCATGGCCTAAGAGAGATGAATCGTCAAACGGACTCGAGATAGTGCAACTCTGATTTGTACGATCTCTTCAACTTGGATGCTTTGGATCCGACACTTCTCGCTTCATCCTGTAAGTTGCTTGAAAATTTAATGCTTCACTAATCATTCTCTATCGAAATGTGCTTTTGCCTCACATCATCTTTACCATGTATTTTGCCTCCTTACACTTTGTTTTTCTTACTAATAGGAATATGGTGTAGAAGTTGAGAAGACGCACCGCAGCTTGGCTTCCTTGATCCCGAATGCCTTTGCTCGACAACGCTGAACAGCGGATGACACTTTGCTTTCTCCGTGTCCTATATGTGCAATGCCTTCAAACTATATGCTAAAAGAAACTCATCCTTACCGCTTATCTCAAGACGAACCACCGGATTGCAGTGGCGATCATTTCAAGCAGAAGGTCTACTATCTTGATTCATTGAAGAGAGTTAAGACGATACTACCGAACAAATCATTAATGAGTAAGTTATTTCTTTCTTAACTCATGGACGCCTCAACAAACTGCAGAGTATATTAATTAATAGTGCCCTAACCATTGTTGCATGTTTCGGTTGGGAACGTATCACAAAAGAAGTTCCTTAGCACCTTGGAACATGTCAAAGATGTTAAGGTACATACCACTTATTTCCTTCCGTGGAAGCTAGTACTAAAGCTTGAGTTTATTTCTTCTCGATCACCACTATTTTCTTTGTACATTTATTGCGGCCACCAACAACCCATGAATCCAAACTGGGCTTCTATTGTGCCTATCACATGCTTAAATTAAAAGATAGAGGCCCAGATATGGAGGTACTTTCTTGGGATCTTCATTTGTAAAACCTCGCGAACACGCTTCTTATTAGCACATATGTTTGGTAACCACCTATATATGTGTCGGTGACATTGTTATATCCAGAGATTAGGGCTAGATGAGCATCCTCTCCACAAATCACGGTCTATGTTCGTGAAAGAATTGCCACATTCCTCATGGAACAGTGATCAAATGGAGGAAAATTTCATGATGAAACTGTGGGCTCATATTATACATGGTGACTAGGAAATTTTGCATTCCTCCTTGTCCCATGAATTTTGTGATATTGTTGTCAAGCTAGTTAACTATTTGTGATATTGTTGTCAAGCCGGTGATGCTTCTTTACTTGTGAGATGATGATGCTGAATTTTGTCATATGATGCATGTGAATTATGTGGATTTCGTGAATTTGGATGTCGGATCTAATTTCGTGAATTTAGTCATATCCTCGGGTTCCAGGATGCAGCCTCGATGGTCGCCAAACTCGGTTGGTTCGGGATGCGAAAGAAGGTAGGGTGGCCTACGACCGTAATGGGCGTTACTCGTTACAAACACCGATCGCGAGTAACGGGCTTCATTCGGAACGCTCGTTACAAACATGCCAACAATGTAACGGGCAGCCCGTTCGACAGCCCATTACCAAAGTTCTCTGTGGGCCCAGAGAAACAGCCATTTCACGTGACTGTGTAGTAACGGTTGTTTGATGCCCGTTACGAATAGCAGACGGGCATCTCGCTACCTTTCTTGGCTCATTTGTAACACTTGATCGATGCGCCGTTATGAAAGGCAATCTAAACCCGTTACCAAAGTGAGTTTTTCACGTAGTGAAAGAAAATAGAACGACGAGGGAACACAAGACCGAAAAAGGGTGAAAGCTAGCAGTGGGGAATAGGAGACATAGGGACCGCACATTTTGTTCAAAGTGATGGAGTATGAGGTGACCAACCCAAAACAGAACATCCTTCTTCGTAGCTGCATCCTTCTTAGTAGTGTTCTCCTGATAAGAGAAACATTCAACAAGCTATATGGGGGGGTTGAAAAAAGTGGGGATTAATTAGGAGCCCGGGATGTACATTTTTTCCTCAACGACGCCAATCTGGGGATCAACCAAAAACAGAACTACTCCTTTCACTTTCCATCTCCTTGCTTTGTGCTCCACAATAACTCCCTATTCTTGAACATGGTAAAAATGCTACCTCAGCACAAGGGTGGAGAGAGGTGTGCAGCTCGATGCCATGCCGATGGCCGGATATACTACCGACGAGTGTAGGCACTTGAGTCGCTGGCGTGCAGTGTGGCTAGTGACACGATGAGCAATGCACCACGAGTGTGGTGCCTAGTAGGCCAATCTTATCTATCTGACTTTTGGTGGCCAATGCCGTCCGAAACACTTAGATATTTCTTACTGAAATTATTAGCAATTTTAGAAAAAAACTTGTAAGATGAAATGTTATATGTACTCACTCTTTTATATATCCTATCTCCCATGCACAAAATGTCAAAGATATACATAAAATGGTAATTATTTACATCAAATGATTCGTTATTCACTTGCGCTATCCAACAATTACTGAGAATTGGGGTATACAGAAATGAAAATATTATCTTTATTATTAGCAGATGTTAGGACATGGCAAGAGTCGTGGAAACAACAACAGCTATAAGGTTGGCTAGGGTAGCTGATTAATACCTTACTCTCTTTTGACTTGAGTAAACAAAAGTTTCGTCCAGATATATAACTCATCTACTCTGCCCCCAAGTAGCAGCAACTCAGTGCTATTCTGTTCCACTGTTTTCTGATGAAGAGGAAAACAACTGAGCAGGAAACGACGTCAGAACAACATAGGAGCCAAAAATGGTGGCAGCAGCCGAGAATGGGAGACATAGGGATAGAAACTCTCCGGTAATCTTGTTCTTGAAAAAAAATAGAAACCCATTAATGTACTGTGTCTGGGGTGCCTTGTGGTCTAGTATTGACGTAACCCTAAGGAACCTCATGCATATCTAGAGACAAACTTGCATCACTTGGACACATTATTTGAGGAAGCGAAATAGGAAAATGGAATGTGTGCGTAGTACTTGCACTGGTGGTTTGCGTGTTGGCAGTTCCACTACACTCAACACAAATCTGCAGCATTCTGCTACAGATCCATCGTGCTTTATTTATTTTCCTTCTGACGAGATCCATTATTTCTTCTTGAACCAGTCTGGATAAGACGCTGCTAACTGTAGCTCCATACTCAAAAAACTTACGTTCATGTTGTGTCCAACACTCCAGCCTTCGAACTCACAACCTCCCCTCCTTGTTTCAAACCTGTTAGATATGTGTCGAATATGTGTACAGTTAGGTTACAGTTGGACTTGAGTTGTAATTTGGTAGGATAGGGATATAGTCTCGGTCATACTTTGTATCCCTTCGGCCCATAAATATGAGGGCACTAACGTTGTAACCGTGAGACAACTTGGTGGCTGTTGTGGGCGGCGGTGTTGCCACGGTGGTGTTCGGATGCCGGTGTAGCTATTGCTGATGGGGAGGAGCGCTTGTAGTCATGCCCCGAGGATGTAGGCACGCGGCCGAACCTCGTTAAAAAACATCGTGCCTCGGTGTCGCTCTCGTTTGTGTGATCTTGCGATTTGGCTTTGCGTTCTTGGGGTTGTCGCTTCCGCACTTTGATTCTACCAAGTGGTACCAGAGCCAGATTCAGGGAGAAGATCCACGTGGAGGCACGATGGGTGTGTTCCACACCGCGTAAGGTCGCACAAGCTGTCTACGGAGGGGCAGGGTGCAAGGTGGAGCACGACAGCGACCGACGACTAGATCGGTGGTGTTGGACACTTCAGGCGGGTGGCTCGGATCGTCCAATGAGATGCAATCAATGGGGATCCATCCAGATGTGGAGGTCAGTTGATAGCGGCTGGTGGCTGTTGTTTGATAGGGGTCGGTCAGACCTGATGGCCAGGTTCGACGGTGCGGCTGGAAGACGTCATGGATGAAGACGACGGTTTTGACTCGCGGTCAGATTCGTGATCGGGGTGGTCGTTGCAGGTTCAAGGTGGAGCTACAACGATGGTGGCGAAAGCCATGATGGACTCTGACGAGTTATGGAGGTGGTTTTTTGTTTCAATACGTGATTGGATGCCTTCGCTTGTGGCGGCCGAAGGAGCAGCAACACGCAGCTACACAGCTAGGAGTATGATCGTGTGCGGCAAGGAGACAGGCACGCAACTCGAGCATGGGATCCAGGCCACAAGCGTGTTGCAGATGGAAACACATGTAGGGAGGCCACATGCAAGTGCATGTTTGTGTTGGCCCCGTAAGTGAAGGAGTCAAGGACTCGATAGTTATCTCGGTGACAGGATGCAGTCCTTCCGCAGGAGATCACGTATGTGATTCAAACAAGGAAAGGATAGAGCGGTGGGAGGAGTCCGATTGTGTTCGGACTTGTGCTGTTTCTATTTTGCCCCTGTATATAACAAAAGGAGTCCACGATCGAGATTGCATCAGGCAATCAGGTTGTTCGTGGGATAACCAGTGCTTGTGACGATTGAAAGACGAACGACGGGCGCAGCTCTTGAGCGGGTCAGCAACATCGCGTGCGACGGCGTGGAGGTCGACAAGGTTTGCGAGCGGCGTGGCTGTGTAGGAGTACAAGGCGGCGGCGGCATGAGGAGTTCAGCACAAGCACACGCAGGAGGTGGGTGCTACAGCGTCGTGCGACGTCCGTGGCGGGACGTGAGGAAGGAGATGACACGACGTGTAGGAGGTATGTGGTATGTATGGTACACGTGTGTGATTGATTTTCGGAATGCATGTGTGGCAGCGATGGCTTCCAAGTTTAAAGTGGCGAGGTTCGATGGCACCGGAAACTTTGGGTTGTGGAGGAAGAACAACTCACCTAAAGAGTCTTCTGGGAGTGCTTTTTTGACCAGGAGTGATCGGAGTGGTGAAGATACGAAGGGCAACAACAAGAAGAAGGGACTGCAGTCCTATAAGTGTAAGGAGTGGGGACATAAGAAGGATGAGTGTCTGGAACTGAAGAAGGGTAGTGGACCGCAAGTGTGATGATTGCCAGACAGGATGACTCGGATAGAGATGGTGATGTTCTCAGTGTCAAGTGAAAAGTATTGTGAAGAAGCGTGGTTGTTGGATTCAGCTAGCTCGTTTCATGTAACACCAAGAAAGGAGTGCTTCTTGTCATACATTGAGAATGAGGGTGATCTTGTTCACTTGGGAGATGGTTCGGGTTATCGTATCATAGGAGTGGGCGATATCAAGTTTAAGATGTATGATGGACACGAGATACTACTCGAGGGTGTGAAGCATGTGCCAGGGCTACGGACGAATCTGATTTCGCTTGGGATCTTGCATGAAGGATGGCTCTATTAGGCGGCGCCTGATAAGAAGACCTTGAGAGTAATGCATGGAGGCAAGACGATCATGGTTGGTGAGAAGTCATGTGCACACCAATACAAGCTGAAGGGAAGCGTTGTTGGAGGTGGAGTCATGGACGGCAATGCAACTATGGCGGTGTTCTATCCAACGGTCAACGAGGTGGCAGCGGCCTTGCCGGGCTGTTCTAAGTGAGCAGCAAAGGAAACGACTCAAGTTTGGTACACGGAAGTTCGCGCATGGACAAGCTCAAGGTGGCATGTATATTCGCCAAGGTGGAGATTGTTAGATATGTGTCGAGTATGTGTAAGTTAGGTTACAGTTGGACTTGAGTTGTAATTTGGTAGGATAGGGATAGAGTCTCGGTCGTACTTTGTATCCCTTCGGCCCATAAATATGAGGGTACTACCATTGTAACCGTGAGATGACTTGGCGGCTGGTGTGGGCGGTGGCGTTGCCGCGGTGGTGCTCGGATGCCAGTGTAGCTGCTGCTGATGGGGAGGAGTGCCCGTAGTCATGCCCCGAGGGTGTAGGCACATTGCCGAACCTCGTTTAAAAACATCGCGCCTCGGTGTCGTTCTCATTTGTGTGATCTTACGATTTGGCTTTGCGTTTTTGGGGTTATCGCTTCTGCACTCTGATTCAAACAAAACCTCCTTACTATCCCAACTATAACAAATATCTGCACTCAAACCTTATTGTCTATTTTGATCTAGTATTTGGGTATATAAATGTATTCATATAAAAAATCATTTACAAACTTGTATACCTCATCTGTAGAAATTTGATATAAAGTTTATCTCAATCCATGTATGTATGCAAAAGTTACAAATTTCCAAATTGGAGCTGAAATTCAGAAATAGATCAATTGATTGTTATCAGATAATATGTTCCAGGGTAAAGTACACCAAACCATGAATTAGGTTCAACTGCACTGGTAAAAAAGCCGACCCGGCATTTATACTAATTAAATATAACAGTGTGTCTATAGCACTGGTATAACTAATTAAAAGTTCTACTCCTATTTTGCACCGCAACATTTAATTTTCATATCTTAGCTATTGAATACACTACAAGAAACTATTTAATCCATGACACAATCATTCTGTCGCAGATCATTCAAAATTCGTTGCAAATCAGTGTCCGTGACGATTTAAATTTTCGTGGTGGAATGAGCGTCATTGATTAAATCAGTCGACGTTTCTTCAAAAACGTCGCAGTCCGTGACGTATCTGAATCATCATGAAGTAGCCCGAGGCCCATGCAACCCAACCCTTAGCCCACTATCCGTGACAAAATAAATCGTCACGATTGCTGCTGACTGGATGTGACATGGCTGCTGATGTGGATCTGATGTAGCTGTTGACTTGGATCTGACATGGTTGCTAACTTGGATTTGACATGGTTCCTGACATGGATCTGACATGGACAATAAACGATGACGTGTACAGTGACAAGTATGCTGACGTGGCATGCTGACATAGATTCTGATTTTTTTTTTCACATTTGATTTAAATCAATTCATTCTCATTTCAGCCCATTTCACATACAGCCCATTAAATCAATCCATTTTCATTTCAGCCCAAATCAAAATAAAAACCAACCCATTTCCAAATAAGATTAAGCATCTCTTTACAAGGATAAATAATAATCCAACATCTCTCATCACAACAAATGAAACATCTCGTCTTACAATAATACACATGGCATATATATTTTCTTGTAACATCAAAATCCACCATGGCAAAAGCTCCTGTTTGACCTCGAACTCAGCATACTACTTCACCTCCTCTTGGTCCCTTATCCTTTATGTTCTGGTTCTTGCAATTGGATTGACAAGTCATCCATTTGTTGGATCAACAAGAACTAACGTTCTAGATAATTATACAAAGTAAGATTGAGAACTTATGACGATTCAGAGATGACAGATACTTTGCAAAAGATTTAGAAATGAAATTGACACCATTTTCTGCTAACAATACACTTGCTGTTACTAAAACCAACAGAAGGAAACAAGGGTGCTATATACTAACCTAGTAACATTGCTGACTAAAGATATCCAAAGATATTCGGTGCACTACCAAAGTGATCATTTCACTATGAGTCCCATCACTCCCTCCTGGGCTACATACAGATTAGGATAATTATGTCAGGTGGATGACGAAAGTGTCAATTCAATCAAGAACTCTCACAATAAGAAGGATATCATCCATGGAGCAAATGTTTAGTACCCACTCTTGTGGATGGCGCAGCTGCTAATGACGGCACCAGGTGATCGGACTTGAACTGAAAAAAGGGTAGGGGATGAAAAAACAGACTCTAGTTAGTAGTGCTCCCTCCAACACAGTAGTTCAAATACAATGAAGATATGTAGCAGTGTTATTGAGCTAATTCTCCCAGAAGCAGTGGTGCTCATGATGAATGAATAGTTTAAGCTTGAACTAAGTTACTGGACTATTAAGCGTCATCTGGAATCAACAACACAGCAACACAATTTTAGTGAACAAGCAAAATCAATTAATAGTACTGAAAAGGAGACTGACAGGTAGTGAGCACCTTCACCTGTACTAAGGTCCAAAGCCAAGCAAAAGAGATGAGCTAATGGTCCAAAGATTAACTTAATACTTGGCTATGAACCGAGATAGAGATTAAAATAATATCTCCTGCATCCATATCACTCAACATGCAAGAATGGCTAACTGTTCATTCACAAAATTAAGCATTTAACTGCAGAGCGAAAACAGAGATAAGCAGAGTAGTTTGCATGCATACTGGCTAGCACACTAATACAGCATGGAATCAATCATCTGAGCTTTATACCACAATAAGTAATTAAATAAACCAAGGCAATAATCGTATACTGTAGCTTGAAAGGGACACCGCAAATCTGATTTCCAAAGTCTCGTGGACCTGAGGTACAGTGGATTACCTGCACAAGTTAAAGAAATGTGAAGATCACAAGCTGTAGCAGGTATCAAAGAAATGTGACTGCACTACAGTGTGATTTAATATGTACTAAACTTAGTAGAATCAGACTAAAGATACAGACACTAAAAAACGAGATGCAAATCAATTTATGCACGGTCCAGAGGATATCTGAAACCTGGAATCATGGATGAGGGGTACAACAATAAAAATGATGGAAATCAAGGCATTATCTGCTTTCTATAATTTACAACAAGGAACATCAGTGCCAAAGAGTAATACAATCATGGTTTCAAGCCTGAACAACAAATCGCTTGGACACGCAAGCATTTGCAGAATCCAGATGTTAACCTCACATTCGAAAATTCCCACTACGGCGAAGTCACATGCGAACAAATCCGCAGCCCAAATATCACCCGCATAAATCGCAGACCGAAACGGCAAAACAGAACATGACGAGAACTCTACGAGTGGGGAAGCCAGGAGACTCACGAGAAAGCACTCGAACTGGTCCTCGAGGTCCTCGAGCACGGCGCGGATGGAGTGGAGGCTCCTGTCCTCCTCGGCCAGGTCTGCCAGGGCCACCGCCTCCTCGCCGTCGCCGACCGCGGCGAGTCCCCACCAGAAGGTCACGAGGGGGGGAGATGGGGAATGAGAGCGGCGGCGGGAAGAAGCTAGGGCGTCGTGCCAGATCCGGGCACCGTCGCAGCACTCAGGCCTGCGACGCGCTGGATCTGAGCGCCGCCGGCCGTGCCCGTCTCGGGGCACCCGGGTCGAGCGCCGTCGGCTGAGCCGCACCGTGGGGCCTCTGGTCCGACGAGGCTAGGAGCGCGCCAGCGGGTGCGGGAGCGAAGGGAGGCGGGAGCAGGTGGATCTGACGAGGGGAAGATGGGTATGCAGCCGGAGGGGCATGGTAGTCTGGGTGAGCGGGAGCGGGCGGCGGGAGGTGGCTGAGGAGAGGAATGGAGTGCTAGGGTTCGGGGCATCCTTTTATACGAAGAAAAAACGATTTGCGCCATCCGTTCAACGGTCCAAAATGAATGAGTAATTTGAGCCTAATCGGGCCTCTTACATTAATCCCCTGCTTAACATTTTTCTTTTTCTTTTTTTATTTCTTTGCAATACGAAAATAATTACAATTTGAACTAGAAAAATAATTATCATATATACCACCAACACATTTTTCACATGTAAAAGAAAACATTTAAGTTGTCATCTAGGAGTTTCAAGATTTTTCGAACAGATTTACTACTTTCTATCATTTAAATAAATTTCTGCATCTTAGCGAAAGTAGTTCCAAATTGATCTATATGTACCTCTAATAAGATAAAAAAATTCAAAAAAACTGTATTTAGGCGCCTATGGTCCATTCTAGCCCACATCTAAGAGATCGATGAAAAATTCAATTGACTTGTAGGGAAAATCCAAACTTCTACTAGTCACCTTGTTATGAAATAATGATGATAATATATAAAACTTCTCCCAAAATTATATAAATTGGCATAGAATCATTTTATGGATGTACAAACTTGGCAAAAAAGTTTCATAAGATTTTGTGAAAATTAGAGTATATATTGTTCATAAACTAGATAGTTCATCACATTATTTCATACAACTCAACTTAAACTTTAAAGTTTGTACACACTCCAGTATTTTTTTACACCATGTAAAACTCAAACTTAGATGCAACCTCACCCTTACTATGCTATTAGTATTTGGAGATTCAGATTTCCAATTATGATGCAAAAAAGTCATTTTTTTTTGTAAAACCTAATTAAGACACCCTTGTGAAGTAACCTGCACAAATATTATCTTACATACCCTCAAAATATTTTTTAATGTAACATAGAACATATAAGTTGTAACCTATGAGTTTTAAGAATTTTCAAGTAGATTTGCTATTTTCTACCATTTAAATGAATTTCTGCATGTTTACCGAAAGTAATTCCAAATTGACCTATATGTACCTCTAATAAGATTCAAAAAATTAAAAAAAAACTATATTTAGGCACATATGGCCCATTCTAGGCCACATTTAGGAGATTGACGAAAAATTCAATTGACTTGTAGGGAAAACTCGAACTTCTATCCTAAAAGTACAACATAATAATTACAATAATATTTGAATTTGGTCAGAAAAATCTACAAATTGGCATAACAACATGTTTTTGTTCCACAATCTTGCCATAAAAAATTTAAGTGGTTTCAAGAAAGCGACGACATACACTACTCACAAATGGATACATGTGTGACATAGTTTCTAATAACTCAACACAAACTTTTAGATTTGAGTGGCGATTTACATATTCAAAGTTGTATGCATATCAAACTTAGCTACTACCTTATGTTTATCGTAACATTAGAAAATATGAAGTTATGTTACAATTTATTATGAAAAATATCTTTTATTTATTCTTTTTCGGTAGAAGAAAAGAAGCTATATAGAAATATAAATGAAATAGAAATTAATATGCAAACAAACTATACTACATGAAAGATCATGATTTTACAAAAAATTAGAAAAAAAAGAATAATTGAATTTGAAGTTACTATGACCGAGAAACAGCAGTTTCAAATTTTAGTTGTAGATTAAAAAGAGAAAACGATGGAGAAAATGAGCTCAGCCTATGCCACGTGGTCTCAGCGAAGCAAATCGACCATCCCAGTGTTGCCACGTATTGCCCAAGCTCCATATCTTGGTATATTAAACAAACTATCATCACTTCATATCAACTGCCGGAGTGGTCTAGTGGTAGTACTTCGCGCTCCCGACATGTGAGGTTGGGGGTTCGAGTCCCAGTCCCCACCATTTTTTTCCCGTTCCCCATTTGATAATACGGTACAAAAAGATAAAGAACGAACATCAACACAGATAAAGGTGTGAAGTGCAGTGGTAATATCATAGGTTTGATCCTTGAAGACCTGGGTTCGAATCCCTTGGGTGCGTCTTTTTATTTTGCAAATTTAAACGCGGCTGTGTGGTGGGCTTGTGGCTCCGTGGCAGGGCGCGGGCCTGCGCTGTCGACATGGCGCGCGCGACCGGGTGAGGTGGCGCCTGGCGGCCGGCCCGACGTG
This sequence comes from Cenchrus purpureus, assembly GCA_022644695.1. Taxonomy (NCBI): domain Eukaryota; kingdom Viridiplantae; phylum Streptophyta; class Magnoliopsida; order Poales; family Poaceae; genus Cenchrus; species Cenchrus purpureus. Next base: position 131,424,296 of record CP053460.1, on the reverse strand, counting down.
GCAATGAGGTGGCGTGGGCAGAAGAAAAAATATAAAGAGTTTGAAGATCACAGTAATAAACAAAATAACATTTAGCTCAGTGGTTTGTGCACTTCAAGATGTTCATGACGTCCCAGGTTCTATTCTCAGCTTCCCCTTCTTTTTCCTTTTTTAGTTTTTTTCTATTTGTTATCATTTTTTCATCCATAATATGACTATTTTTTATTTGTTGATCACGGCTATGTTTTGAGATTTTTATTTTTTATTTGGTGATCGCGACGATGTTTTGAGATTTTTTCAGTTTATCAATTTTTTTCATCTATAATACGACTATTTGTTATTTGTTGATCGCGACGAATCTGCTAAAACGTCGCAGCGTTATGGGCCGGATTGCGACGAATTTAACAATTCGTCGCAGTATTCTGGGCTTCAATACCCATTAGTGCACATCCGTGACGAAAAAACGAAATGGCCGAGCGCGGCTCTTCGTGATGTTCTCTGAGAACGTCGCAGAAAGTTCGTCACAGATTAAATAGTTTCTTATAGTGATATTGACCGATTCAGTTACTCATGAAAGTAGCGGTTTGAATTTGGATCAATTAGGATACTTTTTTAACTGTTCTTTCACATTCGACTATTCAAGAGAGTGTGTTTTCAATCTTCTCAAAAGGTGTGCCGTGTGAAATAAAGAAGGAAGTTGAAGCAGATCATGTTCAACAACCAGCTGAGGCATTTCATATTCCAATTGAAGCTGAGATCTCTTGGGCTCCAATTTGCTGTGCCCGCATCTTTTGTATATATGTTACTATACCGATGTTGTCGTGCCCTGCCTGGCCTGCTCGTTGTGGAAGTCCTTCATCCTCAACTTCAACATTTGTTTGGAATTCCATCAAGATTGGGAACCAACACTGTGCATCAACAGAAGGTGTGAGGGGTTCTATTTTAAATTTCCCATCTCTCTCTGCTTGGCATTTATTTATTTATTTATTTATTTTTCTGTGTAATTTTGGTGAAAAACAAAGGGGCGTCATGCCCAGCATTCCACCAACTACAGAGATGTTTGTCTCTAATCATGTTCTCTCCAAAAGTTTAACATATGGGATTGTCCTCAGGATCATGTTGTGGTGACCGTTGTGATGAAGGATCAATTCGATGCCTTTGTTATCCGAAATGTGTCTGTGTCTGCATCACCAAGAGCTAGGCACTACAACATCAAGATCATGGAAGACAACACAATGCTGGAGCAGGCGCCAGCAGTACAACCGTCACGGTTTTCGTGAGAAAACCCGACTCCACTATGCCTTGTGATAGTCCCTGGATCAGAAGCTATCACGTACAGAACTCATTACAGAGTAATATCATTTTCATACAACGAAATCAGAGTACAAAACAGAATATTTACATCCGAAACAACTCGGTATACGAGTTTAATACCAGCCCCTTGGGCTAAGCGACAAGTGGAAATCCTGCGTAGCGGTAGCTAAGGCTTCAAGTCTTCATCTTCAATCTTCACCACAGGCATCCTTGAGCGAAGTAACGCAACCCTTCCTTCATGGATTCCTCGAACTCGAACTCTCACTCCAAGTTCAATCCTGCACACTCACAAAACTATCCCCAAGGAATGGGATAGGTTCACGTCACCGACTGTATGCAGCTTTAAGTGGCCTAACTCTAAAGGATAAGAAAAGTGGCAAGGTAAAAGCTCAGGTTTCCTATGCAGCACCAGCGAAGCATAAAAGAAAAACATCTCCATATAAGTCCCAATCCATTACTCTCATCACAACTCGGGAACACCTGGTACCCCAGGGACCCGTCTCCACAACCTATCTCCATCTAGGGTCGATGCGAGAACTTCCTCTCCTCGCACCTCAATGATTGCAATCGGATCTGCGAGGTAGAGGGAGCAACTCTCCTCTCCCCGACTGCAACCACGGCTCACCACACTCTCATCTACAGGGGGAGGTAGAAATCCCAAAACATGAGAACCAACAATCCACTGGGCTCGTCCATGACCAAGGACGTGGCTATACGTATAGATCTAAACTCTCCAGAGCGTGTACACCTGTACCCAACTCGGAATGGAGCCGGTGGTGATCAGCCAACCGAGCCCATCCTACCTGGCGAACTCTCGGTACTGGTCCCATCCTGTATCCGGCCCTCAGCGACCCCCTCATGAGGGAATTGCACCGGCTGAAATGCCCCTGTGGCCACAAGGGACGCCTTGAGAGAAGGTGGTCTCACTCCCACCTCTCCCCAGATACCCTCTATCCTGCTGGCGGTATGGTTCCTTGCCTAGCTCAACTCGGCCCTAACCCACTCTCGGCAAGGTGGTGTACGAAAAGTCCCGTGAAGCGGTTGGCCCACCTCGGTTTCGGACTGTGGCGAGCTCTTGACCTCAGCGTCGGTAAAACCCCAACACGTGCTCGAAAACCATACAAGCGAATGCACCCCCCATCCCCGATCCCGGATCGGTTGTTTCGAGCTCACCCCAAAGTACCCAAAACGCCTTCTCCTGGGTTTACCCCACACATGCCAAGAACCACTATTCCCATCCCAACACATGCATCGCTGAAGCTCAGTATATATATATATATATATATATATATATATATATATATATATATATATATATATATATATATATATATATATATATATAGTAGTAGGGCAATCAAGGGCGAGATAATTAAAGAAAGGTGCAAGGTTCATCAACATGCATTTAAAGTAAAGCGCTAGCATACTACGTAGCAATGCCTAATAGGTATTCAAAATCAGTCGGGCGTGGACACCTGTGTGCAAGTAGTCGTCGTAGTTTCCGTAGTTGTTCTCGATCTTTTGGCTTGACTCCTCGGCTCCGGGAATTTCTAGATTCGCAAAGATAAATAAACACAGTGTCTAAATGCAAATAACTCCAAAAAGAAGCAATAAAGAACCAAATAACTTCAAAAACTAGTCTAACGAGTTCTTCATGATTTTAGAAGAATACATAAACTGATTTTATATTTTTCTAAGGTAGAAACAATTTATTATGGATTTTTAAATAAAGAAAATAGTTTACGAATTTAATTAATTGCGATAAAGCACAGAAAACACAAGTTAGGAAGTTTGAGAACCAAGAGCTAGGTTTTGGGTAGGTCTGCAGGCTAAGTCGACTAGTCAGCTATCAGAGCTGACCTGGTCAAAAGGGAAGGTTAGAGGTCAACCGGACCCCACAAGTTACCCTGCATGTCAGATGGGACCAGGTTGGACAGTTAGCGGCCTCACATGTCAGTGGGGCCCAGCGGTAAGTCCGTAGGCCCCTTTTGGTCAGAAAAGAGGGTTTTGCAGGATAAATCAACTGTTCAAGGTCACAGCACTCGGTCTTACCAGCCAGAGCTTGGCTAAGGATGGGAAGAGTATTAGTGCCTACTTTGCTAGCTACGGATCGAAAGGATTTGGTGGAACAGGGAACAAGCTAGCATGTCCATGGCCTACAGGAACACATGCATTAGGTGCTGCTTGAAAGGCAGAGATTCTGAAACTAAAGCTGGCACTTCAGGTTTCTGTAGGTGCAGCTAGAGGGGTGCATGGCCTGCTGGACTAGGTGGTTCGTGTGTGTGCGAGACTTGGTCAGGGAAAAGAACAGAGAGGCTGTGGCTAGCTACTCTGCTTGTTCAGCCGATTGGAGAAAAGAACATGAGAGGTAGCGTGAGTGTGGCTGTCAGTTGGAGAAAAGAAACACTAGAGCTGCAGTTCAGTGGTGAGGTGAAGCAGAGAGAAGATGCTGCTGCTAGATGGCTCTTGTGGGGAAAGAAAACGACCAGAGGATAGCATGGCGATTCAGAGCGTAGCCACGGCGAGGTTTGCGGCGGAGGCACTTGCAAACGACTCGCGCGGCTCGATGGTTGGTCAGAAGCAGCGGCAGCGACACAGACAGCAAGGCGCTCGGTTTTCTCCCTCCATCGGCTCGAAGGCCACCAACACATCAAAAGGGGAAGCTTGAGCACAAGCGCTCACCTTGGGTTGGCTTGGCGGCGGCGAAGGGCGTGCGGAGGAAATGGCAAGGACTCGGCGACGCCGAGGTCCAAGCATAGCTACAGACAAAACATCAAATAGCTTGAGGCGAGGCAAGTCGCCGACTCGGTCTGAGGTAGCAGGTTCGTGCGTGGGTGTCCCTCCCGGTGTGTTGACGTCGCTCGTGGCGGCGTTCTCACACGGCGGCGACTCGGCTTGGCGGCCGGCGAATCGAGAGCTTGCCCCTTTGCGTGAGCAGCAGGAGGGGTTTGGATTGGGGCTCACGGTGCTAGGATGTGAAGGCGCATGAGCCGCTTCATTGAGTGCTCCTGCGACTTTGGGAAAAAAAAGAGAAGGGCTCACTTGTGATTGCGGAGGAAAGGAAGAGCAGGCGGTGGTTGCCATGGGGATCGTGGCGATTTGCTTGCTCGATTGATCTAGGAAAGGAAAGAGAGGTGAGTGATTGCGTTGTTGGTTCTTCTGACACGCTCTGCTTTCGCAAACGATTGGAAAACGCAGGAAGGGGATGATGGACGTAAGGGGCTCGGCTTGCTGGTGGAAGAAAGAAAGAGATAGGAGAGAAGGATTGCTGCTGTTTTGCTTCTTGCGTGATTCACCAAGAGAAGGAAAGCGCAACTTGGATCGTGGATGGAAGATTGGAGGTGTGCTTGGTTGCTTGGTTGCTTTGACGAGGAGGAAGGGAGCTGCTAGCAAATAAATCGATAACAATTTACTTCGCGGGACGGGAACAAATGAATTAGACTATTTTTCCGGAAACGAATTAAATAACAAAGTATTAACCCGAGAAGCCGGAAAACATCGTCATAATTCAAATGAGCTCGTGAGAGGTTTAATCCAACGAATTATAGCTTGCTCCCCGAAATCGAATCAATTGCAAATGATTAATTCGAGGAGTCGGAAAAATAATTCCGTAACTCATTTATGAAATTCCGGAGTACTTTGGAAAAGATTAGACGGGGAAAGATTAGAAGGCCGACTAAGAGATTAAAAGAGCTTCAGGTAGCTTAGGTATGCACCTAGGGTTTCGGACTTGGCACAGAAAGGCTCGGTCTTTGGCCGGAATTCGGCTCAACACGCATGGTTTCCGAGCAAGCAGTGAGGGCAGCGTCAGGCGGGTGTCGGCACGGCGTGCTCGCTGTGCGTCTTCGCGAACAATCGTGTGCACAGGTTCATGTTAGCTCTCGCGCATGTATGCCAAAGGGAGACCCTCGGCGGCGCCTACGGTCGGTGGAAGGCGACAACTCGACCTTGCGCGCACGTAGGCGTGAGCACGACTGGTGTCGAAACTTGGCAAGGCCTAGAGTCTTGATTAGCGTGGTTAAAGGTGGAGTCTTGGTGCACGGCGCGGCTCGCAGACGGAGACACCAAGGCGTCGGTGGTGCGATCGGGTTGTCGGCGTGCTCGCACCTGCGCGTATGCATGCCAAGATGTGCACAGGTGTGGCTACGAGTGCCTCAAGGCGGTGCCTTGCCTCCAAGCGTGTCGCGTCGCAGCAACGGCTTGACCTCGGCGCGGCCGGCGGCGCGTACAAAGCACACGATGTCACCTCGGCCGTGCGCCACGACAACATGACACGGAAGGAACGGTTCACCAGGTATGGCGAGCTAAAGGCAAAACCTTCCGCCTCCTGGCGCTGCGTGCGTGTGTGCAAGCCGGCGGTTTGGACCGCGGCAGTGACACAAGCGGAGCGGCGCCGGCGAGAAGGACATAAAGGTCAAGCGGGGCACGCGCGCGGATCATCGGCAGCGGCACCTGCAGGCGTAAGGCTCGACTCGATGGTCGGCACACAAGCGTCGGCGGTCGCGCGGTGGCGATGGCTGCGGTTCAACGGGCGAGCACATCACCATGGGCAAGGCCCAATTTTCCCCTCGGCTCGGTTCCACAGATGATGGTGCTCACCTTGAGGCTCGGGTTGCGGTGGTGGACGGCGGTGCTGGAAGCAGACCGGTGACAGCTGCTGGTTCAGGCATTTCGACGAACACGTCGAGGGCGATGTGGATGAAGACAGCGGCTTGGTTGGCCCATACCATCGAGCACCTTGTGCGCGTGCTCTTGGTCAAGGATAGGAGGTCGCAGCTTGGCGACGGCCAAGCCACTGGCTCGAACCCTGCAGGCATCGAACACGGCACGAAGGCCGGTTTCAGAGACAGAAGCAAGATGGCGGCTTGGTCCACCGTTTCATCGTGCACAAGATAGGGGATGGACTGAGGGGGGCAGCACTCACCATGGCGAGTGTGAAGGCTCGGTCGATGGGTCCGAAGGCTGGTGCTCCAGGTCCTTGGCGTTGGGCATGGAGGTCCCGGGCGGCGAGGACGCGATGATGACGGCGTTCCCCCCAGGTGCGGCGCGGTACGGCGGCTCCAGGGCGGCGAGCACCTCCCGGGCGCAGCACGGCGCAGCGTCGGGGCACGGAGCAGGGGATGCAGGGGCGACAGCATCTCCGGCACAGCAAGGCGGCAGACCGGTGTCGCGGTCTCGGCGATGTTGGAGCAGCAAATCGTCGAGCAGGTACAAGGCGAAGTGGACGACGGCAACTCCCGCTCGGCGACGCAGACGTGGCGCCCGGCTGCAGCTCCTCTGCGGCTCTGGTCTCCTCCCTCCATTCTCTTTTCTCCTTCTTCTCCTTCAGGCGGCGGCAGGGGTGGCTGGCGACGACGCCCTCGGCTCGGCGCGGCTCCTTAGAGCGACAGCTCCGGCTTCTCCCCAGCCGCGACGGCGCAGGGCCCTTCTTCCCCTTCCCTTCTTCTCCTCCCACTCCTTTCCCTCTACAGCACAGGCGGCGGACAGGGAAGTGAAGGCCGGTGGATGGGGAATTTATAGGGCGGCGCGGCCTAGGGTTCGGGCGCAGGATGGACGGCGGCGATCTCCGGCATCCGTGCCCAAGGGCATGCGGCATGCATCCGGCTAGCGAGGTGGGGCGGCGGCCTTGGGCGGTGCGGCGCCCTGCCCCCACGGCTTCGTCACGGGAGGAAAAGCAGAGAGGAAGAAAGAGAAACAGGGAAGAGAGGTGGCTGACACGCGGGACCCGCATGGCGGTGGGAGAGAAGGAAGGAAGAGCTTCGGTGGGCTTAGATGGGCTGCACTGCGAAGCTGGGCCGGATTTCAGGCTGCGAGTTAGGGGTAGGCAGGGTGTTTCTGGGTGCAAGACCAAAGAGATGAGGGTCCTTGAGCAGACTTTAGCAGCTGCAGCTAAGGCCCAACAGAGATAGAGTTTTTCCTATTTCCTAACATCCTTAAGCATTCACAATTCAAATTTGAATTTAGGATTCAAATTTGAATCACACCCAAATAAGATCCAAATAAAACCCATTAAACTTCAAAGCTTTCACACTAGCATTTATAAATCCTAAATTTTATTATTTTGCTCGAAATAAATCTAAGATTTCAGGGAAGGATCGAAGAAGACAACCTTATAAATTAATCAGGCACTCAAATTCATCCAAAAATTTTGAAATTCACATTTTTGCAAACATTAACATTCCGAAAAAATCCGGGACGTTACAGCTTCCATCATTTTCAGTGTGTATGAGGGAACATGGCAATCCTAGAGAGTTGTGTTGAGTAAATAAGTTAGTTAATTAATTCCATTTTTTATATCTTAGGTAGACTTTGTATGTACTGGTGGGCTAGAATCTTATATTGTATATACTGAGATTTTGAGTTTTTATGTGTATAAGTTATTAAGTATACTTTATCACATGGGTTCATTGAGATTGATGAGAAAATCAGTATATTTAGTTAGAAGATTCGTGGGATCATTTAAGAATGTAGATTTCACATATCAGCATGATTGAATGAGATTCTTTTGGGAGTGCCATTGAACCTTTATATATATTCCGTACTAATAGAAGGGAGAAGAACCAAAATGCAGTTGTAGGATTGTATTGACGAATATTCAACCTATCACTATGACAACAACGACTCAGTGTTCTACTGGCTTATTTGCGATTAAAAGGAATTTGGAAGACTGCAGAGGAGGTTCTTCCATATTCAACCTTCGATGCATGGCGACAAAGAGTGCATTCTCATACTATAGCTACTGATCGAGGCAAAAATACATGCGTCAAATGATGGGTCTCTCGTCTGTGCAAGCAGACTGTATTTTTCCTCCACCAAAAGCTGAGGAAGCAATATTTTTAGTTCTTAAAATGTAGCATTACTTTGACATATTCTTAAGCAGTTTAATTTATATATCAAATACAAGAGATGCACTTATGTAGTACAAACAGATGTGTGGCCATTACAACTGCATCTTTAGAAATTTGATATTGGCATTATTTTCCACAACCTTGGTAACACATATGAGAGAAGAATGGATCAAGGTGCACTAGTCCAAATGTAGACACTAGCATTAGAAAGTGCCATGGAGTGAGAATATAGCACTAGAGAGTGGAACCTTGAGCCATCGAGGGGTGAGACTGTTGGATGGAGTAGTACTGAAAATCCATGGTGGCCCAGATTTATCTGATCTGTTTTACCTTTATATGAATTATTTAATGCATGCCTTACAAAATTTCAGGATTTAGATTTATTTGACATTGTACCCCGGCCCTTATGAGTAAGAGTACCCTAGCTAACAACTAAAAAGGCTCTTAGTTAATCAATACCTCAGCTTCATTCACTTGATTATACAATGTACCAGGCACACATATATAACTCCACCTGCCCCAACTAGCAACAAGGTCAAATATTTGTTTTCATTCTTTTCTGCTAAAAAGGAAAACATAAACAATATATAAGAAAAAAGAGGAAGGATAAGACAAGATCAAAGGGGAAAAAGGTTGGAAGTAATTGGGTTAGGAGGCATTGTGATATTGTGATTCATTGAAGATTTCTTCCACCCAGTACCAAGCTTGTTGTTGCTTCTGTGGTCGACAGCAGCAGCTCGTTACTGGAATCACGTGTGTACTGATTCTGTCCTGCACGTCCAAAATCGCCGATACTCTGAGATCCAGCTGTCAAGGTTCATTCAAGCTACTACAATTATGCTGTTATAAATTCCAATAATTCCAATTTATGAAGTTCACTGTTTTTGTTGAAAGGAATCGGATGCTCGTTGCCTAAGAGGGGGAGGGGCTGAATTAGGCAACATAAAAATTTAATCTATGGCTTCCACTACTTTGCATAAAGTAAACTAGATCAATTCTATCTAGATGTGCAATCTAAGGTTGATCTAGTGTGAAACCCTCATCCCAAAACAAGTTTTGCAACCTATAGTCAATCCTAGCATGATACTACTGTAGGAAAGTCAAGGAAGGATTGCAAGAGAGTAATGTGGAAACATAAAGAGGGATGAGAGGAAGCAAACTCTTAACACAAAATTTATCCCGTGGTATCGATAGGCACTAAGCCACCCCTAATCCATGTTGTTGAAGCACTCCACACAAGAGTACTGCTTCCCGGTCACCAAGTCTCCCAAGAGCACCACTTGACTAGCCACAAAGGCTCGCCACAAAAGCACTCGCCAAGCTCCCTTGGTCACCTTGATACCGCCTCCACTATGGCGCTTCTCCACCAAGGAAGGGGGTCTCCACGTCCCCCGCACAAAGTGTCCTCTCCACTCCACACCAAGCCGGAGGGTCGAAGACAATTGCTGGTGAGCCACTTAGGCCCCAAGGGTTCCGCCGCACCTTGTACAGCTTGATCCACTCAAGAATCACCTCAGAAGGTAGGCACACCTTGCACTCACTCAGCTCTAAGCTAATCCTAGCACTAAGCACACACAAAGCATGTGCAAGTCTTTGGATGAGCAATTTAGCACTTGGATGGTTTGAATATGATCTTCTAAGTGTCTTGCACTCCTCTGCACTTCCACAAAATCTAGCAAACTCAAATGGGTGAGTGGAGGGGGTATAAATAGCCCAAGGTGTCCACAGAGCCGTTGGCTAAAAGCTGCAGAAAATTGTACCATCGGATGAACCGACGCTCCCCTTTTTGTAGGTGTCGGTTCATCTGGTGCCCCTCCACGTCATGTGACCATTGCATCCTGCTGACACAAATCCTTTGATGCTTGCACTTACGGTCTCTTCTCTTAGCCGTCGGTGCATATGATGCTGAAGGAATCCATGCCAAAACCTCTCTGTTAGCTTCTTCAGGGTCGTCGGATGAACCGCTTCTACCACAGTCGGTTCATCCGGTGCTTAAGCCTCTGCAACTCGGTGCTCTCTGTCTTGACTCCATGGGCCGTCGGATGAACCGCTGCCTCGAGATCGGTTCATCTGGTGCTACTACACCAGTCTTGGCGCGTCTCTGTCTTGTTCAAATTGATCATCAGATAGACCGACGGCTCCTAACAATGGACCATCGGTTCATCCAGTGCTATTGATTCTTGCAAGCTGACCATTGCTTGTTCTCTTGAATTCATCCGATGCAACTACAAATTAGACCGCCGGTTCATCCGACGGTGGCTTTTGCTTGTTTTCTTTTCGTCTTCAACTTGCCATCAATTGAACTTAACATGCCATTGATCATGTTGTCATTAATCACCAAAATCAAACTCGAACAAATGACATATGAGGCTATGTTTGCTACATTTGTTCCTAGATATGATTTCTGTGCAGTACTTTGATTTAACAAGATTCTCTCATCTGACAATGATAAGAAAACTACATAATAGATCAGAGTCAGACATCAACCAGTCCTTTAAGGAGCCTTGTAACAATACAGTCATATGAATGATCTTTGACATGCAGTGTCCAAGAAATGATAGCAGGAACTCTAACGATTGCCACCGTGACAAACTGTAGCCACCCTTGTTCCACCTGGATCCATCATTGTGGTTATTTATCTTCCAAATTTGGTTTATTCAATGAGGTCATCCAATAAAATGTGACTGGACAGTCCAGCTCTATCAAACTAGATTGCTGTCTCTTGAAGATGGAACATGGAGGGATCATCCATAAAGACAATCAAAAGGATATCCATGTTTTCTGAATATATAAGAACTACAACAGTTAATGTTTTCCTGAAGATGGAATTAGTTAGAATAACATTTTTCCTGGTATTTTTCCATTTGCTATGCACCTAGATATATATTTATGTCTAGGTGTATAACAAAAGGAACGTATGTAGAAAAGTCAAAAATACAAGTAATTTGGAACGGAGGGAGTACGAGCTAATAAGAGGAGTACCCTAACAAGGCTCTTAGTTAATCAGTACCTGATAGAGCTTCACTTGAGTATATATACAATGCACCATGCACACATATACAACCCCGCTTGCCCCAAGTTGCATCAAGGTCATTATTGCATTTCATTCTTTTCTGCTGAAATGGAAGGAGTTGGGAATAGGGGGCACTGGGATATCCATTCTTTCCTGATGATCTTCATCTCGCTGCTCTAACTATTCCAAAACGGAACCTAGCTCCCAATGCTTCAACATCATACAAAAGACCAGCAGAGGGAGGGAGGTGTTCTAGCTGCTGGCCAGGATGCGGGGGGACTGGCCAATGGCATGCCAATTGTAACTGCGAATGAGGGCCGCCGTGTCTAGCTACTGCATTAATTGTTTGTGGTTTAGTAAACAGTTATTAGGAACCTATATATCTATATGCATGTCTTCAAGCTTATTGTGGCCTCTGCGGTGGACTGCAGCAGCTGCATGTTGGGAATCATGTACGTGTGTGCTTTGATACTATCCTACCTGTCCAAGTTGGCCGAACCTCCGAAATGCAGTTATTATATATCCGTGTTGGAAGAAAGTTTATTTCATTATTAGAGCTACAATGAGTATGCTGTTTTATAAATTCTACTTAATTCAAGTGATGGTGTTGATAGTATTTTTATCCTTGTTTGAATCTCTGTGCTTGGATTTAGCATGATCCTCTAGGACGATTATAAGTCAAACATCAACCACGCGTAATAAGGAGCCTTGTAGCAATACAGCACGTAGGTCATCTGAATGATCTTTGGCAGCATCATCCAAGAAATGATGATAGGAACTCTAACAATTGCCTCTGTGACCAACTTTAGCGATGTTAGTGCCATTTGCAAGGGCATTCTTCACGCTTAGAGAAATGAAAATATTTCTGAATTTTACCATTACATGACCTCAGCGGTCAACCTACTCCTGCACCATATGCAAACTTTAGCCACGCCTTTGTAGCAATTGCAAGGATATTCTTTACGCTTAGAGAAAACAAAAGAAAAGAAAATATTTATCTATTTAACCGTTTAACGAAAATATTTATCTATTTAACCGTTTAACGGTTATGTGACCTCTGTGGTGAACTTTAATTACCTCCTGTACCATATGCAACTAGTGAAGGATCAAAAGGTGTTACCATTTAAAGTACGTGTAAGTTAGTTAATACAGCGGCTGCATTCAGTTGAGTGGTAATATGCACCATAGATGTATATATAACTCCACCTGACCAAAGTTGCAGCAACTCTACTGTTGCTATTCACACTTTCTGCTGACAAAGGAAAACATTCAACTGATCAAAGAAAATAGAAAGATGTCGATGAGAGAGACCAAAAATGGCAAAAAAAAAAAAGGTTGAAAGGAAGAGTTGTGGGAAAGGGAGACGTGGGGGACATACTGCGTTTCTCAGAGGTTGCTTGTCTGGTGGTCATCCCAAAATGGAACATTTCATTTATTCCCTTTTCAGCCCTTTCTTCCTCTATGCTTCCGAATCACACCAGTGCACCCAAGCATCCCGATGCTAATGCTTCAACCTGTTCCAAAAGGCTTGCATAGCACAGTCAGGTTGTGTGGTGCACAGCACGTCGGCTGTAGGCAGAACATCCAATGCCGCACAGGAGGTTAATTGGGGCACACAACAAGGGGTTGGTCGCAATGTGCGGGAGGAGCCGGTTGCTTTCATAATGGACATTTAGTTTGCCAACCGTTGTGTCAATGTTATTGATGGACAATACCAAACAGGATAGACGAAGTCGATTGAACACACATGAGCCATTGCATCATCATTTCTGGTGGTGCAGCAAATAAATGGATTATTATTCCCAATTTGACACTAAGAAAATGACTGATTTCTTTCTTGGCCTTCAAGAATCTTTCGTTCCCTATTTGACACTAGGATTAACTTCTATTCCTGTCATATGACACTCCATTCGCTTTTCCTTCCGGGGGCCGTGAAATACTCTGTGGAAAGACAATGTTGCCATTTGGAAGTAAGTGGGGCCCACCGCTCAGACATCTCCTTCCTCTGGCTGCTCAGACCGTTCTTCTTCCTCCCCAGCGTCGCAGCTTCCACACGCTCGCCCACGCCGGTCGTTAACCGTGCAGCACCCTGCCGTACCTGGGAGATCGAGCTACCCCTCCGCAGCAGTCGTGTCCTCCGGTCACGTGATCTCGACACATGTCAGCTCCCGCAAAAGAACTAGTGAAGTTGGCTCTAGTATTTTGGGCCAAAAGTTCAGAAATAATGCATGATACTAGGGAGTGAAATGAGACAGCAACATATCTTGGCAAACTCATCAACCTTGCTCGGCCCGACAAAGGTGCAACTTATATATGCCAATTGGATACTAGATTAAGGTGCATCTAGACATGTTACTGGTACATCATGTGAATTTTCATGATATAATTCTTTCAGACTGCTGACGGAACTGCTCAGCCTATTAAAGTTGTGGCCACGGTCCAATGCACTCCTTTGATTACATTGTCATCAGTTTTATATGTTCTGTCCTTTCCCATTAATCTAGTATCCATAAGTGCTTTGGCGGACCATATGGATTGCCATGTTACTCTTGATCGAGAAAATTGTTTAATTGAGGATAGAAAGACATGAAGGAAGCTTGGGGGTGGCATTAGATGTAATAATGGCTTATGGTTCTTAGATTGAAAAATAGATAAGATTACATGTACTGCTTTGGTAGTTGCTACAAGTGAAGAGGGCCTTGAACATTGTCGACTAGGTCATATGTCCTTTGATACTATGTCCAAAGTTTTTCCTAATATTATGAGCAAGGTTGACAAGAGGAAGTTGGTGTGTGATGCATGTGAGTTTGGAAAACATACCAGAGCATCCTATATTAGCAGAGGACTCCAAAGCATGTTGCCCTTCGTATTAGTCCATTCTGATGTTTGGACATACCCTGTGACTTCTATTAGTGGAATGAAGTACTTCATCACATTTATTTATTGTTATTCTCGTATGACATGGGTGTATCACTTGAGACATAAAAGTGAGGTGCTCATATGCTTTAAGGACTTCTATGCATGTGTCAAGACTCAATTCAACACTCAAGTTTGGGCGATCAAAACTGGTAATGGGACAGAGTATCTGAGCAATGAATTTTCTTCTTTCCTATCGGCTGAGGGGATATTGCATCAAACTTCTTTTCCAGACACACCTCCAAAAAATGGAGTAGCCGCAAGGAAGAATTGTCATCTCTTGGAAGTAGCACGATCACTCATGTATACAATGAATGTGCCAAAATTTTTATGGAATGAGGTAGTTTTAACTGCTATTTATCTTATCAATCGAATCCCGTCAAGAGTACTTGATGTGAAGACTCCTTATGAAATGCTGTTTGGGAAGAATGAATTTATTGTGCCACTCAAAGTTTTTGGATGCACTTGTTTCGTTAGAGATCACATGCCTTCTGTGGGAAAACTTGATCCACGTGAAGTGTATTTTTGTGGGATATTCTTTGGGGCGGATGGGCTACAAGTGTTGGAGTCCTAATATACGATGCTTGTTTGTGAGCATGGATATTACATTTAGAGAGTCTGAGCCATATTAAGGGGAGAAGACAGATCTGAGTTCTTGTCCTGTAGTCATCATTGTCCTGTCATATTAGGTGAGGGGGAGAAAGAAGCTTCAGATCCTGACAAAGGTAACTGCAAACCAAGAAAATGGAGGCTGTAATTGAAACAATTACATGCTTGATGGAAGAATCTAATTCTTGAAATGCCGTTGAGCCTAGTTGACAGGCGGAGAATAACAATGGTGGAAGTGACTCCATTGAGCAACAACAAAGGAGATTGGCCGTGATGACTAACGGATCAACATCTACTCTAGTAAATGACCCTATAAGTGAGAGGTTCCAAAATAAGGACACTTCAAACGTTTATACAAGATTTAGAACTCAAGTAGAGACCACACATCCGGATCTAGCATCAACATCTGAACTATGTCCTTCAGCACTGGTGCATGAAAATGAACCAGAAGTGATTGATGTGTCTTCTGCCTCTAAGTTTGATGTTGAAAATGCCTCATTAGATAATCTACCCATTGCACTATGAAAAAGTACATGAGCCAAAGCAGGAGTGCCTCCCTCAAGGTATGGATATGAGCATGACATTAGTAACTATGTCTCATATGAATCATTATCTCCTGCATATGGAGCATTTATTGCTTCATTGCAATCCTACAAAATCCAAGAGATTGGAAAGCAGCAAAACAAGATCCCAAGTGGTGTGATGCTATGATGGAGGAACTTAGAGCTCTTGAAAAGAATAAAACCTGGGATATTGTAAAACTACCCGTGGGAAAGAAAGTTGTTAGTTGCAAGTTGCACTTCACTGTGAAGCAAACTCCCGAAGGGTAAAGTTGAACGATACAAAGCTAGACTTGTTGCAAGGGGATATAGTCAGACATATGGCATCGATTATGATGATACTTTTGCACCTGTGGCAAAAATGAGTATGGTGAGAAATCTGATATTGTTGACGGTCGATTTCCGTCAAACAAGAGCACTTGTTACACTTTGGTTTGAGCTTTGAATTATAACTAACCCGCCACTAGGTATACTAATGATGTAACAAGTTCACACTTGCATGTGGTTTTTGGAGTTTATTGTTTACGCAGGAAATAAACGTTAAAGAGGAGACTTTCGGGATAAGTTCATCAAGCACTTTATGAGAAGATCATGAAGCCCATCACAAGTCAAGACATGAAGTGACACGACTCCAAATTGACCCAAGGACCGAAGCATCAACACGTAAAACTCCGGGGACTAGGAGGTTTACCATCGAGATCAACTCAGCCCGAGAGATATTCTCGCAGCCTAGAACAGCATGATCTTGCGGTGCAGATTCGGAGACATAAACGGCCTCTAATGGCAAAAGTTTGACAACTAAAGTTGTGGGCCTCGACGATACCTTCGATTTGGACATATGGAAGGCCCAATTCTGGTCAAGGAGCTAGGAGATATGGCCTGAAATGCCAGTGCAGACAAGTCCGAAATCAGACAGATTATCTTCCGAGGCTGTTTTGGGGATCTTATCTTTGTTTTCAAGGAAAGCAATGAATACCAAAGTTGAAGATAATTTCGTGGCACAACCTGGACACTGAATTTGCATTATTTGGAGTCCGGACGTGGGAGATATGGCGCCGGAAAGGAAGGGCTGCAAATCAGGAAAATCTGGACGAGGCTGATTTTATGTAAACCAAGTTTGCTTCTCTTCCAAGGAGGATCTCCTGCAAGGCTAGGTGGAGCACACCCCAAGGCACCCCAAGGGTATAAATACAACCCCCTAGGCACCCCAAGATGGTTACCGATTGAGATAGGGATTACACACCGAAGGAAGCCGTTGCCGTCGCGAGTCCTTGACGTTGCCTAGGAGATGGCTTAGGCTAGACTCTAGCCGCCATGGTTGGCCCTGCATGGTGAAGCCATGGTGGAGTTCCGGAGCCATGCCTTGGATTCATCAAAGCACATGTACTTTTGACGGTGATATCAATCTAATCTTGTCTCTACTTTTGATCTACTTTGATGCATGCCTTCTCTCATTCATGTGTGTAGCTAGCATATGACCTTAGTAGGAATAGATCTAATCTATGTCTTGCGGATACATCGAAGTGGTGCACGGACTTACGAGTAGTCATTCGGTGTTGATTACCTTGCGAGTGACGATGTGATATAGGAAAGCACCGAATCTAACGCGTGCAACGGATATCTCCTTATCATGGTATGAGCTTTTGGTTAGTTTATCACTTTGGCCGGAGTTGCAACTAGGAGATGTAGGCTCATGCTACCCTTTTGTCGTGTTACCTTTAGGCTATCAAATGTGATCCATACATCCACCCAAGCTTGTATGTTAAACCCTTATGCAATCAATGCTTCGTGTAGGGTTAGACCGGTAGGTTAGATGGAGAACCCTATGAGTTTGCTTCCGATCCTTGGATTGACAAACCTTGGGGACCCTCCTTAGTGAAAAAGGCACCAAGTCACCCGTACGCTATGCGGTGAACTTCAACACGGTTTTGAACCGTCAACAAGCCCTTTTTCTGGCGCCGTTGCCGGGGATTGGAACTCGAACCCTAGGGTGATCTATCTATCTTTTTGCCTAACCCTAATTCTTAGCATTGCATATTAGCTTGTTTTCTTGTTTGTGTCCTTGAAAACAGGTGAAAAGCTATACACAAATGTTCGACGAGTTCTCTACACCCACACTTCAATAACAACAAGATTCACTTCTTACGACGCGAATATTCGATCTTTAGCGGTTGGTTCTAACTTTTGTTAGTGGCCCATCATCCGCTATCGAGTCCACACCATACAAGAAAAATGATGAACAAGGTATGCCATTGTGTCAATTAATTTTTTTAGACTAATATTTTGTGGAGATTTGTTTGTTCAAGCAATAGGTAGTGGAAGCGATCACGATGCCCCCAAGACCGAAGATCAAGCTCGTCAACATCTTCGAAGCTACTGTTCTCATCAATTTTAGCACAGCTTCAGAGAAGAAATGACATAATATCTTTGGATATTTAGAAGCCCCAAGAAGTTACGCTTTCAACGAATCAAGAATCAAGCTAATCGGAGGTTGCTACAAGCGGATATGGCCGAATCACCGAAGGTTGCACGTTCTGAATTTTCTGGACAACATGCAAGAGCTGAGATAAAACGGTCATAACTCCCTCGTTTGGACTCCGATTGAGATGGATGAGTACTCGTTAGAAAGGTAATTTCATACACTTTTCAATAGAACCATATTTTGGTATATGTTCTGTTATGTACACAGGGGAAAATCCACGAGGAAGAGGCAGCAGCAATGTGATGAGAACAAGATAGTGGAGGTGAAGACGACGACAACGATAAGGAGCTTGGGCAATGCTTCCATTAGACCACACATGGTGGAATTCAGAAGCTTGGAATAAAACCAAGACCCCTTGGAGCATTGGCAAGTGAAGGCACAAGTTGGCAACATCCGACGCAAGGAGATGTTTGGAGCAAACCACGATGTATTACACATAAAAGATGACATCCGACGGCGTGGGTACTTTGGGTTCTCACATGGAGGATCATGGAGCTACATGAAGATATTCAAGATGTGTGAGCCCACAGGTGAAGAAGAGTGATCCTACACAAGGCAACCTTGATGATGTGTGGCACGAAGGAAGAAAACGAGAAAAGTCTACACGAGCCACCTCCGATCATCAAGGATTGTTCGCTTTCAACTTTGAAGGACCCCTCACGACGAGAAGCTCGAAGGCTAAGGTACATATAAAACTCTCAAGATACTTTTGTGATGATAATATTCCTTTGATATATTCATGCTCATCCAATAGTATGATTCGATTCTATGCCTTGTTCCTTATGATCATGATAGGCTAGAATTTCTTGAGAATGATGAAGAGGCTATGTTGTGCTTATACTTCGTTACTTCTTTGCCTAATGAACCTATGCCTAATGAGAGCCTTAGCACTAAGCAATAAACTTATGCTACATTTAATCACAACTTGTTTTGTTAATCCTATTTAAATTATGGTTATGTATGCATTTGTTTGCATTACATTTTGCAAAACTTGGACTTGCTTTGTGCTTGGTCAAGCTAGTGATCTTAAAAGAGTATATGTCAGGAGAAAACCCGAGTTTCACTAATCATGCAGGGCATGAAACTTGAATCGAGAGGAGAGAAGCCATGCCTCTAGGAGTTGCAAACCCGAGCATTGCCTCCCCCAAATCTTGTGAGCCGATGTCGCTGTTCTCATCAAATTTTGAGCATGTGGTAAGACATGTACAAGTAAGGAAAAATTGAGAATCAGAAGCTCCATCAAGTGCCGATTCCAACGCCTCCAAGATCTACGAATTTGAAGACCCGTATGAGGAGATATGGCAAAAACATCGGGTGCTGCGCAGTCTGAAATCACCTTGGACAGATTGCAGCGTTGGAGTAAAACGGGCATAACTCACTTGATCGGAATCCGTTGGGGGTGAATAAACACTTGATGGAAAGACAATTTCATACGCCACGCATAGGAGAAGTTGTTTTCTACATGTTCTGATCTGGACAGAGAGGAAAAATTCGTGAAGGAGAGGCAGCGACGAAAAGCAAAAGAGAAGGAGGGATGATGATGCAAGAGATGATCGGGCAAGCCTCTCATCAAGCATGAATGATCATGTCAAGCATGGAGAGTGAATCAAAGCTGCATGAACACCTTCAAATCATACATGAAGGATCATGGCTTCGCGACCACAAGAAGGTACGTAAGAAAGTCGAGCTTTATGACTTTAAATGAAGCGCTTTGCGGGAGACAACCCGTTTTCTTTTATTTATATACAATATGACCGTCTACATTGTGCTCTTAAAACTGAACCATCAAGTGACATTGTACCATTGCTCTAATAAATACCACAACATCATGTTGTATAATTTAATTTTTATTGAGGGAGCACTTTGTTATTTGATCTTGGAAAACTTGTAGACCCTTTTTGTGTGCCTATTAGTGTTTAGAGAGTCTTTTTCTTTTTTTTTGGGAGAAATATCAAGTTGGCACCATCCTTTGACTCTAAACTTGTGGCTAGTTAATTTAGGCTAACTTTTGCTTTTATTTTTAGACCACCACCTTATCATGTCATTTTATTCATTCACATTGCATTGCATGTTTTTGTTTTGGTCTAACTTTTTGTCCAACCAACCTAAGCCTTCCCATAGCCTCCACCAAAAACCGTAGCCAACAAGGGTAGGGTTGTGGCTAAGTCCACCTCTATCCCTTGTTCTAACTAAAAACTTTGACTAGCCCTCCTATGAGAAAACCTTTCCTACCTTTATCCATCCTAAAACCATAGGTTTGTTTTCCGTTAAAAGACTCTTAGCACAACCTTAGATAGAATTTCTATACTTGACTTCCTCTCTTCAAAATTCTTGTTTGAGCCAAAATATAGGATACCCTTAACCTACCCTTAAACCTTGTTGGTTTGGTTGTCAAACCTTACTAACATTTGTTTGTACTAACTCTTTGCATTTGCATTATGCATCCACATCTTTGTCATCTTCCTCTTAATGTTAGCTTGGTTTTCGTGAACTTTATGATGAATGCTACCTTTTTTATGTTAAATGCTTGGTACGGCATTTTCCCTTGCGATCTTGTGTAAATGTGGTGTTTAGACATGATTGGAGACCACCATCATTCAGTTTTATATACCTTGCTATCATGTTGCATTGGTTGGTTTATAAACTTAGCAATGCGCCCTAATTATCTTACACTATAAAGAATTGTTAATCTCGGGATAAGCATGGTGTTTTGACCTTGGCTAATAAATCTTTATGGCGATGAAGAAGTTTGGCAACCACTTTGTAAGCATGGAGCTTAGAATTTGGCGTAAACATTGTTTTGTTTTTATACCATCCTCTCATTTGCATGCACCCTTGCACACACGTACACCCATTAGGTCTTTAACTTTTCATTCACTAGATTAACTATGCCACAAGTTAAGATCTTAGGGGTGTCTTTGGTTTGTTGACATGTGGTGAGTATTCCCGATCGTCACCTCGGGGGTACTTTTGTGCTTTAGAGTTGTTTTGCAGGCATAGCGATCACTCCCATGAGTTCGTAATAAAAGCTGAAATCAAGATCGTCAACACCTCCAAAAGGAGGTGAACATGAGTTGCGAAACGATTGGGACCAAGGCTTGCGACAAAGGGAGGACATTGAAGGACAATCAAGGCAACAAAAGTGAAAAGTATGATGATCACCACACGTGGCGGTTGGACTTCAAGGATTACAATATGGTTCGCATTCTTCCATGCCTAGCAACATGCTAAGCATGGGGGAACTTGGTGGACAAGAGAAGACCACGTGGAGTACAAGATCACGGTTGCCAAGAGGTGCTAATTTTCTTCTTCCATGGTAAGCACAATGCTTAAGCATGGGGGAGTGTGCGCGACATGCATCAAAGGATGGTAACAATTCCTCAACCCTCCTTTTGTCCACATTTTTCTATATGTTTGTCAATATTTATATTCCTTCAACCTTAGACAACATGCAACTCTTGTATATCTCTCTACATAATAACATGGCTACTAGGAGTACAACCTAGATTTGTTTTTTTCAATAAATAGTAACCACCACTACCTTGTGCTCACCACGATGATATCTTGTATGCTCTCACTTATGGATATATGATGATCATTGCTGCTTTGCTCATTCTTGTGCTTGGTTTGTGTATGATTAAGCTAGTGCTCTCTCTAATATGAATCTGAAAATAACTTAAATACTAGCCTAATCTTTTGTGGAGGTAATGATAATTTAAGTCCCATGGTGTTCTTCGTGCTCTCATTTTTGAATGAATCAAGCATAATTTATTTTTGTTCTTAAAATGATGCCAGCCTTATCTTTGATGATCACTTGCATTTTGCTCTACCTATCCAAAGCCAAATTTTGATTGAGTGAAAAACCGTAGTTACAAGATTAATTTTTGGGTGCATCAATTCAGATTTGTTTTCTTTGGTTCGAGTCTAAGAAGCTGGTCATTCCGTATTTTTGTGTACCGTTCTTTTGCTAGCCAATCTATCCGTGCATTGTGAGTTTCCACATTGGGAATTTCGCAAACCTCGCCGGATATCCACCCCCAAAAACCCATATCATCTTTTTGTGTTTACCTCCTTGACCACAACCCAAACTTGAGTATGGATGAACATTTCGAGGAAGACTACAAAAAGAAGGCGCCATCAAGTGGAGACAATTTTGGGAGACCTCCAAAAAGGACCCCTAGAAGACTATGAGTATCTTTCTCCATAGAATATTCAAAAATTTCAGTACCACCTTGGCACATCCTTGATCACCTCTTTTGCTCGGGATGAGCAACGTCTAAGCATGGGGGTTTGCCAAGGAAGTACTAGTGTAATCTAGAGTTCAAGGGGAGTTAAAAAAAAGAGTAGAAGAAAAAAAAATGTGTGTGTGATGAAAGAAAGAAAAAAAAGAAGGAAAAGTATGATGAGAAAAAGAAAGAAAAAAATGATGTTAAATATATATATAAATAAAGCTCCCCGGTTCTCTAGTTACACTTGAAAGGTTCAAAAAGCTTCAAGATCAAGACCCATACTCTTTTTCCAACCATGTGCAATCCGATAACGAGGACTTCGCTTGTGCCTCGGGATCACCTTATGCCATTTGCACATGTCCACCTATCTAAAAGTGTGTGTGTGTTTTTTTTCTCTCCCCCCTCCTTGAAATATTATTTTCCAATGACCTTTTTGACTAGGCTCAGTAATTCCATGAGAAGCTTGTCTTGTTTTGTTTGCATTCCATTTATGAAATCTTGATAGGATCACCTTTCCCAAAGCTCCATATAAAGCCTTCCACCAAATATTTGAGAGAGGAAAGGAGCAGTCCTAGTAGGCTTGGGAGACAAGATGAGATGAGAGTACATAAGCAAGATGCAAGGAGGTTTATTATTGATCTTGGTAAAGCAATTTTTTTCCCTTCATCCTACGCTTTATTTCAAAATTTCTAAGATTTGTTTAAAATTTGAGAGCATGTTTAATTACTTGTGGAAAGAGCCTAAATGATATCTACCCTCCATAGAGATGAAAGCTAGCTACATTATGGAACTTTAACAAATATAATCATGGAGAGCACTATGTTTTCTCATGTATGATCAAGTGCAGGGTATGAACATTGAAAGGCAATACTGACGTCCATTAAGGGCTTACTCGAGGACGAGCAAGGTTTAAGCATGGGGGTATGTTAACGGTCGATTTTCGTCAAACAAGAGCACTTGTTACACTTTGGTTTGAGCTTTGAATTATAACTAACCCGCCACTAGGTATACTAATGATGTAACAAGTTCACACTTGCATGTGGTTTTTGGAGTTTATTGTTTACGTAGGAAATCAACGTTAAAGAGGAGACTTTCGGGATAAGTTCATCAAGCACTTTATGAGAAGATCATGAAGCCCATCACAAGTCAAGACATGAAGTGAACACGACTCCAAATTGACCCAAGGACCGAAGCATCAACACGTAAAACTCCGGGGACTAGGAGGTTTACCATCGAGATCGACTCAGCCCGAGAGATATTCTCGCAACCCAGAACAGCATGATTTTGCGGTGCAGATTCGGAGACTTAAACGACCTCTAATGGCAGAAGTTTGACTACCAAAGTTGTGGGCCTCGACGATACCTTCGATTTGGACATATGGAAGGCCCAATTCAGGTCAAAGAGCTAGGAGATATGGCCCCCGAAATGCCAGCTGCGCAGACAAGTCTGAAATCAGACAGATTATCTTCCGAGGCTGTTTTGGGGATCTTATCTTTGTTTCGAAGGAAAGCAGTGAATACCAACATTAAAGACAATTTCGTGGCACACAACCTGGACACCGAATTTGCATTATTTGGAGTCCGGACGTGGGAGATATGGCGTCGGCAAGGAAGGGCTGCGAATCAGGAAAATCTGGACGAGGCTGATTTTATGGAAACCAAGTTTGCTTCTCTTCCAAGGAGGATCTCGTGCAAGGCAAGGTGGAGCACGCCCCAAGGCACCCCAAGGGTATAAATACAACCCCCTAGGCACCCCAAGATGGTTACCGATTGAGATCCATTCATCAGAGAGCCGCCGAATTGAGGATTACACACCGAAGGAAGCCGTCACCGCCGCGAGTCATTGACGTTGCCTAGGAGATGGCTTAGGCTAGACCCTAGCCGCCATGGTTGGCCCTGCGTGGTGAAGCCATGGTGGAGTTCCGGAGCCATGCCTTGGATTCATCAAGGCACATGTACTTTTGACGGTGATATCAATCTAATCTTGTCTCTACTTTTGATCTACTTTGATGCATGCCTTCTCTCATTCATGTGTGTAGCTAGCATATGACCTTAGTAGGAATAGATCTAATCTATGTCTTGCGGATACATCGAAGTGGTGCACGGACTTACGAGTAGTCGTTCGGTGTTGATTACCTTGCGTAGTGACAGTACGATATAGGGAAAGCACCGAACAAACGTGCAACGGATATCTCCTTATCATGGTATGAGCTTTTGGTTAGTTTATCACTTTGGCCGGAGTTGCAACTAGGAGACGGTAGGCTCGTGCTACCCTTTTGTCGTGTTACCTTTAGGCTATCGAATGTGATCCATACATCCACCCAAGCTTGTATGTTAAACCCTTATGCAATCAATGCTTTGTGTAGGGTTAGACCGGTAGGTTAGATGGAGAACCCTATGAGTTTGCTTCCGATCCTTGGATTGACAAACCTTGGGGACCCTCCTTGGTGAAAAAGGCACCAAGTCACCCGTATGCTTGCGGTGAACTTCAACACGGTTTTGAACCGTCAACAGATATCTTGTGTGGCCAATTTTGTGTGTTGGTCTTTGCATCAATTGGATGTCAAAAATGCTTTGTTGCATGGTGATCTCCAAGAGGAGGTGTATACGGAGATTCCACCTAGTTATTCTGAGCCTAAGATGGTTGGGAAAGTGTGTAGACTCAAGAAGTCTTTATATGGTCGCGAGCAATCTCCATGAGCATGGTTTGATACAGGTTCAGGCGTGCATTATGTGGCATGGGATTCAAACAATGCAATAGAGATCACACAATATTTTATAAACATTCAGGGCGCAAGATTGTTGTCTTGGCTGTATATGTGGATAATATCATTATTACTAGTGACGATGAGGTGGAGATAAAATGCCTCAAGGAAAAATTGAGTTGGGAGTTTGAGGTCAAGGACCTCGACCAACTTCAGTACTTTATTGGTATTGAGATTGCACGTAATCCAAAAGGTTTTATTCTCTCACAGGGAAAATATGTTTTAGATTTGCTGAATGAGACCAACATGCGTGGATGTTGACCTTCAATCGGGTAATAATCCAGTGAACAAGGAGAGATATCAGAGGCTTGTTGGCTGTCTTGTCTATCTATGACATACAAGGCCTAATATATCATATGCAGTGAGTATTGTAAGCTGGTATATGCATGATCTGATTTGGATGTTGTATATCAAATTCTAAGATATGTAAAGAGTAGTCCAGGAAAGGGACAAATGTTTAGAAGCCATGTCCACCTAAATCTGAATGGTTCATTGTGATGCTGATTGGGCTAGCTGTCTTGATGATAGAACATCCACATCAGGCTACAGTGTCTTTGTTGGAGGAAATTTGGTGTCATGGCGAAGCAAGAAGCAGTCTGTTGTTTCTCATTCAACCGCTGAAGCGGAATATAGAGCTATGTCTTTTGCAGTTAGCGAGATGCTATGGATAAGAAATCTCTTATCAGAATTGAATGTGCTAACAAAAGACCCCTCAAGGCTCTTGTGTGATAACATTTCAGCCATCAGCATAGCTAACAATCCAGTACAACATGATAGAACAAAGCATGTGGAGATAGATCGCTTCTTTATTAAGGAAAAATTAGTTCATGGGACAATTGAGTTAAGTCATGTAAACTGATCAGGTTGCCAAATAGCAGATAGTTTATTAAGGGTTTAGGAGCAAAAGATAGTTATGTTGCTTGTGACAAGATGGGAATGTGTGATAACCTTTTATCTATCGCCCATCTTGAAGGGGAGTGTTGGGCTGTGTATGTGGTAGAGTCAGGATCTTTGGTACGCCCCTTTAGTCCCGGTTGAGTTTTGGAGCCGGGACTAAAGGATTTTCATCGACGTGGCCTGAATTGTCCGCTGACACCCCTACCCTTTAGTCCCGGTTGGTAATACCAATAGGGACTAAAGGGGGCATCAAACTGCTATTTCACAACAATAATTGGCACCAACCTTTAGTCTCGGGTGGTGTTTCCACCCAAGACTAAAGGGGACCCCTTTAGTCTTGGGTGGAAACACCACCCGTGACTAAAGCCATTCCACCCACCGGCGTTTTCTATTTCTCTGTCCCTTCTCTCTTTTTTCCCTCACACCGGTCAAACCTTATCTCCTTCCTCTCCTTCCTTCTCTATCTCATCTCTTTCTCTCCTCTCATGCAGATCCACAGAGAGGAAGTCCAGGGGCGCTCCTCGGCCGGCCGGGCGGCCACCGGCATGGGGCGCGCCATGGGCGGGTGCGGGCGGCTCCGGCGGGTGGGCGCGGCCGACGGCGGTGGAGCTGCCACCGCACGGCGGCCACGGCGAGTTCCCGGCCGGCACAGCCCCGTTTTCTGATTTTTCTTGTGATGCAAAGGAAATTTGTGCTGTGAATCAAATCAAACTTGTGATGCAAAGGAAACTTGTGTTGTGAATTGAATCAAACATGTGATTTGCGAGTGTTGAAATTGATTGATTTACTCATGTGATGGTTAAGTTATTATGTGATGAATATTTTTCGTTTGTCTCGTTTGTGGTGTTTTTTTGTTCTCATCGATTCTCAATTGTTATGAACGGCGGCGGAGTTGGAGCAGGATGATCGCCGGCGAGGGGGTGGGGCGGAGCTGGAGATGCTCACCGGCGAGGCGGTGGCGGAGCTAGAGTATGCAGGGCACCAACAGCTACAGACTTTTTTTTGTTTTCTAAAAAATCTTTTAGTCCCGGTTGGTAATACCAACCGGGACTAAAGGACCCTTTTCGTCCCGGTTCGTTCACCTAGGACTAAAAGGGGGGGCCTTTTGTCTCTCATCATTAGTCCCGGTTGGACTTAAGAGACCTAATGCCTCTACCAACCGGGACTAAAGCCCCTCACCCTCCCATGTATTGTGTATATACATATGTGAACTAGCAGGGACAGAGACTCTTCAAAATTTTCCCCACATATCCATTCTCTTCAGCAATATTTCCAAGCTGCATAGTGCATCAGTAATTTCACCTTCAACGATGCCATGGCCGTTCTTGTTGCCAATGCAAGATGCGTGCTCAGACTCTGCATTTCACCCAAGTCCTCCTCTTCGGCATATCGCTAGACCATGAACGATTTCTGCTGGCACATGGAAAATAGAGTGCTGGCGGGCGCACTTGGCACCCGCAAGCACTATGGTGTACGAGGGCGGCGGGGCAGCACCCGCCATCAGTGAGGTCTCTATGATGGCAAGCGGCATAACACCCACTAGCACAGATGGTCCCGTTTGTGTTGGTGGGTGACTTATGCCGCCCGCCAGCGGAGATGAGACAAGAACTGGCGGTCGACATAAGCAACCGTTGGCACCTGTGGGACCATCTGTGCTGGAAGCTTCCTCATGTGACCCGCCAGCATTGTGCCTTGTACAAGAATTCCAACAACTTCTTCCCAAACAACTTTCCATTGGTGTTTCACCCGAGAGGAGCTTGGGAAAAGCTCCAAAAACACCAAATCTAGGTGGCGATATAATGTGACTTTGTGCCATTCCAACCTTGTTTTTCACCTTTTATCCATCATTTAGCTAGCTTCGTCATTAGAGATTTAGATCTAGATCTAGGGTACGGTTAGCTAGCAAGGAGAGAGAGAGAGAGACCACAACAGAATGTATGTTTTGCTAAAAGATGGAAACATTTAAAATTTTAGGTATGAGATATCAGTAGGATTGAAAGCAGTAGATATATGTATGCACCTCAGCGGGGCCAGGCTTCACGAATACCACAACAGCTTTATATATATTAGGCATAATAGCATTCGTCTCCCTAATCTTACCCTATAAAAAGCTAACATGCACAGTGCAATGGGGAACAATGGAAGGATCACTAGTGAAATGTCCACACAAAGCTAGCTCTATAGGAATGGCAGGTGCAAGGAAATGGCCTACCGCACGAATGTTGACAAGTAGTATCCTCTAGTATTCCACTGGCATACTTCATCCATCATGTGTCACCTGTGCTTAGACAATGAGTGGAGAGTGTTGTACCATTCAAACGATATACAGGATGAATCAGATGAACGAAAGTGCTTGTCTTGCACATCCAAAATCGTGGCCTCTGAATGCCACCGGGCCATAGTGTCCCATGGCACCGTATTCTTTGCATGTTTTATAACAAGGTTCTTGTTGGGACTTCAAAAATGCCTGAAATAGTTTGGTTAAATTTCAAGTGTAATAAGAACCGTCACCGTTCAAAAATTTCCATGTGGGTGCTAAATTCAATGGAAATATGACACCAAGAGCAACTCCAAGAGATTGTTAAAAAAATTCTCCCTAAAAACTATGTACTAGGACTGTTCTAAATTTTTTTCTCCCAAAATCACAAAATCATACAGCAGTTCGCTAATAACTAGTTCCCCGAAATTTTAAAACAGGCCACGTCATCTAATTGGGCCCATCTTACTTCACTTGGGCTGCCGACCACGTCATTATCCACATCCACGCCCATGGCCTCTGTCCTTTCCTCTCGTAGGACAGCGCGGCCGCTAGTGCTGAGCGGAGTGCCGGCGTCCTTGTTCGGCCGATTCGCCGTCTAGGAACCCTGCAAGGCCAAGCTGTAGGGCACCGCTGAAGCTCTCACCATCCTGCCGTCGCCATGTACCGATTCGGAATCGAAGAAGAATCCGCCGGATGTTCGGCACCACCGGTCGCGCCGATTCGCCTCCTGTTGAGCCCGCCGGAGGCCGGAAAGCGCCAACGCCACGACCTTCTGCACGTTCTCCACCAGTCGCCGTCGTTGAATCGCCGCCGGAGGAGCTCACTGACCCGAACCCTGAGCCGGCTTTCCTCACCACCTGACGTCAAATCCGGCTGTACCCGTGATCCTCCACCGCCGGTGAGCCTCTCTACGAGTTCGCCTTGACCTCGTTTCCCTTTTCCCCACCTCGGAGGTAGCGGGTTCAACAAGCCACCAGAAATTGATCCCTCGAGCACAGGAAGGAAATGTGCGGGGTGGTTGGGGGCGGCCGCAAGACACAAATATTTGCACGCCGAGGTCGCTCGGATTCGCGTTGCTAATATTTTGGGAGAGGTTTAGGACTACTGTTGGAGTCATTTTTTCAATTTTCTCCCTAAAGAAGGTATTAGCAGTGAGATTGGGGTTATTTTGGAGTTGCTCTAATATAAACCCCACACAGAAGTTACCTAGGGTGGTAATGGGTCATGGCCCTAATGCACTTTTCACGATCCACAAAGCCCCTACTACTTGTTAGCTCAAAATTGTATATTATTATGGCTCGATCTTTAAATTTGCTTGACTAAATTGGAAGGCACATTACCACCCCTGCACAGAACAGGTTTTATAAACTTGTAAGCATAGTTACATTACAACTTACCGAATCATTCAGAAAACAAACTCCCGCACAAGCTATGCATGTTTTCGACGACTAGACATATGTTAACAGAGGAGAAGCCTCCGTTCCCTCAGAGCTATGCATGGAGAACATAGAGGGATTATGGCTTTGGGACAGAAACACAAGCGGCTTGATGTTCCGAAGCTGCGTTGTCAAGGTTTCTGTTCAAATGAGGACTTGACGTTGGTACAAGGAGGACAGACATCGCAGAGTTACATCTTTATTTTTTATCTTCTAATATTTGTCTTTTTATTAAAGGTAGCACGACTGCATTTCAGCTGTGGCAATAAAAACTGCATCACAACAACTAACCTGAATTTCGAACTGACGATAACTCATGTTGCTCAACAACATTTGTGAGGAAGCCACCTTCTTACTTGTAGATTTATCTGATCAACGATGGCTGAGGAGGCCAGACTTCTAGGTTATCAACTTTTATCTCTTTATTTGGATGAATAGAAATTCTGATGTTGAATTCGAAGACAAAAGAATAGTTCAAACTCGGAATATCTACTTGATTTAACTGGGAGATAAACTTATTAAATATCTACCTTATCATTGATTTCTTTAAATGAACTCATCATATAAAACGTACAAGTAGAGATCAAACATAAAACATATAAAATTCCTCAAAAAAACATAAAACATAGAAAAAAAGATCATTTGTGAAAAAGTACAAGAGTTTTTGACAAAGACAACAAAGAAATCATGAATATTTGTTCCGTTTGCTACCTTTCATCATCCTCGTTACATATATGGATGACTGCATTTCTTTTCGGGTCAAGGAGCTAGTGGGACATAAAGATTGCACAATTATTCCCTTGAAGTTCATAGAACTGACAAAGCAAAACCATGTGACAAATCTTATAACCTGAAAAAAAGTTATTCACAAAAGTTCTAATATGGCTAAATGGATAGATCCAACAACCTGTTCATTACATCCAGTTTCTGCGGCTATCGATGGTTTGTGTTTCTCACATCCGCAATCCATACAATTATCTAAAACTTTTGTTCGTATAAATTAAATATATTTTTTGTTTTGAGAAAATGATACCAACAAGAGTTGCACTACTGGAAAAACGCTCATTTGTACCGGTCCGTAACCCTCATTTGTACTGGTTATTGAGCCGGTACAAGCCTTCCGGTACAAATGATGTTGAGCATTTGTAGCATTTGTACCGGGTGGAGTCTCGGCCTGGTACAAATGTCCCTTCCCCCCTCCGACGTGGCAGGGGGGCATTTGTACCGGGTGGAGGTACCAACCCGTACAAATATGCTTTTTTTTGTTTTCTTTAATGTTTCTTTACTCTAACGTATTTGCTTAATGTACTAATACTAATCCTAATATGCTGTAATATAAAGTCATGTGGCATATAAAATATTATATTTGAGATAATATTCTACATGCATTCGTATATATTTACTTGTACAATATTATCTCTAATATTATACAAATAAATATATACGAATGCTTGTAGAATATCATCTGAAATCCTGAAATTGAAGAACTTCGGAAATAATATTACACATTAGCATATTGTGCATACTGAAATTTAGATTAATAATATACATTGGATGAAATATTAGTATAGTTTAATTTTTGCTTCTAGATGCTTCTTTGTTGGTCTGACTCGTCTCTTCTCCGGTCGTTGCTCCCGTTACAATAATAGAGGATAAGCTTGCATAAAACTCTCCCCCTGGATTAATAACCTCGTCTAGAAGAAATCCGCATAATTGTTCTTGAATCAATTAGATTTTTTCTGTCTCGAGAAATCCTTCCTTGATGTTGCCAATCTACCAAAGAATATGAACAAAAGAATAAGAACCGGAGAATATGAACAATAAGAACTACATGTAGTCGTAGTTGTGTGTGCAGGCACCTTCTCTTCGAATTTGTTAGCATCATCGCAGGTTGTAACACGATGTATGTACTCACAAACATAGTATATGCATAGATTTGTGCCGGAAGGCTGCATCATGACCTGCACATATGGGAAAACCAAGTGATGAAATAATTTTTATTGTATTGTAAGAAGTGAATAAGCTAAGACACATATTGGCCAATCATAGTGGACATAAAGGTTGTTGTTGAACTTTCCGGGTACTTTTCACAGAGACAAGTCCATGCAGTTTTAATCAACTCTATGACATCTTGGTATCTACTTTTATCTGTAGTCTTGTACAAAGAGTCGAAGACAAAGACCTTGCTTGGCGCCATACAAAACTAAAGAGAATCTTGTGGAAACTGTCCATAGATGTAGAAGTATTAGTTCCTTAAAATATACAATGTAATTTGAAAAAAGATAAAGAGATGAGATACACGTTGCTCACCCGAAGTTGTATGGCAGCTCTACGACAGCCTTGTCATAGTGTTTGTCTAGAAAGTAGATGATGTGATTAAGTATTTCCCTCTCATTAAGCTTGAGAGTGTTCTGAGTTATAATCAAAGGATCCATGTAACCCACACTCATGATTCCTTTCCTCCTGCACCATTGCATCTCAAAACTGTATGACACAAAAAATATAGAAGTTTAGATATGCGATACAGTGGCTAGAGCATTGATTTTTAACTTACAGTATAATAAACACTTACAGAGTCCAGCAACTAACGAATGAGACGTCAACTGCATCCATATTGAATAGGAACCAGAATTCCTCCTTGGGAATAGTGAAGACCTGTTGTCCACGTAAATAATGATGGTCCTTAATGCGAACCTAGTGCAACTCCATCCCACCGGCAGCTTGTGACATGTGCCACTTGTGCAATTCATACATCCTCATTGGAATGTACGGGAGCAATCGCGGCCACACAAGCTCACTCCCAGTCACATACTTTGGTCTCTTTGCCCCTTTATGCGGTGCAATTTCCTCATCCCCTAGAAGTTGTCTTGCCGAGTCAAATCAAGCACTTGTTGCTCATACGTTGTAAGTGGTCTAGTTGCCCTATATGACACTTCATCAGTTGGGATTTCATCCTCCCCTCAAATTTGAGCTTCAGTCAGACCTGTTCCTTTGTCAATTTCAGCCATTTGATGCTCATACGTTGAAAGCACCTTGAGGTCGGGGATAAATTGTTTTGACTGGGTCCCTAGTTGTGGAACACTAGATGCAGTTTTCTTCTTCGCACATTGTGTCTAGAGTACTTGTCAGTCGTAGTCAGTCAATGGCTTGGGAATATCATCTGGTGTTTTTCTTCTTTCCTCTTCCATTTTCCTCATAAAACGATGAAATTTGACCTGGTCAATTGGTTTCTCAACTGGAGGCTCCTTAACTTTGAATATTTGTCTATCCAATTCTTGCCTCACCGACTGGTCAGCCTATCTTTCACTTTAAGATATTCCTAGTGCTCAGCCTATCTTTTAAATGAAGCCAAAAGAATGCCTTGTGTTTTCATCTTGGCTGCTGCCTTCCAAACCCAGTTGTAGGAAGGGTGTACAAATCTGAAACCTAGAAGTTGTTTGTAAGCTTTGACTGAGGAGAAATAAGGTGAGCCCCAAATGTAGAACCAGATGTCTTCCTAATCATCTCCTGGAAGGTTCTGAATTAACTGATCTAGCTGCAACAGTTGATCATAAGCCACATTTGACAATGGCAGATTAAAGAGATCACCAATTTGTTCAGCTTTCTTAGCCCTTTCTTAGCCAAAGGTAACAAATATCTCCTTTACTAGCCATAACAGATCCAATGCCCTTACACTTGTCAAGCAATTTCAGAATATCTCTCCACCAAAAAGATCCTTTCATAGTATGATTGGGTAATTTTCCACTGCTATAGTATTTTTCCTAGATCAGATGTACCCAGGGTATGTCAGCTTTACTGAAAACTTATGGAAGTTTTTGAGTAATAGAGCTTCATTGTGGGTTTCCAGATTAATCACCCCCCAAACCACGTTCAGATTTTGGTAGGCACACTGTCATATGGACGTCCCTACGCACACCAAGGAAGCGGGTCCAGTATTGACTACTACGTGGGCCCCTGGGACTACCTGACGTTTGGGCCATGGTGCAAGACGGCGTGGGCTACAAGACAACAGAGGACTAGAACTCGGATAGGGATGCTTGCCATGTTCGAACCCTTGTAGAGTACTCCTACCCGTGTATGACTAGTACTCCTCAACCTAAACCGACTTGTAACCCTGCCTCCCGATGAATATAAGGCGAGGCAGGGACCCCCTCTATCTATCCACATCAACTTGTAAACAACACCCCATCAATCAAGAGCTACACAACATACAAGACATAGGGTATTACACACATTGCAGCCCGAACCTGTCTAAATTGTGTGCCACGTGTCTCTCCTTCGAGTTCCTGATCTCGGCGAGGCCACATTCAACCACCTCGGATACCCATTTGGTGAGTTTGCCGGTCCAAAACACCGAGACACACAATTTCCCAAGCAGCTTTAGGTGGAGTTTTTGCATTTAAGTCTGCACCCTTCAAATGCAATTTTTTCTGAATTTGTCAATTTGTTTGAATACAGTTTTTGTGGACCTTGAAAGTGCACATATAGAATGTTGGAAAACATGAGAGATTTGAGCCTAGAAGGTTTAAAGAACTCAAATCCTAAAGCAGTGGGGATGGATCGGGGATAGACATAGCTCATCGGCGGTAAGAACAACTCCGTGAGCTGCCGCAGGTTGGTGTAGAGCGGCGTTGGTGAAGCTTGAGCTCAACCTTCACTTGAGCTTGTGGAAGAAGAAGGAGATGGATGGACAGGTGGTGCATCTCGCTGGCGTCGAACTCTGACGGTCCTTGGCGAAGCTCCGAGACGAGGTGGGGTCTCCTATGGTGGAGTTCACCTAGGGTGCTCCTCCATGGTTTCTTGGTGGAAGAGAGAGGGAGTTTGGGAGAGGATAGTCACATGCCCTGATCAGGATGGGGAAGCGAGGCGTGATGGGTGAGGTCATGGGGGCAACATGCCAACGAAGTTCTTCATGCGCGACACGCACCGCTGGGCAGGGTCAGCAAGTTCTATTTATAGCTAAACTATACATAATGCATAATGATGCTCACGATGACATGATTAGATTAAGCATGTTTTGGGCTGTTACACAATGCCTAAAATTTTGTTTAAATTTTTTTAAAGTGCAGAGTTGTATCTGTCACTCCATGAGCAAACAGATGACCTGCACATTATTCGAGGCTCTGTTAGTATTTGATTGACACTGCTATGGTTGCCTAACACTAATTCACTCGTCATATCGGATGTTCTAAAGCTAATTTGGAGTATTAAACATAGATTAATGACAAAATTCAGTTCATAACCTCTGGTTAATTCGCGAGAAGAATCTATTAACCCTATATAGATCATGATTAGACAATGTGCTGCTAATTAAACATCTTTTAATGATGGAGTAGCATCGGTAAATTCGATGAGATAATTTCGACAATTTTCTTCACCCAAACTTAACAAGGCCAATCAAACTTGTCAGAATGCTTGCTAGCAATGTAGTAGTATAATCTTCAAGGCAACACACATGCTTGTTCAGATTTATATCTTGAAGTAGGCACCAATTAATTGCTGGTTAGTCATAAGCTCAAACTGATATGTATAAATATGTAGTGGCACACTTCCATATTAGTTACACATCTTAACACTACTACCTGACCTTTTAGTAAACATATAAGTACCCACAGAAACAATTGAGATGATGGGACAAAACTTGAAAAGTATTGTGAGATGTGGGAATTGGAGACATCAGGAAAGAGGCATATTCTTGATTATTCAAGCGGGCCTCTAGCTGCTCTAAATGCCGCTCTCTTCTTCATTTTCTGTCAGGCAAAATCTAACAGCATCCCCTTAAATTAATAAAACTTAAAATAAAAGGCTAGCAGCAGGTGCACAGAGTCCGGGCAAATGCGCTTTTCTTTTTCTCTGGGCGAAGCAGATGCCTGGGAGATGGCACTTTGTAGCATGTGTCCAAGTCGTTGTGCATTATACTTCTGTTGACATCTGTTGCGATGCATACAAGGTTTTAATTAATCAAATGAACATTAAAACGGAAAGGTGACACATCTTCAGACAAATAAAACTCATGAATTTCAGTGTTAAGAATACGGTTTTAGCATCTCTCCCGCGTCCGCGCATCACTCTCACCCGAGGGCGTCTAGCTTGGGGGCTCCAACGTGCGCTGACAGAGGCTTGTCTGGGCCGCCCGGTGGCAGCCAGTACGGACAGCCGCGCGCGCCACTCCTCCCTCTCCCATTCCTGTCGCCGCAGCACCAAGGTCGTATCCGGTCGCCCTAATCCTAGCTGACACCTTGGTCGGGATCCGCCCACTCTAGACCTTGGTCTTTGAACTTAGCATAACATCTTTAAATTTCACTTGTGTTGGTAAATAATTTTTGTTCTATGTTACTTGTGTAAATTTTGTGTGCATCAGTGCATATGCCATTTAATTTAGTTTCTCACTACAAACCGCCCCACCTCTATTTTTTTTTGGCTCCACCACTGATGATCGCGGCGCGTAGCGACAGTGGCTTGGAGGATTGGCCCGCCTGATGGTGGTGGCGGTTCCCTGGGCCACTGGTCACAAGTTACATCTCTTCATCAGCACCAGATCCGTTGGAGGGAGGCTCACCTCACCACGTAATACAATACTTTTAATTGGCAGCATTTTGTTCCAAACTGCGTAAGCATGTTTCATTCTCATATATACACTGTCACAATGCAGGATACATTTTTTTTTACTAGTTTGGGTTCATGTTGTTTTAGTTGTGACTGCTATGACAAGATGATTTCTCTAAACACAATATAGGTCCTACTGTGTCCTACTTGCCAGCCACTTGAAAAAAATGAGGCAGAAGTCCCTCATGATTCGTTGAGCATATCTTTGTAGACATTTTGAGGGTCTAAACCGAAGAAGAAAAGAGAAGAAAGAACACCATCGGATGAACCGACGGTACCTAGAAGCAAGCGTCGGTGCAAGCAACGGATGATTTGGTACATTGTGTGAAGGCCAAGTTCAATAGGCACCGTCGGATGAATCGAGGGTCCATATTCTAGTGGCACCAGCTGAATGTCAGAAGTGAAGCAGCGAAGACGGAGGCGCTAGATGAACCTACGCCCCATTGGTAGGAACCGTCGGTCTATCAAATGAATCAAGGAATCAAGACAGCAAGCGTCAGCGGCCTTCAGCACCAGATGAACCGGCGGTCAAGCATCAGTTCATCCGACGCCTATGTTTATTCTATACAGAGAGGTTTTGGCTCAAAATCTTCAGCACTTGATGAACCATAATAGCATCGGATGAATTGTGTCAGCAGAAGTCAAAGGTGGAAGGCAACGGCTAGTTGCACCGGATGAACCGACGACCCCAAAAAGTGTAGCGTCGGATCATCCGATGTTACCTAGAAAAGGCTAGCTGTTAGAGCAACGGCTCTATGGACGCCATGGGCTCCTTCCACCCAGCCATTTGAGGTTGCTGGATTGTGTGGAAGTGTAGAGGAGTGCAAGACACTTAGAAGATCATATTCAAGCCATCCAAGTGCTAAGTTGCTCATCCAAAGACTTGCACATGCTTTGTGTGTGTAGTTAGTGTTAGGCTTAGCTTAGAGCTGAGTGAGTGCAAGGTGTGCCAACCTTGTGACGTAATTCTTGAGTGGATCGAGTTGTACAAGGTGCGCCAGAAGTCTTGGGGCCTAAGTGGCTCACCGACAAATGTCACGCCCGATTTTAAAGACAAAACCAGATGCATAATTTACATGTGCGTCAAGATCAAGTTACACCCACGTAAACGACCTTAGTGAATACCAAATATAGTGCCAAGCATAAAAGAGAGTAATATAACCATTACATGACCGACTGTCTCATAAACGAACCATCAGAGCGAATAACTAGCAGCGGATCTTCAAAAGGGAACTCCACAGACAGTTGACTGGTGGCACGAGCGCCTAGAACTCCTCAAAAACCTCCAAGTCTGAGCAACAATCCGAATGGTGTAGATGCAATATAAATAAACAAGTGTGAGCACATGTCGTACTCAGCGAGGGGAGAAACATATATAACATGCAAAGGGCAAACTGATATAAATATGTAGTGGCACACACTTCTTAATATATAGTGTGCCTCACCCTTTAGTAAAATTATATATGTACCCGCAGAGACAAATGAGATCACGAGAGGAAACTTGAAGAAAATGTCTCCTGTGGGAATTGGAGATTCCAGGAAAGAACCATATTCTTGATGATGCAAGCGGGCATCTATCTGCTAGCAGCTTCCCTTAAAAAAGCTAACAGCAGCTGCGCAGAGTCCGGCTGAATATGCTTTCCCGCGAGCAGAAGTTTCCATGTGCGAGGATCCAGCAATCTTGAAACAAAAGGCACTACATATCCTCCAGGAAATTTAAGAAGAAAAGGTTATTGGATCCAAAACCTAGGGGAAACCTTGTTGCCAAAAAAAAAAAAACCCTAGGGGGAACCCCTTCCTCCACCAAACCAGAAACCACAATTATGCAGAAATGATTATGCAACAATTATGCAGCTCGTGGCTAACCGCAACAGTACCCTCTAAACACTACTGAACCCTTAATATAAAGGTTATTGGATCCAAAACGAGCCGCCTCTAAATTTCAGCGGCTCCCTTCCCTCCCCCAAACCTAGGGGAAGCCCCTTCCTCCTCCAAACCAGATACGACAAGCACGTCAGCACATGCCCCTCGCTTCCCTGCCTCCTCCATTTCTTGTAGTGTTATGATGACACTCTATATGAGCAGCCTCCATTTTATATCGATACCATCCATTTTCATCACTGTTCTTTCTAATAATTTTTTTATATCTAAATGTATATGAAAAAATACCTATGAGAGAACCACAAACAATCCTGATATATTATATTTATTTTTAGATATTGGTGTCATGTTATAACATTGCTTAGTTTGCCAGATCATGGGAAAACAGAGTATCTAATATTAGAAATGGTTTTAGTCTTTAGATACACCATTCTGTGGAGCCAGATGCTTTTCGAGTTCCATTGAACCTTTATATATGTATAAAACCTGCTGAATGATGATGTAAATTATGTTGCACAAGAGTATGGTATGGGTCATATATCCCCATTAGGGTTTTCCATTGGAGATGGATCTCTCATCTTTTTGTAAGCCGCTGTCGTTGGCATTGTAACTGGACTCCGATCATAGTGAAGTTCTTACTGCCTAGCGCCCATGGTTTTTCCCTCTCATGTTGAGAGGGTTTTCCACGTTAAATATCGTGTCTCATTTGCGGTATGATTTCTTTGTTTTCTTCGATTATTCAGCACCGTTTATAACAAGTGGTATCAGAGCCTGTTTCAGACTAGGGTTCCTTGATGCCCTCGACAATGAAGTTTGATCTACCATTGTTAAATTACAAGACAAGATTCTCGCTGTGCCAAGTCAAGATGCGGGTTGTTGTGACGCAAACTCATGATCTTAATGAGGCACTGGATAAGTTCGGGGACAAGGCGTCCAAAGATTTGTCACACCCTGGAATTTCCAAATTTCAGGTTGTGAATAGAAAGAAAATTAAACAAATATTTTCCATAATTTTAAAAAATTTCTCAACATTTATTTTCTTTACAAGAAATATAGTATAGGGGAAAAACCTTTGTTTCATTTTCTGAATTAAATAAATGGTTTGATGTTGGAGTTTAATGAGTGCAAAAGGTTTTAAAATGCACTAAGGTGTTGATCAAAACCTTTTGAGAATTTTCCAGACTTTTTTGGAATTTATTCTCACTTTTCTTTAGCCATTTCTATTTATTAGGAGGCTCTAAAATCCTTTTAATGAGCTCCAAATACTTTATTTGGGTCATTCATGTCCCAATGTATCTCTAGGAATTTTCCTGAAATTTTTGGGATTTTTAGAGTATTTTTCGTGCTTTATATGGATTGTCTGGATTTTTGATTGCACAAGAAAATAATTTTTGAAAATAAAAAATCTTCTCCTATCGGTTCGAGCCGAGGTGATGTGTTGTGGGGCGGAGGCACCTTTTGCCGCTGATAGGAATAATCCTCGGAATATTCTCTAAACGGTGATATGCCTTCCTTACATAAGCGTCCGGTTCAATGAACCGCGCTAATCCGTCCCGGATCTAGATCTGGGAGCCTCCCCTGCAGGTCCGCCTCGGGCTATATAAAGATGCCCCTCCTCCTCTCTGACTTGCCCATTCACAACGACTGAGGTTCTCCGATGGTTAACCTAGAGAATAACGCATCGGTGTGTGTCACCGCCCCCTTTGGGTACTTTCTGATCCTCTTATCGTTCATGCTTAATTGTATTTTAATCATGAACATGTTTATGTTTAATAGTTGTTTAAACATGAACGCTTGCACATGTTATGTTGCACACACAATGTTAATTTTGCTGGAATATCTTTTTAATCATGGAATTAAAATATACCGTTTAATCGCCTATTTTCTAACAATCCAAAAACCTTATATTGATGATAGAATGATTTCGGTAGCTAGCTTTGCAAACTCCATTAAGCCAAAGTCATTTGATGGTTCCAACTATAAGAGGTGGCGAGATTTGGTCACTCTTTGGTTGACAACCATGAACGTGATGTACGTCATCTCCGAACGACTCGAGGGTGTCTCTGAGGCTTTTCAAGCTGCCGATAGCTTGTTCTGGGGTGCCGTTATCAGCGTTCTGGCTGACAACCTGATTGACACCTATCTCCGTTACAAGACAGGGAAGGAGGTCTAGGATGCTCTTGAGGCTCAGTTTGGAGTTTCTGATGCTGGTAGTGAGCTGTACGCCATGGAACAGTTCCTAGACTACAAGATGGTCGAAGACCGTCCGCTAGTGGAATAGGCCCATGAAATACAGGGACTAGCAAAGGAACTCAAAGACTATAGCAAATAGAATCCATGTGAGTTGCCCAAAAAGTTTGTGGCCGGAGCTATTATCTTCAAATTACCACACTCTTGGAGGGACTTTGCTACGACTCTAAAACACAAGAGGAAAGTGTTTGGTTTTGATGACCTTGTCGCTACTCTTGATGTTGAGGAGAAGGCTAGAGCAAAAGACACACGTGGAAAGGCAGTGGCCGGCCCCTCAAGCGCAAACTTTGTGCAAAGGGGCAATCCCAAACCGCAAAACAAGAGGAAGAAGCCTCAACAGAACCCACCCAAGGCTAATCAAGCCGACGGGCCAAAGAAGAAGAAGAAAATGCCAGGGGTAGGGCACAACAAGACGTGCTTTGTGTGCGAGAGTCCGGATCACTATGCTGGGAAGTGTCCGGACCGTAAGATGCCCAAGTCGGAAAACATGGTTATTAGCGAGGGTGGAGGAACATCGTGCGTATGGTAATTCTTTACCTACAGTTCTTTCAGTTTTTCTCACGAATGGTGGATTGATACAGAGCTAATATTCATGTGTGTGATATTTCTATGTTTTCTTCTTACCGGTCGGGGACTGGCTCCTTGTTGATGGGGAACGGTGCCCATGCGCGTGTTCTTGGTGTTGGTATGGTCACTCTGAAGTTTACTTCGGGAAAGACGGTGCAATTGAAGAACGTGCAGCATGTCCCTACCATCAAGAAGAATTTAGTCAGCGGATCTCTACTCTGTAGAGATGGGTTTAAATTAGTCTTCGAGTCGAATAAATGTATCATTTCTAAATTTGGTACCTTTGTTCGAAAAGGCTATGATAGCGGAGGCTTGTTCCGCTTTTCTTTATCAGATGATAATTGTAATAACTTTGTGAACCATGTGGTTAATGATGATGAATCAAATGTTTGGCATTCGAGGCTTTGTCACGTTAATTTTGGATGTATGTTACGCTTAGCTAGTTTGAGTTTAATTCCAAAGTTTACCCATGTCAAAAATTTTAAGTTCCATGTATGTGTTGAATCAAAACAAACTCGCAAGCCACATAAAATTGCTGAGGCGAGAAATTTGGCACCTCTAGAATTAATTCATTCCGATTTGAGCGAAATGAATGGTGTGTTGACAAAGGGAGGTAAAACATATTTCATGACTCTAATAGATGATTGCACTAGATTTTGCTACATCTATTTATTGAAATCAAAGGATGAAGCTTTGCGTTACTTTAAAATCTATAAAGCTAAAGTAGAAAACCAACTTGAGAGAAAGATCAAACATCTTAGATCCGATCGAGGTGGCGAATACTTCTCAAATGCTTTCGATTCATTCTGTGAGGAACACGGTATTGTTCATGAGAGGACACCGCCATATTCACCCCAATCCAATGGGATTGCCGAAAGAAAGAACCGCACGCTGACTGACTTGGTGAATGCCATGTTAGAAACCGCGGGGCTCTCCAAGGCATGGTGAGGTGAGGCGATAATGACAGCATGTCATGTCCTGAACTGTGTGCCCCTACAGAATAAGGAAGTAACACCATTCGAGGAATGGGAGAAGAAGAGGCTAACTCTTTTATACTTACGTGCACAGGGTTGCTTGGCCAAAGTGAAGCGTG
Source organism: Cenchrus purpureus (assembly GCA_022644695.1). Taxonomy (NCBI): domain Eukaryota; kingdom Viridiplantae; phylum Streptophyta; class Magnoliopsida; order Poales; family Poaceae; genus Cenchrus; species Cenchrus purpureus. Next base: position 131,382,592 of record CP053460.1, on the reverse strand, counting down.
CCAATCAACAAGAAACGTAAGCTTGGACCAAAGACTGTGGACTGTGTCTTTCTAGGTTATGCTTTTCACAGCGTTGGATATAGATTCTTCGTAGTAAAATATGGCGTGGACGACGTTCTCGTCGGTTCAATTATGGAGTCCAGAGATGCTACATTCTGTGAAAACATATTTCCAATGAGAGATGAAACGAGATCATCTAGGCAAGAGTCTATCGAGAAGGATAAACCTGCCGAGTCAGTAGTATGTGACATACCCACACCTATTGAACATCCGGAGGAGGATAACGATGAGGCTCTTAGGAGGAGCAAGAGACAGAGGACTGAAAAGTCCTTTGGTGATGACTTCATCGTATACCTCGTGGATGACACTCCTAAGACCATTGAAGAGGCCTACTCATCACCTGATGCTGACTATTGGAAGGAAGCAGTTAGGAGTGAGATGGACTCTATCATGACGAATGGCACTTGGGAGGTTGTTGAACGTCCCTATGGGTACAAACCTATTGGGTGCAAATGGGTGTTCAAAAAGAAGCTTAGGCCTGATGGTACTATTGATAAGTACAAGGCTAGGCTTGTGGCCAAGGGCTATACCCAGAAGGAAGGGGAAGACTTCTTTGACACCTACTCACCAGTTGCTCGACTGACCACTATACGAGTGCTACTATCTCTAGCAGCCTCTCGGTCTTCTCATCCATCAGATGGATGTTAAGACGGCTTTCCTGAATGGAGAGTTGGAAGAGGAGATCTACATGGATCAGCCAGATGGATTTATAGCAAAGGGTCAAGAGGGAATGGTGTGTAGGCTAGTAAAGTCTCTCTACGGCCTCAAGCAAGCTCCCAAGCAGTGGCATGATAAGTTCAACAGAACTTTGACATCTGTTGGCTTTGTTTCGAACGAAGCTGACAAATGTGTAAACTATCATTTTGGTGGGGGTGAAGGAGTAATCCTGTGTTTGTATGTAGATGACATACTTATCTCTGGCACGAATCTTGATGCGATCAAGGAAGTCAAAGACTTTCTGTCTCAAAACTTTGAGATGAAAGATTTGGGAGAAGCTGATGTTATCCTTAACATAAAGCTGGTAAAGGGAGGAAATGGTGGGGTGACTATATCTCAGACTCACTATGTTGAGAAGATCCTAAGCCGGTTTGGCTATAGCGATCACAAAGCTGCCCCAACCCCTTATGATGCCAACTTGGTTCTGAAAAAGAATCTAAGGATAATGGTAGATCAGTTGAGATACTCTCAGATCATTGGTTCATTAATGTATCTAGACAGCGCCACTAGACCCGACATTGCATACGTAGTTAGTAAACTGAGCCGGTTTGTTGCAAACCCGGGAAGTGAACACTGGCGTGCTCTTGAGAGGGTAATGCGCTATCTAGTAGGGACAATGAGCTATGGAATTCACTATTTCGGTGACCCTAAAGTCTTAGAGGGATATAGTGATGCAAATTTGGATCTCTGATGCTGACGAATTAAAGGCCACAAGTGGATATGTGTTCACACTTGGAGGTGGCGCTGTTTCCTGAAAGTCTTGCAAGCAGACCATACTAACAAGGTCTACAATGGAAGCAGAACTCGCAGCACTAGACACTGCCACTGTCGAGGCTGAGTGGCTTCGTGAACTCCTAATGGACTTGCCGATAGTTGAAAAATTGATACCGGTAATTCTAATGAACTGTGATAATCAAACCGTGATTATCAAGGTGAACAGTTCAGAGGACAACATGAAGTCATCCAGACATGTCAAAAGGTGGTTAAAATCTATCAGGAAGTTGAAAACACCGGTGTTATAGCTTTGGACTATATCAATACAACTAAGAATCTGGCAGATCAATTTACAAAGGGTCTTTCATGAAATGTGATAGACAATGCATCTATGGAACTGGGCTTGAGACCCACATGAGTTCCTCCATAGTGGTAACCTGTCCTATGTGATCGGAGATCCCGTGAATTAGGATGGTGAAACAAGCTATGGTTGAACTGAGAGAAGATAACCTTTAATAGGCTCATTCCATGGAAAGATGCATTTCTCTTCTAAACTGTAAGGCAGGATGGTGTATACCTTAATGTGCCCCAAGTGGCTTCTCAGAAACAAAAGAATTTGTATCTCTGAAGCAAAGACATAGTCCTCCAGTATGTCTTTAAGGAGCACACCTATCTGAGTCTGACTACTAGTCATAGTCTATGAGATTTGGGTGATCTCTAGAAAACTCATGAAGAGGCACAGAGTATGACTTATAAGCTCCAAACTGCGGGGATGCCTCGCAGCCAAGTATTAGTAATGGACTCTGGCCAAACTTGATCACACAAGACTGACAATTCAAGGCATAGTCCATTGTTCAGTCGTGAACAAGCGCAACCTCAACTCCTGGTGGATGTTCAACTTAACAGTCTCCACTGCAGTACTGGTATATCAAAGGCAGAGATGGATTTTGAGAGCATTTTTCAATGAAGCTTATAATTCTTGGTGGGGATTGTTGAAATAAATGGGCCTTAAAACATTTATTTTAATAATTAAAGATTTATAGCCCATTGCTTTAATGCTAGGGAGAATAAAAGTGAATAATACCGTAAGGATATTTGAGGAGGTCTTTACCCGACTTAATTGGTTTACAAAATGTACACCACTTGTGAAGTTGGAAAAGGAGACTGGCGAGCCACACGCGCGTGCGCACGCTCGCTCGCCTCGCCGAGCCGGGCCGAGGCCGTGGGCGTGACGTATCGTGTCGAGCCGAGCCGAGCCGAGCCGAGTCGAGTGGAGTCGAGTCGTGCGGAGCGGAACGGACGGACGTGATGTGTTGCGGGGCGGAGGCACCTTTTGCCGCTGATAGGAATAATCCTCGGAATATTCTCTAAACGGTGATATGCTTTCCTTATCCGCAAGCGTCCCGGTTCAATGAACTGCGCCTAATCCGCGTCCCAGATCTAGATCTGGGAGCCTCCCCCGCAGGTCTGCCTCGGGCTATATAAAGACGCCCCCTCCTCCTATCCGACTTGCCCATTCACAACAGATACTCCTGTTCAGGAGATCTCTCCTTCTCCTCTCTCTTTCTTTGTGTTCCGCATTCCCATCGCCGCACGCAAGATATCGGGCGAGCAGCCTTCGAACCTTGAAGATCTCGCCGGGATAGGCGCGATAAGGTTTTGGGGAGCGCGTTTGACGCGCCGCTCCCCTGCATAACTACTTTGACTACTTCCCGAAGACTGTCCGTGATCTGCACTGCGATCATCTTCCTGCACCGAATCTATACGACTACACCGACTGAGGTTCTCCGACGGTTAGCCAATGGTTAACCCAGAGAATAACGGCGCATCGGGTGACGCCGTCACCCGCCCCGCCTTTGGGTACTTTCTGATCCTCATATCGTTCATGCTTAATTGTATTTTAATCATGAACATGTTTATGTTTAATAGTTGTTTAAACATGAACACTTGCACATGTTATGTTGCACACACAATGTTAATTTTGCTGGAATATCTATTTAATCATGGAATTAAAATATACCGTTTAATCGCCTATTATCTAACAGATACAATGAGTTGCTTTTCTCAGTCGCCCGGCCTACACCATGCAACACCTCATCATGATCATGCGTGTATCCATAACCATGTTAGTAATAATCCTAGCTCATTATGTTAGGCAGTTAGTTGCATGTTTACCAATTCCTGTTTGCATGCGCACGAGCTCCAGTTCTATTGGTCAGCCGTGCGTGTAGGAGAGGTATGCCGAGGACAGCTCGCATGCTTCTGAGTGATCCGGAGTTTCAGTAGCGTCGTAAGCGTGGGGATGGACACGCTGATCGTGCGACGTGCTGTTGAGGCTGGGGCGTCCTCTGTATTTTGTTTCCTATATATATGTTCAGCAAAAGAACAAGAAAAGGTTGCTAAGTTGTTCGCAGCACAAAAACTATCGCGTTCCAAGTGTTCACGTGTGTGTGCATTGTGTTCTGTGATCTCAGGTGATCACCGGACCTCGGTGCCGGCGTGGAACACCCGCCCGGTCTAACATTTGGTATCAGAGCCACGTCTAGGTCCGAGGTGCGGCGGAAGCCATGTCTTCGTCGCCCAAGAAGCCGAGCGGTGCCACGCCGCCGCGCAAGCCGTCAGGCACGCCCTCGCCGGACAAGAAGACGGAGAAGCTGGGCTCCTCCGGCAATGCGGATGGCAAGAAGGTGTCGGGGTACAGATCATTTAGCCGCAAGCCAGCGTCAGGAAATCCCTCACCCCGCCACCGCCATGGTTCACGCCATGGTGGGGACAAAACCCGAGAGCGCGTCGTGCGCGACTCCAGCAGCTCCGGAACGTGGTCACAACTGACGAAGACAAACTACACGGAGTGGTCACGCCGTATGAAGCTCAAGCTCCAGGCGCGGGATCTCTGGGACGTCATTGGGTACGGCGACAGCGACTACCGCGACGACCGGAACGCCCTCGACGCGATCTGTAGCGGCGTTCCCTCGGAGATGGTGCCGTCACACGAAGGAGAGACCGGCCGACACCGACGCCATCAAAACCCCGCGCATCGGGACGAAGCGGCGGCGTCTTGTGTTGGTGCGAGCGCTCCAGATGGAGTATGAGAACATCAGGCTCCGTGACGGCGAGGCGATTGAGGACTTCGCACTGCGGTTCGCCGGCGTTCTTCAGCGCCTCGGCGACCTCGGTGACCCAGAGCCAGAGGAGAAGGCCGTGAAGAAGTACCTGCGTGTCATTCGACCAAGGTACAAGCACCTCGTCGTCTCCATGGAGGCATTTGTCGATCTCTCTAAGCTAACAATCGAGGAGATCACCGGGACACTGAAGTCCTCGGATTACGCCGACGAGGAACCACAGCAACCGTCGAAACAAGCCAGCGAGAAGAGCGAGAAGCTGCTCCTCACCCATGAGGAGTGGCTAGAGAAGTACAAGCCGCACAAGCAGGAAGGCGGGCGCGGTGGATCTAGCTCCGGTGGTGCAGGCAGCCGCGGCGAGGCGGCCACTCGTCGGATCTTGGTCGAGCACCACCGGGCGGGCACGGCGACACCTACAAGTGCTGTGGCAAGAAAGGCCACTAGGCCCGATCTTGTCAGCGAAGTCAAGGCGCGAGAGGCGGCCCATGTGGCCCAAGAGGAGGAGGAGCAGGCCCTTCTTCTCGCCGTGTGCGTTGACCAGGAGGAGGGGGTTCATCCCCAAATCGAGCCGTAGCTGCCGTTCACCCCACCGTCGTCCCCGGTGATCGACGCCAATGGCGAGCTCCACTTCCTCGAGAACTAGGTGTTCGCTTCCTTCAACGACTCCGGCGACCGGGATCCGAAGCGATGAGTGCAGGACACTGGGGCCTCCAATCACATGACGGGGTCCCGGGCGGCATTCTCCAGCATCGACCGCGGCATCACCGGCACGGTCCGCTTCGGGGACGGCTCAGTCGCCCGGATCGAGGGGGCCGGGACCGTCCTGCTCGCCTGCAAGTCCGGGGAGCACCGAGCGCTCCATCACGTCTACTACCTACCGCGACTGACAGCGAACATAATCTCCGTCGGTCAACTGGACGAGCGGGGCTACCAAGTGCTGGTGGAAGACGGAGTAATGCGAGTGCGGGATGAAGAACGACGCCTGCTCGCCAAGATCAGCCGCAACGCAGGCCGGCTCTATGTGCTCGACGTCGACATCGCACAGCCGGTTTGCCTAGCGGCCCGAGGAGAGGAGGAGGCCTGGATCTAGAATGCCAGATTTGGGCACCTACATTTCGCAGCACTGCGCAAGATGGGGCGAGACGACCTCGTCAGGGGGATGCCCTTGCTCACTCAGGTGGAGCAGGTGTGCGACGCATGCCTTGCCGGCAAGCACCGACGGGCGCCTTTCCCTCACCAAGCAAAAGGGCGCTCGACGGAACCTCTGCAACTCCTCCACGGCGACATCTGCAGCCCTATCACCCCGGCCACTCCAAGCAGGAACCGGTACTTTCTTCTACTCGTAGATGATCATTCCCACTACATGTGGATCTCCCTACTGCCATCCAAGGACGCTACTGCCACTGCCATCAAGAATGTCCAAGCCGCGGTGGAAAGAAAGAGCAGGAAGAAGTTGCTGACTCTGTGCACTGATCGTGGCGGTGAATTCACCGCGGCTGACTTCATCCAGTACTGCGCCGAGCTTGGGGTACAACGTCAACTCACGGCGCCATACTCACCACAACAAAACGGAGTCGTGGAACCAATCTGTCGTCGGGACGGCGAGGAGCATGATGAAGGCGAAGCACCTCCCGAGCATGTTCTGGGGGGAGGCAGTCACCACAGCGGTGTACTTGCTCAACCGCTCCTCCTCGAAGAGCACTGGAGGGAAGACCCCGTATGAGCTCTGGACTGGGAGCACGCCGGGCGTCCAGCACCTCAGGATGTTTGGCTGTGTCGCCCATGTCAGGACGACGACGCCGCACCTCAAGAAGCTCGATGACCGCAGCCGGCGCATGATCTTCATCGGGTATGAACCTGGCTCCAAGGCGTATCGAGCATATGACCCTGCGACAGAGCGTGTCGTCATCAGCCGCGACATCATCTTCGACGAATCAGCCGAGTGGAGCTGGTCGGCGGACACCAACGCCGACACACAAGACTTCGCCATCGAGGGCTTCCCCTGTTCAGCTCCTGAGATGTCATCACGACGACATCATGCTCAGCAGCGCCCGATTCATCATCGCCCGTACCAACACCCTCGCCAGGACCTGCTCCTGGGAGCGCCACGCCGAGCACGCCCACGCCCCAGAGCGCGGCAACACTGACAACACCTGCGACGCCCGTCTTCGTCTCTCCATCGAGCTCCGGTGTTTCCGAGCGCCTGGATGCGGCCCATGACGAGGATGTCCCACTTCGCTTTCGACCGATCAGCCACGTGTTGGGATCTGCCACTCCGCCGGGACCGATCGAGCGGGTGCTTGCTGATCAACTTCTGCTGGCTAGTGAAGCTGAACCCGCGACATTCGAAGAAGCACTGAGGTATGAAAACTGGCGACTAGCTATGCTCGATAAATTTACCTCAATAGAAGGCAACAATACTTGGGTTCTGGTTGATCCACCTCCTAGTGTTCGTGTAATTGGGCTCAAGTGGGTTTACAAAACCAAGAGGGATGAAGCTGGATTAATATCCAAGTACAAGGGCAGGCTGGTTGCAAAGGGTTATGTGCAGCGTCAAGGTGTTGATTTTGATGAAGTATTTGCACCTGTGGCAAGATTGGAGTCAGTAAGGCTTCTGTTGGCATGTGCTGCAGCTGAAGGGTGGCATGTCCACCACATAGATGTGAAGTCGGCCTTTCTGAATGGTGAATCGCTTGAGGATGTTTATGTTGAGCAGCCCCCTGGGTTCATAAGGGGGAGGAACACAAGTTACTCCACCTGATCAAGGCTTTTTATGACCTCAGACAGGCTCCAAGAGCCTGGTACTCAAAGCTGGACAGCTCTCTGCTGATGCTTGGCTTTACCAGGAGCAAATCAGAACATGCAGTATACCTGCGTGGCCAAGGTGCAAGAAGACTCATAGTGGGTGTATATGTTGATGATCTTGTGATCACAGGAGGAAATCATCAGGACATTCACAGATTCAAACAAGAAATGAAGAACACTTTTCAGATGAGTGATTTGGGGCTGCTGAAGTACTATCTTGGTTCGGAGGTAGTGCAGCTCAAGGATGGGATCACAATATGTCAGAGAGCATATGCAGCAAAGATCTTGCAAACTGCAGGACTCTCTGACTGTAACCCAAGTGAGACACCTATGGAGTCCAGACTGAAGCTAAGCAAAGGAAGCACTGCACCTGCAGTGGATGCCACTCTGTATAGATCAATTGTACGTTCTCTCAGGTATCTGGTGAACTCTAGGCCAGATCTTGCCTTTGCAGTGGGGTATGTGAGTAGGTTCATGGAGAAACCCACCACTGAGCATTTGACAGCAGTGAAGAGAATTCTGAGGTACATTGCTGGAACACTTCATTATGGCTGTCTCTACAAGAGGGAGAAGGAAGCAACACTGATAGGATTCAGTGATAGTGATCTTGCTGGGGATGTTGACACTAGGAAGAGCACCTCAGGGATCCTTTTCTTCCTCGGTGACAATGTGATTACCTGGCAATCTCAGAAGCAGAAAGTAGTTGCATTATCTTCATGTGAAGCTGCATACATTGCAGCTACAACTGCAGCTTGCCAGGGAGTATGGTTGGCAAGGCTACTGGTAGAACTCAGAGGGAGGAAGCCAGCCATCATAAATCTGAAGATTGACAGTCAGTCAGCAATCCAGTTGAGCAAAAATCCTGTTTTCCATGACCGTAGTAAACACATTGATGTGAGATATCACTACATTCGTGACTGCATTGAGGAAAACAGGATGACATTGGAGTTCATTGGAACAAAGGATCAGCTGGCTGATATTTTGACAAAGGCTCTGGGTCGAGAACAATTCTGCGAGTTGCGTTCAAGACTTGGAGTCATTGGTGTACAGAAGATGAGCAAGGCTTAGGAGAATTGTTAGTAATAATCCTAGCTCATTCTGTTAGGCAGTTAGTTGCATGTTTACCAATTCCTGTTTGCATGCGCACGAGCTCCAGTTCTGTTGGTCAGCCATGCGTGTAGGAGAGGCATGCCGAGGATAGCTCGCATGACTCTGAGTGATCCGGAGTTTCAGCAGCGTCGTGAGCGTGGAGATGGACACGCTGATCGTGCGACGTGCCGTTGAGGCCGGGGCGTCCTCTGTATTTTGTTTCCTATATATATGTTCAGCAATAGAACAAGAAAAGGCTGCTAAGTTGTTCGCAGCGCAAAAACTATCGCGTTCCAAGTGTTCACGTGTGCGCGCGTTGTGTTCTGTGATCTCAGGTGATCACCGGACCTCGGCGCCGGCGTGGAACGCCCGCCCAGGTCTAACAAACCATGTATACAGTATGAGTCGATGATTGATTAGAGAATCTTCATTGGAATTGGAGACATGGAGAAAGAGAAATATATCGGCAGTGGGTGATCTGGGAGATTTCCCGCATCGGCCACCAAGGAACACGTGAGATAGGGATGTCGAGCCCGTCATTCTTGTTCTGGAATGGAACAGGAGAGAAGACAGCTTGTCCTCTGGGTGTCCGGAATCGGCCACGTTATAGCTTCCTACAGCAGCCATGTCCAGAGAATAGGGAGAGGAGCGGGTTGGCTTGTTCCCCGATGGGCTTTACTGCTGCCTCTTGAATCAAGTGTGGCAGCAGTGGGGATCTCTGGAATATGCAGTGGATCACAAAGAAGCACGTAAAGGCAAGAGACCACCATTGCATTATAATGAATGGCATGGCATTAATTGGTTATAGTAATGTCATGATCGTGAGTTGTGGCATACCTTGGCGACTCATAACATCTTCATAACTGGTCGACTTATTATAAAAAACAGGCACAACTTAATTTAGTACCTACCAAACATAAGCCCATAACTAGCATATAAACGATGTTCCATCTTCTCCTGAAGAAGCAACAAGAAGCCTTTTCTCAGTTACCCAAACTGTGATAGAACTGGTCCTATCAGTGACTCATACTGCTAGCTAGCATCCACAATCACAAATGAGAAGACCATAACGAATAGACAAAAAAATCAGAAAATGGGTGACATGGAAATTGGCGGCATCAGGAAAAGGGCATGTGTTAGCGCCAGGCGGTCTCCAGCTAGCATCGGCGGCCATGTTCTGTTGAGGAACAGCTTCACAGGAGTTCGGGGTGCCGGGACAGTCATTCCAGTGCTGGAGTGGAATGGGTATATGCTACTCAAAGAGAGGAGCATGTTGGCGTTGTAGTTTTTGTGTCAATGGTAAATAAAGTTGTACCTCTCGTAGCATCGTAAGGAATAGGATGCTCGTAGTCTAAGAGGGCGAGAGGTGAATTAGGCAACTTTAAAAACTTAGCCTACAGCTTCCACTACTTTGCACGAAGTAAACTAGATCACTTCTACCTACATGTGTAATCTATGGTTGATCTAGTGTGAAACCCTCACCCCGGAACAAGTTTTGCAACCTACAGCCAATCCTAGCATGATACTACTCTAGGAAAGTAAAGGCAAGTAAGGATTGCAAGAGAGTAATACAGAAACGTAAAGGGGTGAGAGGAAGCAAACTCTTGACACGCAATTTATCCCATTGTATCGGTAGACACTAAGCTACCCCTAGTCCACGTTGTTGAAGCACTCCACACAAGAGTATTGCTTCCCGGTCACCAAGTATCTTCCAAGAGCACCACTTGACTAGCCACAAAGACTCGCCACAAAGGCACTTGCCAAGCTCCCTTGGTCACCTCGATGCCGCCTCCACTAAGGAGCTTCTCCACCAAGGAAGAGGGTCTCCACGTCCCCCGCACAAAGTGTCCTCACCACTTCACACCAAGTCGGAGGGTCGAAGACGATTGCCGGTGAGCCACTTAGGCCCCAAGGCTTCTGGCACACCTTATACAATTTGATCCACTCAAGAATCACCTCACAAGGTAGGCAAACCTTGCACTCACTCAGCTCTAAGTTAAGCTTAGCACTCAGCACATACACACAAAGCATGTGCAAGACTATGGATGAGCAATTTAGAACTTGTATGGCTTGAATATGATCTTGTATGTGTCTCACACTCCTCTTCACTTCCACACTATCTAGCAACCTCAAATGGGTGGGTGGAGGGGTATAAATAGCCCAAGGCGTCCAAAGAGTCGTTGGCTAAAAGCTGTAGGAACTCATACCGTCGGATGTACCGATGGTCCCTTTTTCACCACCGTCGGTTCATCCGGTGCACCTCCACATCATCTAGCCGTTGCACTTCTCTGACGCTTGCACCGACGGTCTCCTCACTTAGTTGTCGGTTCATCCGGTGTTGAAAGCTTCGCGGCCAAAAACCTTCTGTTAGCTTCCTCGAGGCTGTCGGATGAACCAATGCATCCACTGTCAGTTCATCCGGTGCTTAAGCCTGTGCAACCCGCTACTCTCTGTCTTGATTTCTTGACTCATTGGATAGACTGACGGCTCCTTCCAATGGTCCATCGTTTCATCTGGTACTAAAGACTCTACGGCCAAACCCTTACAGTCTTGCGCCAGTGAAGCACCAGATAGACCGACGGTACCCACCAATGGACCGTCGGTTCATCCGACGCCTTCATCTTCGCTGCTTCACCTCTAGCATTCATTCGGCGCATCTAGGAAATGGACCGTCGGTTCATCTGATGGTGCCTTATTCTTCTCTTTTGTTCTTCGGTATAGACCCTCAAAATATATACGATCTTCTCATTTTGGTATGTGGCATTTTTGCATTCTTGGGACCTAGAAATGTCTACAAAGACATGCTCAACAATATGGTTAGTCCCGTTGATCATGTTGTCATGAATCACCAAAATCAAACTCGGACAAAATAGCTTATGAGGCTATGTTCGCTACAAGCATCAGTTATGGTGGACATGGTAGGGTGAGCGTTGCCGAATCATTGACGAGCTTACGATCTTTCAGTGATGATCCAGGATCTTGGCAGATGCGTGTGAGCCTTTATATGACCCATTTTAGTATTCTCTAGTCATTACCAGAGGCACATTTTGAACTGAAGGAAAATGACAGCGAATTTGTGAGAAGGAATGGTTGAACCGATTAAGAAGCAGAGACCAAACTTGAACTTCAGGTCATGGTAGTGACAGCTACAGCGGACCACAGATCGGAATAAGCGGAGGGAGGTAGGGATTCGTATAAGGCCTCATTCGTTTCCACCGGATTGATTCCGACCGGAATTAATAAATGTAACAAGAAAATTATGATAGCTACTATAAGAGATCTGGATTTATTCTGAATCAAAAATGAATTTACTCATGATAGGTGCACTAAAAGATTCGGAATCAATCCACTAGTCAAGAGATGTGGATTCAATCCGGCTCTTCGGTCTCTTGTTCTACCTATCATGATGAGTAAATTAAATCTCGATCCGGAATAAATCCGAGTCTCTATCACAATTTTCTTGATGTATCTATTATTCCGACCGGATTGAATCCTATGGAAGCGAACAAACCCTAACAGTCAAGGATATTTTCAATACACAGCATAATAAGCTTACTTCATTATCTTACACATTGTGAAATTCTTAGATAGTCTTTACTTCTTTAGGTGCGTATTGTTATTTTATGACTTTTGTGACAGGATCTTTTATACACCATAGGGTATACGCGGCACCGAACTGAAAAGGTGCCACCAACTTTTTGCTAGCGAGATATTGGACTGACACTAACCTTGATTTCCTATCCTTGTTGGACAGAATGGTGTGGCACAAATTAATTGGCTGCCGGCCATAAGCCAATATTGATGCACATATATATGGCACGATGCACTTCCATATATGACACTGTGTGCATCTTTGAACAAGGCACGCGTGCTTGGTAGTGCCCTCCTCCTTCCACAGTAGCAAAAAATTAGCAGCTGGAGAAACTTGTTAAAAATGAAATTGTGGAAAGGAAATCTGAAAATAAAAATGTCAGATATATAGATGATGTGGGGATTGGAGACATCAGGAAAGTGGCATAGGCCAATGTCTGAACAGGTTGTATCCCTTGAGCATATTTTGTAAATATTCAAGACTAGCATCAACCTAAAAGCTGGCCTTCCGTGACAAATGGTTCTCACATACTCTGTAAAGCATGTAGCCTATCTTGCTTATGTGGGGGATCATTCATCCTATGATGCAAACAGCCTGTAGGCTGCAGGTAGCATTCCGTGCAAGGCGCGAGCCAGAAACCAGGGCTAAGGTAACCTTGGCTGCATGCAAGTGCTACTTATCTGCTCTCTCAGCTCGGTGACTGTGGGATGGAGGCGCCTTGTGTTTGGATGCCAGCTTACCCGGCTTGGTCATTCTTTGGGCCTGTTTGGGAGCACTCCACTCCACCAATTCCACTCCATCAACTCCACTCCACTCCACCTCTTGTAGTGCATTGTGTTTGGGTATTCTACAGCTCCACTCCACTCCTCATGTTGGCTTCTTACATTTTCTTTTTAATATTAGCTGCATTCAGTCTTGTTGGCTGCTCAATGTGATTAAGTTGTGTTTCATCCCAAGTCCTTACCACCAACTAGTGACCAACAGCCAGCATCTAGTTTGCATTTTGAAGCAGCACAAAATTAAGTTGTGCCAAATTTTGAGAATAAAGGGGAAATAAATTTATTGTAACATGCAACTCGGTGCCATAATACAAAAGGGGGAGGTTTTTGGCATATCCATAGCCATAGAAGTAGGACGGCAAGGTTGCAGCATGTATTTCTAATCCAAATGCAGATGAAATGAGATTCTGATGATACTCTGACAGATACATTTTCAGCAACATCTCTTCTGAAGTACAGAAATGCAGATGAGCCTTTCTATAGAACCCAATAGTACAAGTTTCATTCGATAATCACAAAATGACAGCAAGAAATGACTGCTGGCAAATCTAATTAAGCTACAAGTGCTCTCTTTTCTGAACTTCGATTGCACTTGCAAGTTCAGCTGTAACAACCTGGAAGAAAGATTACACACACTAGCAACTGCACAGCACAAAGAGGGATGCTAAATTCTGAGATAAATTTGGCAGTCCCTATTGCAACTGACGACTAGTAATGTTAGCCCAGAATTGACTTTCTCAATTAACCCAGAAACATAGTTGGGGTACATATAGTAGCATATAGCTGCAGGGGTATTTAGGGAAATATAAATAACAAAAGGAAGCTACTAGACTTAACCATCAATCTCCCCCTAAGTCTAGCAGCTATTACATAACTGGATAGAGTCTATTACATAGATAGATAATGCCTTTATTCTAGTGATCTTCCCCTAGGTTTTGAGAGGAAGCTGCACCATCCCAATCCTTGAGCGAAGTTCCTGGAACTTGATCCGCCCAAGTGACTTGGTAAGGAAGTCAGCTAGCTGATCCTTGGTGCTGATGTAGTAGGCCTTGACGCTCCCTTCCTCGAGGCAGTCCCTGATGAAGTGATACTTCACTCGGATATGCTTGCTGCGCTCGTGGAAGACCGGGTTCTTCGCCAGAGCTAGAGCGGACTTGCTGTCCCACCGAGATCAATCGCTTCAGCTTCTCTCCCAAGAAGGTCGCCGAGCAGCCGAGCAAGCCAAAGCGCCTGAGTAGAAGCGGAAGAGGCTGCGATGTACTCGGCCTCGCAGCTGGAAAGGGCCACCACCTGTTGCTTGACGGACTGCCAGCTGATGAGGCACTTGCCGAGGAAGAAGAGCATCCCACTTGTGCTCTTGCTGGTGTCGATGTCACCGGCGTGGTCGCTGTCGCTGTAGCCGATGAAGCGTGCCGCGCCGGGACTCCTCGGGTAGAACAAGCCGTAGTCGAGAGTCCCCGCGACGTAGCGGAGGATCCTCTTGACAGCCTGCTCGTGCTCCTTCGTCGGTCGCTACATGAACCGACTGACGTAGCCGACGGAGAACGCCAAGTCCGGCCGCGTGTGGGCGAGGTAGCGAAGGCTCCCCACAAGGCGCCGGTACTGTGTGGCGTCCACCTCCTCAGCCGTACTGTCACGGCTCAGCTTCAGCCTCTCCTCCATCGGAGTGAGAGCTGGGTTGCAGTCAGTGAGCCCTGCCAGCTCCAGGACGCGCTTGGCGTAGGCCGTCTGTCGAAGCGTGATCCCGGTGCTATCTTGGTGCACCTCGATCCCCAGGTAGAAGGAGAGAGGCCCCAGATCACTCATCTGGAAGGCGGCCTTCATCTCCTCCTTAAAAGCTTCCACATCCTCGTCCTTGGAGCCTGTGATGATCAAGTCGTCGACGTAGACGCCCACCAGCAGGACACTGCCACCCTGGCCCCGCCGGTAGACGGCCGCCTCGTGCGGGCTTTGCTCGAAGCCCTTTGCCTTCAGTGTACGGTCCAACGTCTCGTTCCACGCCCTCGGGGCCTGCCGCAGGCCGTAGAGAGCCTTGGCGCGCGCAACACCTGCCCTCCATGCCGGGATCACGAATCCCGGCGGGCCGGTGGACGAGACCTCCTCCTTCGAGTCACCGCTGAGGAACGCCGACTTCACGTCCATGTGATGGACGCGCCAGCCCCGGGCTGCCGCGAGGAGAAGACGACTCCATCCGTGCAACAGAGCGAAGGCATCGCCGAAGTCGACCCTCCTCGCCGCACGAACCCGCGTCACCAACCGTGTTTTGTGCTTGACAAGAGCACCAGCTTCATCCTTCTTCACCTTGAACACCCACTTAAGGGTGATCGCACGGTGACCGGGAGGGAGATCAACCAGCTCCCAAGTCCCATTCTTCTCGACCGCGTCCATCTCTGCCTTCATCGCGGCGTGCCATGCCGCATGTTTCTCCACCCTCGGCGGCGGCGAGGCTCACCGTCGTCGTGCGAGGTGGAGCTCCGCCTCCATGTCGTGTGGCACAGGTCCCGGCACCGGCTGGTCGCCAAGGATGTCCGCCACGGTACGGTACCGGAGGGGCTCGCCGTCGTGGTACGCGTCGACGCGGTCCTCGTCGTGGGAGAGCGGAGTGACGAACTCCACCGGGCTGTGCTCGTCGTGAGCAGTGTGTCGGAGCGCCCGTGGACCGGGCCGCTGATGCGGCAAAGTGTGGTGTGGCCGGCGGTGGCGGTGGTGGTGTAGAGCTCGCCGCAGCCGGTGTACTTGCCGGAGTCGGTGGAGCCGCCGGAGTCGGTGGAGTGGAGCTCTCCCCAGCTGATGTCCCCACCGCGGTCGGTGAAGAGCTCGACGTAGTCGGCGAAGAGCTCATGGGAGACCCGGTCTTGGGTGAGGCAAGCTCGGTGAGTGAAGCGAGCTGCCCGCTCCCCCAGTCCCCTCGTAGTGGATGTAGTCGACGGTGAAGTCGTCGTACGTCGGAGTCGAGCCGTCATCCACCATCTTGCCCCACGTCCAGCCTCGCCCTTCGTCGAACACAATGTCGCGCGCCGTGCGCACACGCTGTGTCACAGGGTCGAGGACGCGGTAGCCCTTCACTCCTTCGGCGTAGCCGATGAACACTCCTGGAGTGCTCCGATCATCCAGCTTGCCGACGTGGTTCAGCTCCTTGACGTAGACGAGGCAGCTGAACACTCGCAGGTGGCCAACCGCCGGCTTGCGCCCATGCCAAGCCTCGTATGGAGTCATCCCGTCGAGCGCCTTGGTGGGTGAGCGGTTGAGTATGTACACGGCCGTCATCACCGCCTCACCCCAGAACCTGACGGCATCCCTCGCTGCTTGAGGAGAGCTCGGGCCATGGCCACCACCGTCTGGTTGCGCCGCTCGACGACGCCTGCTGCCGCGTTGTACGCGCGGAGAAGTGTCGCTGGATCCCCTCGTCGGCGCAGTATGAGGCGAACTCAGCCGACATGAACTCGCTGCCGTTGTCCGTGCGCAGCACCTGGAGCTTGCTCCCGCTCTCGTTCTCCAGGGCCGCCTGGATGTGCTTGATGGCGTCCGCCGCAGCTCTCTTGGTGTCGAGGATGACCGCCCACATGTACCGAGAGACGTCGTCGACAAGTAGGAAGTAGCGTCGTCCCGTGGCTGGCGCCACCGGGTCCGCAGAGGTCGCCATGCATGAGCTCGAGCCGCTCCTTGGCTCGGAAGCTCGCCTGACGAGGGAAGGAGAGGCGCTTCTGCTTCGTCATGACGCAGGTGTCGCAAAGCTACTCGACGTGGTCCACGCGCGACATGCCCCGCACCATCTCCTTGGTGCCGAGCTGCCGCAAAGCCTCGAAGTTGAGGTGCCCGAAGCGCTCGTGCCATCGCCAAGCCTCGTTGTCGCGACGAGCCGCAAGGTAGAGAGGCTGCATCACCTCGGCGTGGAGGACGTAGAGGTAGTCGCTCCCAGCCACCCGGCGAAGGTGCGCCGATCCCGCACGCAAAGCACTCCGTCCTTGATCTCCACGCGCGAACCACTCGCATCCAGCCGGCCAAGGCTGATGATCGAGTTGCGTAGTGCGGGGATGTAGAAGACTTGGGTGAGGAGTCTGTGCTCGCCAGTCTTGGTGACGAGGACGACAGAGCTGATGCCCTTGATGTTGATGCCTGAAGAGTCACCGAACTTGACGGAGCCTCGAACGTCGGTGTTCAGGTCGGAGCAGAACTCCCGCCACCCGGTCATGTGGTGAGTCGCACCACTGTCCAAGAACCAGCCGTGAATCTTGTCGTCGCTCGAGCCGTCGCCGAGGAAGACGCACGCGCGAGGCTCGTCGAGGTGGAGTAGAGCGGGCCGATGCCTGGAGCGCACTCGATGCTCCCGTGAGCCGAGCAGTCGGCTCATTGTCCACCACAGCCTGCGTGACGTGGGCCTGGCCGCACCTCGGCTGGCGGCACTCGCAGATGGGCCAGCCCTACCACGATTGCGGCGGTTGTCGCCTCGCACCGTTCGCCGCGGCGGCGCGCTCACCCACCGCACCGCCCGGCGCGTGTCACGCCGCACTCGGCCTCGCGCCTCGGCCGCCTCGCTCGCGCCTTGGGCGCTGCGCCCACACTGCCGCAAGAGGAAGAAGGCTCCTGCTCCTTCGCAGCGAGTGGCGGCGTGGCGGCTCGATGGCGTAGTGGAGCTTGCCGCCAACAGAGACCGCCTCGCCAGCCGCCAACGCCTCCTCATCATCGACGGCCTTGAACCGCCCTGTCACCTCCTCGATCGTCAAGGTCGAGATGTCAAGCATCGTCTGGATCGTGATCTTGAGCTGCAGGTACTTCGGAGGAGAGCTCCGGAGGAACTTGGCGACAGCTCGCTCCTCAATGATGTCGTAGTCGCCGTACTGCTCCATCTGCTGCCTCAGAGTGGTGAGGCGGAGAGCGAAGTCGTCGACGTCCTCGCCCGGCTTGAAAGCCAAGCGATCCCACTCCAAGCGAAGCTTCTGCAGCGTGGACTTGCGAACACGATCGCTGCCGATCCGCGCCGTAGCGATGGCGCCCCGCCCTGGCGTCCGCCTTCCGGAGAGGGCGGCACCACATCTCCGTCAGGACCGCGGAATGTAGCGCCTCGGCGCCCGCCGGTCCTCGTGACGGCTCACGCCGCCCAGACGCACTGCAGTCCACATCTGACGCGCCTCAAGCTTCACCTTCATCATCGAAGACCACTCGGCGTAGTTGGTCTTCGTCAAGACCGGCCACTGTGTGTTGCCGGAGTCCCTGATGATGGTCTTGACCACCCTCGGGGGCGCGTCGTCGTGGTCGTGGTCGTAGTCGGAATCGGAGTCGTGGACGGAGTCGTGGACGAAGCTGTGGACGGAGCGCCTCTCGACACGAGGACGCTCGACGTCCTGACGACGTGGGTCTGGGACCCACCCGTGCACCTCCGCAGCTCGCTGCCGTGCACCGTCCCCTGCAGGCACCTCCTGCGGCGGGGGACGAGCACCCTGCGCTGCAGCATCGACGGGTGGTACGTCGTGCCCAGCACCCTGTGCAGCGTGACCCAGCTCCTCCAGGTCGCGCCGCACCACCTCAAGCGTCGCCTCCAACTCCTCCTGGAGCTGTGCCGCCTCCTGCTCCTGCCGGATGGCAACAGCCCTGGTACGCCGAGCTGCCTCGGCTGCACGCGCCGCCGCGGTCCGCAAATCCGCCGCACGTGCTGCCCGAGCTGCAGCCGCGCGCCGCCGCTCGGTCTCCCGCTGCCGGTCCTCTTCCTCCTCGCGTGCAGCGGCTGCGCCGCTCCCGACGCCGCTCCGCTGCCGCCTCCTCCTCGGCAACCATGCGCCGCTCCTCCTCCTCACGCGCCGCCGCCTCGCCCGTGCGCCGCATCGCCTCCTCCGCCTCCTCCCCCCTCCTCTCCCTCGCCCCCCTCCGAGCGAGAGCGAGGAGGAGGCGAGGAGGAGACGAGGTGACAGACCGAGGAGGCGCGCCAGCCACCGGAGCTCTCGGAGCGTGTCCACGGTCCGCACCGCGCCGCGGCGCTCTGGCGCCGCCCGCTGTTCGAGCTCGCGCGAGCCCGCCATGGAGTCGAAGGAGGGAGGTTGCGATGGGGATGGAGAGCCGCCGGGTCAGCACCACCACCTCCTCTGTTGAATCCTCGCGACGCGTGTTTCACGCACGCACGCCGCCGCCGGATCCGCTCCTCCCGACGATGCGCGCTGCCTGAGCCGCTGCTCATGCGCGCGCACGCCGGCCGCCGCCGCCCTTCGCTGCGCGAGCTACGCCGCCCGCACACCTGCGGCCCAGCGCGCCGCCCGATTCCTCCGCTCGCAGGTCAACTCCGCCGCCGCGCGCTCGATCCGTGGAGAACGGAGCCGCCGGCACCCGATCCGCGTCGTGGGAGGAAAGGAGGGGCTGCCCGCCTGCCGGATTCGGCCGGGGAAGCGCCCGCCGCGATTCGCGGAATCGCGCCGCCGGCAGGGAGCTCGGGGTAGGGTTGAGAAGGAGCACGCGGGAGATGCGGAAGAAAGGTAGGCTCTAGATACCACTTGTTAGCCCAGAATTGACTTTCTCAATTAACCCATAAACATAGTTGGGGTACATATAGTAGCATATAGCTGCAGGGGTATTTAGGGAAATATAAATAACAAAAGGAAGCTACTAGACTTAACCATCAATTAATACTGCTTACAAGCCACACTGGAAGCTTTAAATGACATTAATTCAGTCTTGAAAACATAACACTACTGAATTCAGAGTGGTAATCTGAACAAAACAAAAAAAAGAATGACCTAAGGCACAGCTGTTCAGAATGCACAGGCACAGGCAAAACGAAAACAGAGCAACGCTTTCAACACTGCTACTAGTAATTTGGAGTGTAGATAGCAAGAGCATCAGTCAATCACCAGCCAGGCAAAAGGTGTCTTACACAGGTAGCAGAACACAATGCAATTCACTTGTCGAACTTCGGAGTTTTGGGTGAAATCAATTCACTTGCTGTTTGTACCCACCAGAAGTTTTGAGGTAAATTGCCAACTCACTCTTTAGAAATAGTGCAATTTGTTTTACTAAAGTTGCAGGAAAAAACATTTTCCTTTGTATATCAAAATGTGATGAAGTACTTAGTTGTAAAATAATAGGGCACCATTGGCTCATATTACATAATATTTGACTACTACAATAGGATATGCCGTCTTTAACATCTAAAATGCAAATGCTGACTGATGGACTTTCCTTCCTACTAGCTAGAACTGTCTTATGCAGATTGCCTATGTCAGTGTTTTACATGCAGATATGCACAATGATAGATCAGTACCATCGAGGTATAAGGAAATAATATATGAAAGGTAGTGGGGAAGCGGGGATATTTCAGCTGTATGATACTATTACGAGTATATGAATTAGTATTACTAAGTTATTTACATATTTGTGAAACATCTCTTGGTTATACCTTGATACATATTTTTCATTGAACGAGGACTTATCTGGCTCTGTCAGGTTAAAGTTGGCAAGAAAAAAACAGCAACTAGTTGTTAGTTTGATATACAATGGTACAGTACAATATGGAGTTGTGGCAGATTAATGGGATCATATTGGGAAACAATTCTTTTAGCTCCTGAGTGACCTATGAACACATTCTAGAACTATGTCACCAATTTTCAATTTCTCTGCAATCCATTCATTGCCGTCATTAGGATAAATATATGCAGATTACCTACTAGCTAGAACTTATGCAGATTACCTACTTACCTATGACCACATCTAACGATTCGACTAGGCATGCATGCATCCATGTGAGAAAGACCGGCAAGAATCTTAACCAGATCTTGTCCATGGTACTAGGATAATTATATGTAGTGATTGAACTCATCCATTGCAGCAATTCTAATAATTCCAAGACAGGGGAGAGCAATAATGCTAATCATCCATGTATCAAATCAGTGAACTAACCAATCTGCATCGAGGAAGAATTACGATACCTCAGTCCCTTTCTTTTTCGTTCGATTGGTTGTTGTAGGACGCGGTGGGCGAAAGGACTGGCTTGGGTCGCCGGCGGCATCGTGCTGGGTACCGTCCCCCTGGCCTAGGGTGACGGTTCCACGACCGGGGGCTCCATGGCCGCCATGGCCAGCAGCAGGACGGGAGGCCATGGCCATGTATTGGAGCTGCGCGGCGTGGGCTTGAGCAGCGATGTTGGGCATCTCGGAGGCGGCCCTTGGCGGAGGATCTCATTTCCCCTCCATTTTACCGGCGATGACACCGGTCCAACCAGCGGCGGCACGGGGTGGAGTGGGAGGGCGGCGCTAGGGTTGGAGCCGGGAGGGGGAGGCGCGACGGGAAATTGGGGATGGGTCGCGGGAGGAGGACGGTCAACGCGGAGGCTGCGAACGTCTTTTCCTGTGTAACCGGTGGCATGGTGGGTAATTTTCATCCAACTCTACCAGCTCAAAAAAAGGTGGAGTGGAGCGGAGCTATTTGAGGTGTTTGGTTTTTTTTTAGTGGAGTCGAATTTGGTGGAGCAGAGTGCTCCCAAACAGGCCCTTTGTTTGTCCAATTGTCTCGATGGCTCAATAATATGATTAGAGGACAAATGACTGGCTACATATATTTCAATTAACAAAGAGGGACAATAATAATGATAAATAAACTTAACAAAGATGTTGGCATCTTCTCGTGTACTCCCTTTGTTCTAAATTGTCGGTCATTTTGGCTTTTATTTCCGGGAGCATAGTTTTTACTATGCACTTAGATATAGTGTATGTCTGGATGCATAATAATATTTATGAGTTTTCAGAAGCCAAAACAACCTACAATTGAAACGTTACCAACTTAATTACAACTTTCACCGGCTGAGCCAAGTGTTGGCTAACAGGGGCTGCGGTCCCCCTTCTCCGTTATTAATGTTTCTTCCCAACTAGAATTTTTCTTTTTGATATAATAGGCACCTCTCATGCTGGTTCGTTTAAGAAAAAACAATTTATAACGTTAAGGGAGCCAGTTCTAGGGTGCACAAAACAAAGCAATAACACAATATAGATGGACGTTGAACTAGTCAAACATTCAAGGCAAGACAAGGTACGAGTTCAAAACATGTATTATACGACTTAATTGTCTACCAACAATCAACCATGACTTCAAATATGAGGCAACGCACCTGCGTGTATATACTCCTGCATATCTTGCCGTGTAGAATCAAACAAGAGATGTCTTTTCTCCATCACTAAGCACCATAGTGGACATATATACAAATGATTCAACAATTGATGAGCCGTGTCATGGGAATTGGAAACATGGGGAAAGAGAAATGCAGTATGTTAGCAGCGGGCAGTCTCGGAGCAAGATCTTGTGAAGGACAAGTTGTGAAGAAGGAACGGGCAACATAAGGATGACGGGCAGGTCATACAGGTGCTGGAGTGGAACACAACAGATTGCTCATCAGGGTGTACCACGAGGCACATTCTGGCACGAGACATGTTGGTCAGTTGCGAATTTTTCCCTATTGTGCAGTCAAGAAAAGAGGGCACGAAGGGCGCACGGACCAATCCTTGACCAAGTACAAGTTTCGTGTATCATATATGTCCAATTTGTGCAATTGACTTGCGATCGATCAGTGAAACAACAAAGTTTCATTTCAATTGCTTTTCCAAACTTGAACTACATAGGTCATGGTAGTGACGGCTACAGCGGACCTTGGATCGGAATAGGCAGAGGGAGGTAGGGGGTTCGACTGTCGGATGATGACCATTGCTGCATGACAGTCAAGGATATTTTAAATACACAGCATAGTAAGCTTCTTTCATTCTTTTACACATTGTGAAATTGTTAGATAGTTGTTACTTGTTTAGGTGCATGTTGTTTCATTTATGACTTTTGTGACATGAGCTTTTATAAACCACATTGACCTATGACGGCACCAAATTGAAAAAGTGGTACCAACTTTTTGTTAGAGAGATATTGGATTGACACCAACCTTGATTGCCTATCCTTAGGGGACAGAATGGTGTAGCACAAATTAATTGTCTGCCAGCCATAAGCCCATACTGATACAAATATATATGGCGCGATGCACATCCATATATGACACTATGTGCAGCTTTGAACAACGCTTGCGTACTTGGTAGTGCCTCTCCTTGTTATTAAAAATGAGATGGTGGAAAGGAAATCTGAAAATAAAAATGTGAGATAGATGATGTGGAAGTTGGAGACATCAGGGAAGAGCCATATGCGAATCCCTGAACAGCTGGTATACCTCAAGCGTATTTTTTTTGTAAATATCCAGGACTAGCATCAACCTGAAAGTCGGCCTTCTGTGACATATGGTTCTTGCATACTCTGTGAAGCAGGGGTGGAGCACGCTCCAAGAACCAGTCACATTGCATTGATAAAAACCAAAAAATTAGTGAAAATCAGTAAAATTAGCCTATTTTGACTTCAAATTGATTGTTGGCCCCTCTATGGCTGATTGGCCCATCCTATGTTGGAATCCTGGCTACACCCCTGCAGCATGTATAGCCTATCTTGCTTACGTGGACAATTATGCATCCCATGATACAAACATCCTATTATGCAGGGTTAAGCTAACCTAGGCTGCATGCCTGCATGCACGTTCTACTTGTCTGCTCTCTTAGCTCGGTGACTGCGAGATGGAGTTTCCCCGTGTTTGGATGCCAGCTTAATTTCCCGGCTTGGTCATTCTTTGTTTGTCCAATTGTTTAGTTCACTTAATAATAGGTTCGGAGGACAAATGACTGGCTACATAAAATTTGAATTAACAAAGAGGTGATAAACAAACTTACCAAAGATGTTGGCATCTTCACGTGTACTTCCCTTTGTTCCAAATTGTATAGGTATATAAGATAAAACCGAATATATAAGAAGCACATAATACACGCGCTGAGGCGACTGCATCGTGAGTGCTGCACACCGTGATGTAGCTTTGTTAGGATAACATCAACGAATCGCATGTAGCAATTTCTTGACATTATTGAACCGGTATAGTAGAAATTGGCTCAACTTGAAGCTTCAGCATAGATATAATAAAGTTGGCACAATTTTTTTTGAACGAACCGCACAGGATAGTGCGTGTTGCATTGATATAGAATAAAATTACAAGACTATGATCCTGGGAGATCATAGGTAGGAAACAAAAGAAAAGAAATAAACTCACCCGGTTGAATTGGGACGTCAACACGGTTGCCACTCAAACTATACTCATTGGCGGTTGGATTGAGACATCAACACAACCAAAACACTATACAGAGGAGACGGCACAATCGCAACTTCCACCCACCAACTGCACCCTTGAGATCATCGAAAACCTCCGTGATCCGATAGAGGAACGAGGGGCGACACCACCACACGAGAAGGCCGCTGCCTTGCAGGACCTGTCGTCAGCGTTGTCGCGCAAAGCAAACCGCACGACAGAGTGAAAACACCGAGTCCGAACAACGCAACGCGTGGGGGCCTCGCCTCATACGCCGTTGGACGCCTCTCTCTCTCTCTTATGCGTGGGGACCTCCAAACCCGCCACACAGCTCCGCACTCCGGACTTGTTCCTTATATCGCCATCAAGAAAGCAAGATGAGGTGCCCACCCCAAGGAGCTCTACCATGCCACCAAACCACCACCGTGGTTCGAAATCATTTTGTTGCTTTCCCCCTCGTGAAGCCACCACTAACAAACCAGTAGATCAAGGTTGTCCCATGCGCCGTCTTCCGACGTTGTACTGCACCGGGTGGGTCCAACCATGCTGAACAACCCGCCGTGACCCGATGCAGGCCAAGTCATCACCCATTGCCATTGCCGCAAGCGCCGTCTTCCGACGTTGTCCTGCACCGCATTGACGACTGCCAAGCAACGCCAGGCGCCGTGGTTCACTGCAAGCGGCCAAATAGCAACCAAGCGACGAACCTTCACCACCAACAAGAATGCAGATGTCTTGGAGAGAGGTAGGCAACCCCATGTTGCATGCCCTACGACGGAATCGTCACCATCGGACGAAGCGACCATAAGCAGTAGGTCGGCCATGCCACCGATCGAACGAGCCTCTAGAGACGACGCCTCCAAGAAGGTCACGACGTCGAATGGCGCCGCCGTCGCTCATCCAGGAGTTGGACAGGGTTTCACCCAGAGACCCCGTGCAACAGGGTTATAGCTCCAAAATGACGCCCTCAACAGGGAAAGCGACGCCCGAGGGTGCCGCCGCCATTCCACTAGAAAGAATCTAGCGAGGGCTTGCGCTCAGAGCATCGAACCCCGCTGCACACGTTCGACGTAGCAAGCCGACACCACCTCCATGGCCGACCCAGCCGAGGGTCGCCTTTGTCGCACCACCACACAACACGCTGCCGAAGCTTCGCAGCTCTGTCACCGACCTCGCGCCCCGGCACGCAGCAGCACTGACGCATCCTCCGTTTCCGCTCACCACTCGCCGCCCAGCTCTGTCGCAACAGAGGCCGACGGACGCCATCACGACGTCGCACCGCACACGCCAAGGCCGGCCGGCGCCACGCACGGGCCGGAACCATACCACCACGGCTCGCGCTGTTGCTCTTTCGCCGGAAACACACCCGGCACTCGCCAAAGCTGCCGTTGACGCAACGCGCCGCCACCTGACTGCGCACCAGCATGGAGGCCACAGGGGCGAGCAACATGCCCTACCATCGCACAGCCGCCGGCGCTGCCGCAGGCACTGACCACCATGCCGAAGCTCACCCGACGCCGCCTAGCACATCGCAGATCAGGCAACCGAAGGGCTGGATCCGGTCGACGGGGCTCCGCATCTGCCTGCCCGCGCCGCCGCCGCCACCATGGCTGGCGGAGCATCTGCGCCGCTCCCCCTCCCGGGACCTCCGTGTGCTGGCGTTGCTGCCCTACCGCCGCCGTCCTAGGGGCCCGTGTGGACTTCCCGCAGGCACCTCCAGTGGCAGCAGGGGAGGGGGTGGAGGAGGGAGGTCGGCGTGTGGCACCCGCCCGAGTCGCATGGGCTGGCACAACTTAATTGTCTACCAACCATGAACCCAACCAATATAAACGTGATGCTATGCACTTCCATATATACTACTCCATCTTCTCCCGAAGAAACAACGAGACACATTTTTTCAATCACTGACACAATGGCAGCACCTTCAATCACTTCCATATAGTTGTATCCATAACCACAAATGCAAATTAGTTGATGATTGATGAGAGAAAAACAAAAATGTGTGTCATGGGAATAGGAAGCACGGGGAAAGAGAAATATATAAGCAGCCAGGGACGGATCTGGCGGTGGGGCGGGTGGGGCTCAAGCCCCCCCTACCACTAGAAACTCTTTGGAAATAAGAGGAGAGAAGAACGAAGAAGAAGAGGAAAAAGAGGAAAGATACAGAAGAAGGAGAGACTGGAGGCAGAAGAAGTGAAATGAGCCCCTCCAACCATCCAATCCCGCCTACGTCCCTGCAAGCAGCGGGTGTTACATGACATTTCCAGCTTAGGCTGGCAAGTTGACGAGGAGCACACGCAAGATAGGGGGCATCGAGCATGTCATCCTGGTTCTGGAATTAAACAGGAAGCAATATTAAGGCTTCTCTGGGTGTCCTACGTCAGCCACGTACGTCGTCCAAATTGGGTGGATGTGCATGGCGGTATGCATTCGGCTTAATCTCGGAGGAGCGCAAAGTTCAGATGGTGGCTCAGCACCTGCATACCTAAATTTTAATCGAAAAAAAATTAATTGAAAAAAAGTTAACAGCCTGAACTGGAGTCAACAGTCCTAATAGTGGCTCAGCACCTGCATTAGGTGGCATTTTACCAGAGCAAGTTGTTTGACTGATATTTTGTGGAAGTCGTGATATAATGTATGGCAGATCGATAGCACACTGGTTTATGGTAATGTCGTGACTGTGTGTTGTGACATGACTTAACGACTAATAGTGTCTGAGGATCCAGTTATAGGGAGCACAAAGTCAAGCAATTTCATGGACACAGTGGCATAGCTAGGATTTTGCCACAGGGTATGCCACAAAACAAAATTCCATATATACAATTCGGTTCTACCAATATATTAACGGTACAATTCATATATAATTCGGTAAGCAATTTATAAATTATCAAAATGAACATATCAAATCATAAATTCAATATTTGAGCTAAGAAGTTACTCACAATATAATAGAAATAGTCCAAATTATGCAGAAAAAAGTTCCACACACCTTTATAATATAGTTTGAAGATGATTACCACACTACTTCGTGTTTAGCCTGCTTTGCTGTATGCTTTTGGAAAAGAGATACGATGTCTTCATTCCTCTTCATAATTCAATTAGCAATTCTACATATATAAAACAAGATGCATCAATATTTGTTTAGTTACAAGCATACGAATGATTGAATTGGTGTTGGCGTGTGCATTGTAGTCCCGTACCTCCACTAGCAGACAGCAGGTCCATTGCCAGTCTGCCGTAGATCACAGCGGCGCAGTGCTGCTGGCAGAAGGGCGCCGGACGTCTAGACTGGACGGATGGCGGTGGCTGGCCGTGGCCGGACGGCGAACGGCCGGAGGCCAGACCGCGGCGCCGGGCATCAGCGACAGGGATCGGCGGACGGGCGCCTGGCGGAATTGCAGGAGACCGATGCGGAAACCAAATGGCACCCGGCCGGTGTACGGCCGACCGAGCCCATCCTACCGTGCGAACTCTCGGTAGTTACGGTCACATCCATCGCATCCGCCCTCAAAACGATTCCCCTCAAGGAATTGCACGGGCGTGAAATGCTCCCGTGTGGCCACACGGAGTCACTCGAGAGAAGGTGGTCTCACTCCCACCTCTCCCCAGCGATACCCTCTATCCTGCTGGCAGGTATGGTTCCGCACTTGCCGAGCTCAACTCGGCCCTAACCCCACGCTCGGCGAGGTGGTGTGTACGTAAAGTCCCGTGAAGCGGTTGGCCCACTCGGTTTCAGACCGGGGCGAGCTCATGTCCTCCATACGCATGTAAACCCCAACACATGTGCTCAAAGCGTAAAAGTGGGGACACACCGAGTGCACCCCATCCCGATCCCGGATCGGTTGTTTCGAGCTCACCCCCGCCAAAGTACCCAAAACGCCTTCTCCTGCCGGTTTTATCCCACTCACGCCAAGAACCACTATTCCCATCCCAACACATGCATCGCGAAGCTCAGCGTATATACACGCTTATAAACATATATAGTAGTAGTAGGACAATCAAGGACAGGGTAATTAAAGTAGGCGATGCAAGGTTCATCAACATGCATATAAAGTAAAGCGCTAGCATACTACATAGCAATGCCTAATAGGTATTCAGAATCAGTCGGGCGTGAACCTGGGGTCGGGTAGTCCTCAACGGCGTAGTCGTCGGCGTAGTCGTACTCCAGGTTTAGCTCCCCGGCTCCAGCTGCTCCTATTAACGCGTAAAATAAAATAAAGACCAGTCCTAATGCAATTAACTCCAAAGGAACAGCGATTAAGAGCCAAAAGAGAGCAAACACTAGTCCTACACGGAGTTTAAGAATTTAGAAGATTTATGGAAAAGTTTTTGTATTTTTCGGAGCTAAAATGAATTTACTATGATTTTCCAAAGTTAAAATAGATTTCTGGGAAATAAAATACGGATAAACCATATTCAAGGAGGCTGCCACACAAGATCCCACTGGATCTGCTGCGGCGAGGGTTCCCAAACACGCAGCGTGTGGCTCGGCCGCCATTGGTTGGCGCAAAGGATCCAAGGGGATCCGCTGCGGCTTGGGCTCGTGTGGGTCGCGGTGAGGCGCAACGCAGGATTGGTCATCCACACGAGATCCCGGGGATCGGCTGCGGCAAGACCTACGCGTGGCCCAACGTGTGGAGAAAAACCCCACCGGGGCTTTGAGCTTGGCCAGGACGTGCTCGACGTAATGCCCCAAAGGCGGGTCGGCTGAAGCTCGACGGCGAGATGCTCCGGTGCCTCAACCACAAACGACACGGCAAGCAAGAGCAGGTCCTAGGGCTTCCCATGGGCAAAGAAAGGACGGACCTTGGCTTGTAAACCCGGCCCGGCGGCGACGGGGTGTTGCTCCGACGCGGCGGGTGGAACAGAGGATCTACGGCGACACGGCGGGTGGCGGTTGCGGCGGAGACATCAGTGGCGTGTGCGTGCGGTGCGGCGCGGCGGGTACCTGTACACCGCGGCGGCGATGGGCGCCGGGGAACCCTTGGCGCGCGGGCTGGGGTGGCCGCGGGGAGGTCTCGCGTGAGCGCGCGTGCGTGTGTGTGTGCGTGTGTGCGTGCGTGCATGCCGATGTCGACATCTTGGCGGCGGTGGCTTAGCGTGTCTGCGGCGGCGGACACGGTGGCTCGGCCACGGTGGCGGCGCGATGGCACGCAAGAGGAAAAGATCACAGGCGTACGGCGTGGCTGCTAAAGATAGGTCGACGGCCAAAAGGCCCGACCTTAGGTGCGTCCCGCGGCGTTCGCGTGCCGTCTTGGTCTTGGCGCGGTGCGCGCGGTACGGCGACGCTCAGGGGATGAAACAGAGACGAAAACAAGCGGTTGGGCAGCGGCGTGAAGGGCGCACACTTTGCATGATCGACCGGCTCGGCTCGATGGCCGGCAACACAAGCGACGGCGGGACACGCGGCGGCGCGGCGCAGGCAAGACTGACATCGGGCACGCAAGGCCCTCGAGGGTCCAAGGCTCGAAGACCGGGTGCCACAGAAGATGGAACAGGCGGTGCTCACCTAGGGCTGCAGGGTCAGCGGTGGAACGACGGAGACGAGGCGCGACGACGCGGCGAACTCGGAGCAGAGGAAGCAGAGGAAGACGACGCGCGGCGACGGTCAGGTCCAGCTCCTTCCTCACGGACGGCTCCGGCTTCACAGCGACGGCTTGACTCCCACGAACGGCCTCCCCCGCCTCCTTCTCCTCCTCTTCTCTCCTTGGCGTGGGGCGGATTGGGATTGGGGAAGAATCCCCTGGCTAGGGTTTGGGGGCTCCCGCGGCAGGGCTTCTTATAGGCGGGGGTAGGTAGAGCGGACGGCGGATGGCAGCCCGCGATGCATGGAGACCATCCAGGGCGGCGGCCATGGCTGCACGGCCGCCCCCTTTCCATGGTGGCGCGCCTCACAGCGGGAAGGAGAAAGGCGGAAAAGGGAGGAAGAAAGTGAGGTGTGGTGGCCGACGGGCCCGCTTGTCGGCGGCAGGCGGTGCTAAGGAGGTGCAGGCACTGGGCCGGGATGGATGGGCGGTTGTTAGGGGTGGTGCGGTACACACGGTGAAAAGGTGAGGTGGTCGGAAGACTTGGTCGGCGTGGACAAGGCCCAACGAGTTGGGGTTTTTCCTATTTCTAAAACCCTATAAGATTTTATAATTCAAATTTGAATGGAATTCAAATTTGAACTTCACCCAATAAAATCCAAATAAAATCAATTGAAAATCCAACTTCTCACACTAGCATCTTTATAAGTCCTAAAATTATTATTTGACTCAAAATAAATCTAGGATTAAGGGGAGGTAAAATGAAGACAATCTTATATTGTTTCACAAGCACCCGTGAACAAATCAAAAATTTTAATATCACAATTTCGCATTCAAACAAATTCTAGGATGTTACAGAACTCCCCCCTCACAAGAATCTCATCCCCGAGATTAAGAAGTTACCTCCGGTTCGAAGATGTGAGGGTATTTCTCCCTCATGACCGACTCCTTCTCCCACGTCGCTTCGCGCTCGAAGTGGTTGCTCCAGAGCACCTTGCAGAAGCGAGTGGTGGTCTTCCTAGTTGACTTCTCCGCCTCAGGGATCGACGCTACTCCAAGTACTCAGGTATCTGCGTCGAGTGCCTGAGCGGGCACTCTCTTCTCAACAACCACACACTTCCGGAGCTGAGACACGTGGAACACTGGGTGAACTCCGGCGAGCTCCGGTGGTAGCTCAAGCTTGTACGCTACCTTCCCAATCCTCTATATGATCAGGTATGGTCCGACATACCTTGGAGCTAGCTTTCCTTTGACGTGGAACCGCTTTGTGCCTCGAAGGGGTGATACCCTCAGGTACACGTATTCACCCACTTCAAACGAGACATCCCTCCGGTTCGGGTTGGTGTAACTTTTCTGTCGGCTCTGAGCTATCTTCAGATTCTCTCTGACCTTGGCCACATTCTCCTCGGCTTCAACAATGGTGGCGGGACCAAAGAAAGTTTGTTCCCCCACCTCGGACCACATCAACGGTGTCCGACACTTTCTGCCATAAAGAGCCTCGAAGGGTGCCATCTTCAGACTTGCTTGAAAGATGTTGTTGTACGAGAACTCTGCATAGGACAAGCTCTTCTCCCAATCTGATCCGTAAGTCAACACACAAGCCCTCAGAAGATCTTCAAGTACCTGGTTCACTCTTTACATGCCCATCGGTCGTGAAAGGTGAAAGTAGTGCAAGTCGGTGCCCATGGCTTTATGTAAGCTCCTCCGAATTTGGTGGTGAATTGCGGTCCTCGTCGGACACTATACTCTTCGGTGCCCCATGTAGCTTCAAGATGTTGTCGATGTACAACTCTGCTAGCTTGTGCGTCTCAAAGGTTGCCTTCACGGGTATGAAGTGAGCCACTTTGGTCAAACGGTCGCGATCACCCAAATGGAGTCATTCCCTTTACGTATGCGAGGCAGCCTACTATGAAGTCCATGCTAATATCTTCCCATTTCCGGATGGGTATCTCAAGCTAGAAAGCAAACGGTCTCTAATGTTCTGCCTTTACTCTCTGACACGTGTCGCATCGAGCGACGTACTCTGCGATGTCTTCCCTCATGTTCTCCCACCAGCATACCTTCAGATCTTGGTACATCTTCGTGCAGCCAGGGTGAATCGAATACCGAGAATTGTGAGCTTCCTTCAGAATCGAGTCTCGAATCTCCTTGCTTCGTGTTACGCATGTCACGATTCTTTAACCACAGAGTGCCTTGCTCGTCGAGGTGGTAGTCAGCTGCCTTGCCTCTTGCCATCAGGTCTTTCACCTCTTCAATTTCTGGAAATCCCTTCTGATCTTGCCGAATCTGATCTTCTAGGGTGTACTTCACTCTCAGTTCATTCAGCTGCCCCTTCTCTACTATCTCTAGTTTCAGCTTCTCCATTTCCTCATACAGTGCTAGTTGTTCTTTCTGCACCATCAGATTATTGCAGTAGTTCTTACGACTCAGGGCATCGGCTATGACATTTGCCTTACCAGGGTGGTAGTGGATGTTGAAGTCGTAGTCCTTGATCAGTTCAAGCCATCTTCGCTGCCTCAGGTTCAACTTTCCGTGTGTGAAGATGTACATCAGACTCTTGTGGTCGGTGTAAATGTCACATTTGTTGCCCATCAGGTAGTGCCTCCATATCTTCAAAGCATGAATGACAGCAGCTACCTCGAGGTCATGTGTGGGGTAGTTCTCCTTGTGCTTCCGAACCAGTCGCGAGGCATAAGCAACGACCTTGCCTTCCTGCATCAGGACGCAACCGAGTCCTTGTCTCGATCGCGTAGACACCACGAAGTCCTTGCTCGCATCGGGAAGAGTCAGGACCGGTGTAGTGGTGGGGCGTGTCTTGAGCTCTTAAAAGCTTGCTTCACACTTGTCCGACCATACAAGCGTATGTTGCTCTTCAGCTACTCATCATGGGCTTCGCGATCTTGGAGAAGTTCTCGATGAACCGGTAGTATCCGCTCGAAAAAGCTGCGAATCTATCACTATCTTGGGTGACTTCCACTTGGACACCGCTTCTATCTTGCTCGGGTCTACGACCCTCCTCGCGACAACACGTGACCGAGAAAGGCGACTTCCTCCATCTAGAACTCACACTTGCTGAATTTGGCATACAACTACTGTTGCTTGAGCTTCTCCAACACTATCCTCAGGTGCTCTTCATGCTCTTCTGCGGTCTTGGAGAAGACCAGTATGTCGTCAATGAAGACAACGACACACTTGTCAACTCGCCTCCATGAACACCTTGTTCATCATGTTCATGAAATACGGGCGTTCGTAAAGACCGAACGATACGATGTACTCGTTGTCATCGTCGGGTCAAACGCGGTCTTGAAGATATCTTCCTACCGTATCTTCATCTAGTTGTAGCGATCGGAGGTCAATCTTGCTGAAGAACTTGGCTTGCCTTAGCTGATCCATCAGGTCATCGATCCGAGGTAGTGGGTACTTGTTCTTGATGGTTACCGCATTGAGTGCACGGTAATCAACACACGGTGGCCCGAGTCCCATCTTTCTTCGGCGGCTGGTGAACCCCATGGTGAAGCACTCGGTCGAATGAACCCCTTCTCAAGCGGTGGAGTCCAACTCGGCCTTCATGACTTCAGCTCAACCACGCCGCCATTCGCATGCGAACTCGAGCTATAGGAGCGGTCCCGGTACCGGGTTGATCACGAACTCCACGTCACGGTCTGGAGGCAAACCCGGCAGCTCTTCTGGAAACACATCTTCGTACTCACAAACCACCGCACATCGAGATAGCTTCGTGTGAAGGCGTACGCACAGCTGGTATGTCTCGAGACTTCATCTGCTCGAAGGTGACCCTCGTCCCATCGGGGTGTACCACGGTCACTAGTCGCGGTGAAGTGGAGATGACACCCTTGTGAGCGGTGATCCAATCCATCCCCAGAATCACGTCGATGCCATTGGAGGGCAACAACGCCGGATCCCCAAGAACTTGTGGTTCTGAATGACCACGTCCACACCTCTACATAGTAAGGTGCATCCGATATCTCCGAGAGGTGAACTCGTGATGATAGGAATTGATCGGGTGGTTGTAGGGAGGGAGAGTTTGTTTACGAACCTAGACGTGACGTACGACCCGGTTGCATCGGTATCGAAAAGAACCAAAGCAGTAGTACCACAAACCAAAAACTCACCGATCACGACGTCAGGAGCATCGGCAGCCTCCTCCTCAGTGAGGTGGTTAAGCCTTCCGGCGGCGGTGGTGGTGCAGCTGAGAGGTCTTCCTCTGGCAGAGCTCGCGGTGTGCAGTCTTCTTGTCCGACGCGATCGTGGGACTTGTGGCCCGGCTTGCCAGCGGCAGGTCACGTGAAGCCTCCGATGGTAGGTCTCGTGGCGCTCGCGGTGGACGGTTGTAGCCTCCACTCTGCTGCGGGTAGCCAGGGTTTCTCCCTCCGGGGAACTGGCCACGGCCTCCTCCGAAGCTGCGCCTAGGCTAGTTGTGCCCCGGGCGGTAGCTCCCCATCAGCAGTTGCTCTGTCCTCCTCGGCCACGGAAGGATCGGTCGTGGTGATCCCGATCTCCCATCCTCTTCTTGCCCTTCATGCGGTCCTCGTGGCCCTCCTCTCCTCCTCGATCGTGATGGCGCGGTTGGACGAGGTGGCGTAGGACTTGTGCTCGCCGCCTTGATCCTGGCGAAGGCGGTGAAGGCCTCCGAAGCAGGCGCTTCTTCTGGTCGGTATTGGTGTCGTCAGGGGTGTACCGCATCATCTTCATGAAGTGGCGCTCATACTCCTCCACCGTCATCGCACCCTGCGTCATGGTGCGGAACTCCTGAGCCTTCTGGATCAACAGCTCGCTAGCGGTGCGCTCATGAGCGCCTCGCGAGAACTCCGGCCAAGTGATGAAGGCCGGGTTCGGTGGTGGCGAGTAGTTGTCCCACCAAGACTTGGCAGGACCCTCCAGCTGGTGCGTGGCTATGGCGACGCACTGCTCGTCGGAGCAGATGGTGAGGTCGAGCTTGGTCTCGATCACCCTCAGCCAGTCGTCGGCGTCGAGCGGGTCATCCGAGTAGCTGAAGGTGGGGGCCTTCAGGTGGATGAACCTCTCAATCTTCTTCGTGAGGTCCTCGTCCGGCGGGGTGTTGCGGTTCCCACCGTTGCCTTGGTGCTCCATGGCTTCTGCCATCCTCTGCATCAGCTGAGTCTGAACAGCCATCATGTCCACCAAGTTGGGCGGTGGCGGTGGAGGCTGCTCCGGCTCAGGCTGGTCTTGCTCCAGTTCTTGCTCGGCTTCTCCATCCTCGACTTCAGCTTCAGGGTCCTCGAGCGGCGGTGGCGGTGCTCCGGCACCCCAACCTCGAGCTCCCCGAGCTCCTCCACGAAGGGTGGGCGTCCACGGCCACGGGCAGGTGCACGACCGCGTCCACGAGCGGCGGCACGGCCACGACCACGGCCATGGCCCTGTGGGGCTTCCTCCTCCTCGGCAGCCTCCTCGAGGCGTGCTAGCAGACGACCGGACCTTTGGATCGACATCCTTCTGAAAACACGACCAGGGAAGAAAAGACTTTTACACAATGTCACTCACCAACACATATGAGTCTGAGACAAGCATGAAAATAAAACTAATTATATAACCAACACTCAATGAGAAAATGCATTAAGACACAAATAACTCCATTAAGATCCAAGCATACAACAAGCATGAGTAGTACATATGCTTCCCCGAGGCTGACTCAGACCTTAGGGGTAGCAGCTCAAATCAACACTCTAATACATCGTTACATGCTCAAAAGGGTGGTGCCTACATGGTGTGACATGAATCTCTTCATGCACCGGAACATGCTCACCATGGAACAACTCATGGAAACTACTATCTTACAACTCTACTCGGTCCATGTCCTCGCTCTGCACTCTACTCGTGCGAGCCCTCTTGTCTGAGACAGGTGGCGGTCCTCTGGGGTAGTCAGGAGGAAAGATCCAGGACACCAAGGCGTGTGCCTCATGTACCTCCTCGGTCTCGGCGAGGGTTGGCATCCGATCCATCGGACACGAGTGCTTGAGGTGAGGCCGGTGCAGCTCGAAGGTCTCATGCGGATCGCACGCTGGGACTCGAAGGGTAGCTCTCCATTGAGCTCCATGAGCTCGTCCACTCGGAGGGAATCGGCGTCCTCCCAAGTCCTCCTCAGTCTCTCGGCCTTGTCTCGGGTGACAGGTGCGCGTGAGCCACGCGAGGTTAGCGGCGTTCTCCGCCTTCTTCTCCAGCTTCTCCACCTTGTTCCGCTCACAGCCGAGCAGGTGGGTGTGTACCATGAGCAAGTCGTCCTTGCTCAAGCCTGACTCTCAGTCGGCTCTGACTCATGGTCATCTGCGAAGGTCCTCCTTGACGTGCTGACTCCTCGCGTGTCCACACGCTCCCTCTCGAGCTGCGGTAGGGTGGAGTTCGCGCGGCTGAGCCCCTGCTCAAGCTGTCTAACACGGTAGCATAGCGCGCTGTTCTCCCTCTCCAACTGAAGGCAGCGGGGTAGGTGAAGGCGGGCCTCTCCAGTGGCGTCCTTGATCTCGCGGAAGAGGGTCCGCGACTCGTCCTCCAGGCGGCGGGCGTGCCTTGTAAGGTCGACCAAGTGGGTTGTCTCGACAAAGTCTCATCAGACTCGCGGAAGGGTGCGGTATCGACATCGCCCTGGATCCCCTCGTGCGAAGGACTCGTCCTGGCGGTGCCAGACGCCTTGATGAGTCGCGAGGTAGGGCGGGCGTCCGGACTCGAGCGTGGCGCGGTCCTGGGCGAGAAGGCAGCCCGGTGCTGGCGGTAGCGTGGCCGTCCATCGCATCGGGGGATTAGGGTGCTGTAGCAGACCTCCCCCTTGAAGCCTGGGAGCTTCGGGTGAGGAAGGACGGCAACTGTGCAGAGCACCAGCTGCCCCGTCACGGCGGGCACGTACTCAGCGCGGTACGTGACGTAGGTAGGAGGGACCCCAAGCCAGAGAAGGGCCCTCTCCAACCAGTGGCAGAGCTCCCGCTTGCGTCTCGGGGTGATCTCCGCAACTTGGCGCTCCATTTCATGTGACACGTAAGAAAGTTTAGTTAGCGCAAGTAAGGAAGAAGTTTTAAAGAGAGATAAGTTTTTATAACATAGCTCAAGGGTATACATATAGAAACAGAGCGTATAGAGTCCTATTTCTATCAGCCATTTCTAGGGATACGTGCTACGATCAAGTATGGCTCTGATATCACCTGTAAAACCCCGGATTTTCAGAAGAAAACCCGAATCCCTGTACCTTCGCGATAGTCCCTGGATCAGTGGCTATCGCATACAGAACGCATCACAGATAGTAAAACACAGCCATACATCGCATCACACAAACATTAGTACATAAATTTATTACATGTTCATTATGGAGTACAACATTACAAGCCTCTTGGCTGAATCAGTGAAATTCGTAGCGGTAGCTAGCATCTCGAAGGGTCTCCATCTTTTAGTCTTCTGCCCACAGGGCATCCTTGAGCGGGCAGCGCATCCGGTCGTACCATCATCCGGCGTTGTTGTCGAAGTCGGACTCGTACCTGCACACCCAAAGTCTATCCCCAAGGGTGGGATAGGTCCACGTCCACCAACGCATGCACTTTATGTGGCCTAACTTCTAAAG
This sequence comes from Cenchrus purpureus, assembly GCA_022644695.1. NCBI lineage: Eukaryota > Viridiplantae > Streptophyta > Magnoliopsida > Poales > Poaceae > Cenchrus > Cenchrus purpureus. The sequence goes on along the minus strand of CP053460.1, from coordinate 131,345,476 downwards.
GGAAGAAAAGAGACAAGGTAGAAGCTTGGGATTCCTATGCGGCGAGTAACAACAAGATATCTCCATCAAGATCCCAACCCATATCTATCAACAGACTCGGAACCACACGGTAACCCAGGGCCCGTCTCCACAACCTACCTCCATCTAGGGTCGATCGACAACTTTCTCTCCTCGCACCTCAATGATTGCAATCGGATCCGCGAGGTAGAGGAGCCACTCTCCTCTCACGGCGCAACCACGGCTCACCACACTCTCACTCTGAGGAAGGTAGAAATCCCAAAACATGAGAACCAACAATCCACCGGGCTTGTCCATGACCGAGGGCTATAGCTATAGATCGAACAACTCTGCAGGCGTGTACACTGTACCCAACCCGGTATGGCACCCGGCCGGTGTACGGCCGACCGAGCCCATCCTATCGTGCGAACTCTCAGTAGTTACGGTCCCATCCTGCATCCGGCCCTCAAAACGATTCCCTCCTCAGAAGGAATTGCATCGGAACTATGAAATGCTCTCGTGTGGCCACACGGGAGTCGCTCTTAGAGAAGGTGGTCTCACTCCCACCTCTCCCCCACTGATACCCCGCTATCCTGCTGGCAGGTATGGTTCCGCACTTGCCGAGCTCAACTCGGCCCTAACCCCACACTCGGCGAGGTGGTGTGTACGTAAAGTCTCGTGAAGCGGTTGGCCCACTCGGTTTCAGACCGGGGCGAGCTCATGTCCTCCATACGCATGTAAAACCCCAACACCTGTGCTTCGAAAACCGTAAAGTGGGGACACACTGAGGAGTGCACCCCATCCCCGATCCCAGATCGGTTGTTTCGAGCTCACCCCCGCCAAAGTACCCAAAACGCCTTCTCCTGCCGGTTTTATCCCACTCACGCCAAGAACCACTATTCCCATCCCAACACATGCATCGTGTAGCTCAGTGTATATACATGCTTATAAACATATATAGTAGTAGTAGGACAATCAAGGACGGTAATTAAAGTAGGCGGTGCAAGGTTCATCAACATGCATATAAAGTAAAGCGCTAGCATACTACATAGCAATGCCTATCGTCGGGCGTGAACACAGGTCGGGTAGTCCTCGGCCAGTGACGGCGTAGTCGGCGTGGTCGTACTCCGGGTTCAGCTCCCCGGCTCCAGCTGCTCATATTAACGCGTAAAATAAAATAAAGACCGGTCCTAATGCAATTAACTCCAAAAGAACAGCGATTAAGAGCCAAAAGAGAGCAAACACTAGTCCTACACGGAGTTTAAGAATTTAAAAGATTTACGGAAAAGGTTTTGTATTTTTCGGAGCTAAAATGAATTTACTATGATTTTCCAAAGATAAAATAGTTGAAAATAAAATACGGATAAACCATATTCAAGCAGGCTGCCACACAAGATCCCACCGGATCTGCTGCGGCTAGGGTTCAAAACTGCCACGCGTGTGGCTCGGCCGCCATTGGCTGGCGCAAAGGATCCGAGGGGATCCGCTGCGGCTTGGGCTCGTGTGGGTCGCCGTGAGGCGCTACGCAGGATTGGTCATCCACAAGAGATCCCGGGGATCGGCTGCCACAAGACCTACGTGTGGCCCAACGTGTGGAGAAAAACCCCACCGGGGCTTTGAGGTTGGCCAGGACGTGCTCAACGTAATGCCCCAAAGGGGCGGCGGGTCGGCTGAAGCCGGCGGTGAGGTGCTCTGGTGCCTCGACCACAAACGACACGGCAAGCAAGAGCAGGTCCTAGGGCTTCCCATGGGCAAAAAAAGGACGGACCATGGCTTGTAAACCCGGCCCGGTGGTGACGGGGTGTTGCTCCGATGCGGCGGGCGGAACAGAGGATCTACGGCGACACGGTTGGGGTGGCCGGTTGCCGGTGAGACGTCGAGCGAAGTGCGGCGTGGCGTGTGCGTGCACGAGTGCGGCTCGACCGCAACGGATACACCACGGCACGGCGGCGACGTGGGCGGACTGGGAACCCTTGGCGCCGCGGCTGGGGTGGCCAGCGCCGGGGAGGTCTCGCGTGTACGCGCGTGAGCGCGCGTGCATGTGTGTGTGTGCGTGCGTGCATGCACCGGTGTCTGAGCATGCGCGACGGCGGTGGCTCGGCGTGTCTGCGCGCGGCGGACGCCGGTGGCTCGGCCACGGTGGCGGCGCGGCGATGGCACGCAAGAGGGAAAAGATCACGGCGAAACGGGCGTACGAGGCTGCTAAAGATAGGTCCAGACGGCCAAAAAGGCCCGACCTTGGGTGCATCCGCGGCGTTCGCGCTCTTGTTGGTCGGGCGGCGCTGTGGCACGCGCTCGGGGACGAACAGACGGAAACAAGCGGTTGGGCGCGCGCGTGAAGCGGCGGCACTGCATGATCGACCGGCTCGGCTCGATGGCCGGCAACACAAGTGACGGCGGGACGCGCGGCGGTGCGGCGCAGGCAAGACCGACGTCGGGCACACAAGGCCCTCGAGCACACAAGGCTCGGCGTCCCACGGCTCAAGACCGGGCGCCACGAGAAGAGGCAGGCGGTGCTCACCTAGGGGCTGCGGGGTCGTGGCGGGCAGCGAGAGCAGGCGCAGCGGCGTGGCGAACTTCGGGCGAGGAAGCGAGAGGAAGATGACGGTGGCAGTCGGTCCGGCTCCCTCCTCACGGACGGCTCCGGCTTCACGGCGACGGCTTGACTCCCACGAACGGCCTCCCCCGCCTCCTTCTCCTCCTCTTCTCTCCTTGACGTCAGCGGCGGCGGCGGATTGGGGATTGGGGGAAGAATCCCCTGAGCGGCTAGGGTTTGGGGGCTCCCGCGGCGGGGCTTCTTATAGGCGGGGGTAGGTAGAGCGGACGGCGGATGGCAGCCCGCGACGCGTGGAGACCATCCAGGGTGGCGGCCATGGCTGCACGGCCGCCCCCTTTCCATGGTGGCACGGCGCGCCTCACAGCGGGAAGGAGAAAGGCGGAAAAGGGAGGAAGAAAGGAAGTGAGGTGGCGGCTGACGGCCCGGGCCCGCTTGTCGGCGACACGGGCGGTGCTAAGGAGGTGCAGGCCGCCTGGCCCGCGGGATGGATGGGCCGGCGGCTGTTAGGGGTGGTGCGGTACACACGGTGAAAAGGTGAGGGTGGTCCAGAAGACTTGGTCGGTGTGGACAAGGCCCAACAGCAGGTTGGGGTTTTTCCTATTTCTAAAACCCTATAAGATTTTATAATCCAAATAAAACCAATTGAAAATCCAACTTCTCACACTAGCATCTTTATTAGTCCTAAAATTATTATTTGACTCAAAATAAATCTAGGATTAAGGGGAGGTAAAATGAAGACAATCTTATATTGTTTCACAAGCACCCATGAACAAATCAAAAATTTTAAATATCACATTTTCGCATTCAAATAAATTCTAGGATGTTACAATATAATTGACTACCAACCATACCATAAGCTCATAACCAACATAAATACGACATTTATACACGGCTCCGTGCACCTTCTCCCAATGAAGCATAAGTTACTATTTTCTCAGTTTACCCACACTGTGACACCGCTTCTATATATCAGTGAACATAAGCTAGTATCCACATACACAAACGAGATGGTGATATCGAAGAGAAAAAATAAACCCAGAAAAATGGATTACATGGATTGGAGACATTGGGATAAATCATAAATATATATGTTATCACCAGGAGGTCTCCCGCATGAGTGGCCAAGCAACTTGTGGAGATTGGATGGGCAAGGTGGGGACGCTGGGCATATCAACACCTGCAGGAACGGAAAAACTGCTAGCTAGTTCGTGTGCACCACCATTGCGCTTGGTAAGTCGAGATGGAAAGTTATGCTCCTCTAGTGGCGTCAATGGCAGAAGGCCAACAGAATCGGAGCGAAACGCGTTGGGCTTCACAGTAGTTATTAAGGTGCTCGATCAGCTGCATGGTAGAAACAGCGTATAGGCACAACTCACCCAAAGTGCACAGCACACTGCACGAGTGTTTCAGTTTTCACCAAATTAAAATGGCAGAGTACGTGAAATGTTGGGTCCGTTTTGACAGCAGGCTACTCACTAAGCTTTGCTTCCAAACAGCACACACTAAGCTTTGCTTCTACGCAATGTCACCTGTTGTTTCATTTTGAGTATCGTGACACTTAATATTTCTTTTGACACAATCATATTAGTCGTGCGTGCCATTGTAGATGGATTTTTTATAGCGAGGCTTTAAAACACCAACGCAAGTTAAAACTTATACGATGAAGTAGGCCAAAAATGATGCCTGCTAGGTAGCCCATACTGATATATGTAGTATGGACAACTTGATATTTAGTGCCTCTCCTTTTAGCGAAAATATATTAGGATCTAGGAAACAATGGATGATGAGAGGAAACTCGAGATAGGACGCAAAGAAAAAACGTGAGATGTGGGAATTGAAGACATCGGAAAGAGGTTTACGCAGAAAAAAACACCATGCAACATATTGCTACGGATTACCCTGTGAACCATGGGCCAATCTAGCAACTTACCTTAGTAGTAACTGTGTGAAACATGCATTCTTCGTTGCCATGCTTTGACCTCTCTTGATCTCCAGGTTCTAGATTTTTTTTCGCACTGAATACAATTTCGGAACCATGGCTCATCAGTTCAACAAATTTTGAAGTGGACAATGTGACACACTGAATATAAATTTGTACTACAAGTTTAACTGGGCTTAATGGGTTTTTTGGTGCATCCAAGAACTTCAAACGTTAGGTTGTCTCCCTGCGTTACTACAGAAAAGCATTACAATTATACCAAATTTTAATTGCCCTCCTAGGACATGAACATACAAAAGCTCCAAGCAAAGCACAAATAGACCACAAAAAATTGTTTCTCCGACAGGAATGAACCGTGAAATTGTGAGAACCAAATAAATGATCTATTAGGAGTTTCATTTTTCGAAAGTTCTGAACCGAATTACCAAAAGAAACAGTTCCGTCGGCATGAAGGGGTGAATATACCTCAACTTATACTGCCAAATTACAATGCAAGCTTCATCACATGAGAGCAATGGAACCACAAATATTGCTGCCAGAAGGAAGTTTTGTTCGGATGCTCGTTTGTAAAAGAATATTGCATAGCAATCTCCTTAGTTTATAATTTTAAATTTTCATCTTACAACTTTTTAAAAATTCCCACAGCAACGTGCTCGGTATCACCTAGTTTATAAAAGTTATGGAGTACAATAATTTGAAGTACATGGGCATGATATTTGGAACGGAAGGAGTACATATTATGATCCCTAGTCACTTTGAAAGGCTTAACATCACGATTCCTTGCCAACATAGTTAGGTCATGATGACAAAGGGATCCAAACTGTCGATTCCGTGATGGATGGACAAAAATGTTTGGGCCGTGCTTTCGTGCCCAGAAAATGGCACAATCTCGATTTTGTTTTTATTTTTAAATAACTAATTAAGACAACTTTGTGAAGTAAATTGCAAAACTAACTATTTTGTAGATCCAAATATGTTTTAAATATGTAATACACAACACCTAAGTTTTCATGTAGGCGATTCAAAAAACTCAAATATATTTAGTATATTGTATCATTTAAATGAATTTCTATGTGTTCATTGAAAATAATTCCAAGTTGAACTATTTCTACCTCCAATAAAATTAAACAAATGCATAAAAAATATATTTAGGCACATATGTTCAATTCTAGCTCATGTCTTGGAGCAAGATAAAAAACCCATTTGTCTTCTTGGGACAACTAAAAAACTTTTTTCAAAAGGACCATATAATAATTATATTAAAATAATGTCCACATTTGGTCAAAAAATTACAAATTTATGTGGCAACATATGTTTTGCCCATGGGTCTAGAATAAAAAATGTAACAAATTTTAATCAAGTGACACTATCCATTGTTCACAAATGGATGCACCTCTCCTATAGTTTCTTATAATTCAAGTCAAAACTTTTGTATTTGAATACCTTGTGACATTTTTGAACTCGTATGAACCTCAAATTTGGACTCAACCTTACATTTGCCTTCCAATTCATATTGTGTTTTTTGCTTTACCACTTGTTATGAAAAAAAATGGTTTTCTATTTTCTATATGGGAGGAACAAACCAAGGCATATGGAAAAAACCAAAAATCTCAATTAACGTAGAAATAAATGGCTTAATGAAGGAGCATGATTTTAGAAGAAACAACCTCATCAAATTTGGAGTTATATGGAGAAGAAATACTAGTTAGAAATTCAAATTTCGAATCAAAAAGAGAAATACATACTATTTATGTGTTCTTCATCTTAAATCAATCCTGTAGCACAACCTGATTGGTCCAACGCGCTGCACCGGTTACGATGCTATGCAACAAAAGAGCTTGAATATTCAATTCAATACCAGCAATTGAGTAGCCTGGTAGTAAGATTTGGACCAGAGTTTGAATCCCGCATGCCGCATCTTTATTTTTCACGATAAACAACATATAAAAAAGTAAAAACCGGGTTCAAGCCGTGGTAATTCTTTTTTTGGCATTAAATAAAGTCCTGTATACATAAGTTCCATTAGCACAACCCAACTCATGGTGGGGCGTGTGTCTTGTTGTCTAACGACCCAGGTTCTTATGCAGTGGGAACCCCACAATTGCCTCATTTTTTCCTTTATTGTTCACATAAAACATAATTCATATAAAATAATGAGAAATATGAAAGAAAAATGTAGTAGCTCAATGGTAATTCTTAATCCAACTCGTTCCACATGTCTCAGGTTTGATCCCTTGTGTTGTCAACTTATTTTTTCTATTTTCAGTTTAAAACATTTGATTTGCAAATACAAGAGAATATAGATAATAATATCGATACCAAAAATTGTCACTTGAAGATTGGAAGGCCTTAGGTTCAATCCCTCCCTCTTGTAATTTTTTTGTTTTGACTTTTGTTTTTTTCTTTGCAAGGCATCATACTTCTTTTCCTACTAACACTACACCTACATTTTTTTTAAAAAAAAGGTAAAACATCTTAAAATTAACTTGGCGGCTCATTAAAGAATAGCTAAGGAAATACCTTGTTTAAGTTGACGGTTGATGACAATAGCCAAAGAAATGTATGCTTTTCTTGGCACTTCGGCAAAATAGCCAAGTTAATCCATCATTTACTTGGCGGCTAACACGAATAGCCAAGGAAGCCCTTCTTTTTCTTAGCGGTTCATCAAAACAGCCAAGTTAATTCATCCTTTGTTTGGCAGTTTCCACGAGCAGCCAACAAAACCCATAGTTTCCTTGGCGGTTCATAAAAACAGCGAAGGAATTACATTCTCTTGGTGGTTTTCTGCCACTGCCAAGGAAACCTTATATTCCTTGGCCGCCAAGTTAAATCTAGTTTGGTGTACTGGGGTACAAAACATGTAATATTGCACGACCTAATTGTCTACCATCCATCAACCATGGATACTTGATGAAGAATGTCAAGGGCCTGAACGCCCAAGACAGCAGCTCCCCGGCTACGGAGCTCGTAGCCGGAGTTGGTAAGGGCGGTGGCGTTCCCGCACCCGCCTGCAATGGTGGAGAAGGGGGGAAACTAGAAGCAGAGGAGGAAGAGATAGATTAATTCCTTCTTAATCTCAAACCAAATCCCTAATCCAAGGCACTAACCGAATCCCTAACAAGATGTTGAAAATCCTAACATCCCAATCCTATCTCCTAGCCACTCGGGCTCTGTTGGCCGGCGACGCCCGCGACGTGGCGGCGGCGCTGATACTGGCGGCCCCACATGACATTTGTCCCCCCCCCTCGAGGAGCAGCTCGTCCTCGAGCTGAAATGTAGGGTAGCGCTCCACGAAGCTATCCATATCTTCCCTGGTCGACGAGGAGGCAGGCTCGCCCTTCCAACGGATGAGAACCTGCCTGACGCCGCGCGCAAGGCGAGCATGCACGGCCTGCTCCGGTTCCGGGACCGCGGCACCGTTGTGCATTGGCGGCAGGGCTAGCGGCGCGGCGGGAGGCTCACCGCGGTACTTCTTCAGAACCCGACATGGAAGAAATCATGCAACCGGGCGCCTCGCGGCAACTCAAGGCGGTAGGTGACGTCGTTGATGATGCCGGAGACGCAGAACGGTCCATAGTAGCGAGGTCGCAGCTTGCCACTGGAGGCCACATGGAGTGAAGCCGGCGCTCGATAACACAGGCGGAGCAGAGCCCACTCCCCCACCGCGAACTTGTCCTCCCGGTGATGCTTGTCATACTGTTGCTTGTAGACAGCCTGGGCTGGCTCGAGGCGGACGCGAATCTCGGTGAGGAACTCGTCGCGTTCCGCCACGCTCCGGGCCACCACCGCCACGCACGTGTCGCCATGTTCGTAGGAGCGGATGGACGGCGGCTCGCGGCCGTAGACGACTGTAAGATGAGGTATTTTTTTATGCTCCTACATGAAAAAGAGGTTATGCACATCACGGTTACTAATGAGCACAGGCTAATATATATGGCCCAATTGATTTCAGAGGCATGTCGGATTTTGATGAGGCGCCGTAGTGGCCACCTGCATACTAATAATTTTGAATATTTATTTAAATGGAATTAATTATTTGGTTATGGGTTGATGGGAGAAAACAAGTTTGGAGGCCCAACCCATTGATGTGGAAGGTTTTTGTCATGCGGAGAATGTGAACAATTACAATACGTATATATGCGTATGAATACGCAAAGTTAAGTTGCCAGTACGTCGACAATAATCCAGAAGCCTCCAGGGCAAAGTTCATGATCATCCGTCGTCACCGGCTACCACGCACAGCAAGGCAGACGATGCCGTTGCCCATGGATAGAAGAAATGAACTACACTTACATGCATGAGCGGGAGGCCATCTCACTTGTCAAATGGGACCTCTCCTAGCTGGGCCTTTGGTCAGAGATTAGCACGTCACATGTACGTGTACAGGTTGAACGGCAATCGGCAATTAGCGATTGGTTTTTTTTTGAATAAGCTAACACAGATACCGAAAGGAAGCAACGGCCTGCTCTTATCCCGGCCGGATGACTCGCTCGCCGAACGGCAATACGGCGGCGCGGCTCTCATCTTCCTGAGACTCGTCACTTGACCTATCCTCCCTCTATATATTGTCTTCTGCGCTGCAGCAGGAAAGGGGACTTTAGGGGGAGCTCCCCAGAAATCACACACGCGCACACACCTGCACACGTAGAGCACCGCCGCCATGAGGTGCCCTCTCGGAGGACGTCGCCGGCCGGCGATAGCGAGTGCGCCTCTTCTATTGTGCGGCATGCATCATGGCCAGCACATCTTCTCCTCTTTTCTTGTAGGAACATTGCGGCTCGCCAGCGCAATCAATGCCCATCGCAAGGCCTACGTATTTCTTTGTTTGCAGGTTTCTAAGTTGAAGGTTGGAGTTCACGGAGAAACACATACAAATGTGCCGCACACACCCACCACACCACACTTCTTCATTCACCAGAAACACTGTCGCCTGTAGATTGGCCCCGCCGCCATGAGCGATCGAGCCGGGGCAGCATCTCGTCGTCTCGGAGACGTCGACTTCGCCGCCGTCGTCTGCGCTTTCGGCTCCACCGTGCTTATGGCGTCTTGTGGTGAGCGGTCGACATGGCCTTAGAGCCTGTCAATTTTTTTTCTCCTTCGCAGGAGTATGCCTTCAATGGCGAGGCCATGATATGAGTGCCTCGCACTTGCTACTGGCTTCTGGTAAGTTGAGAGCCCGTATGTATTGGTGATGAAGAAATAAAATAGATGTGCCAGTGGCACTTGCGTTTTCTGCAGGTTTCAGGAGATGGTCTTTCCAATGCCCACCTATGCGTACTTCCTATTTGTTTTTGCAGGTGCAAGGGGAGGACTGAGTAGATCACATCGTCTCTCAAGTGCGGCCTGTATATATGGAATAGATACATAAATTAGCACGTCACTAAGATGGTGGCGCTAGACATTTTGCAGGTTTATTTTGCAGGTACAGGAGCCTTCACATGATAATAAAAATCGGTGCTATGCTTGCATGCACACATTACATGCTAGGGCAGATTGATCTATACATTAGGTCATATGCCATGTTATTTCTATTAGTAGTTTTTTTTTGCTTGCAGGTATACAAAGAAAGAGGAAAGAAATACATTATACACAAGATATTCCCTAACACTTTTGTTTAGCTAAAGATCACATATTTATTGTCATTCTTCCGTGACCGGCGGGGCCGGAAATTGCTATTACGTCCCGACTGACGAGGTGGGACACAATCCGTTTGTGACCGACGAGGCCGAACACTTTAACCTTGTGAACTTTTAGCTAAACACGAGATGTGACGGATAATGTCATGAAGTCGCTTTTCTTTCTTTATCTTTTTATTATTTTTTATTATGCAGCACACGCCTATGGAGTACAAGAAAAAGAGGATCGATGATGACAACCATATGACACAGCTTAATCGGAGGTTTTCTGCAAGTGTCAACTGCAGATGTAATTAACTAGGGACCTCTCGAGACTCTAGGGATCATGAGCTACACGATCGTCTGAATATTATATGGATACATGTCAAAAAGGATTGGATTTGTAATATCTCGATGACAAGGCGGATACCACAATAGTTACATTTCACTTCATATATCTTTTGTAAATTGCACGGGATGAGTTGGTGACTCGTTGTAATCCCCTGCCATTGTAACTCATTTGATATAGTGAAATTTGCCTTCGGGCGACCGTGGTTTTTCACCCGCAAGGGTTTTCCACGTAAAATCGGTGTCTCTTGTTCTTGATATGCTTAACTGATTCTTACATTCTTGTATATGTTTATTTTGTATACAAATTGTATCGCACGCCAGACCCTATTAAGCCATACGCAGAGAAAGTTTGAGTATTTTTCTCGCGAAAACAACGACGCGGAACAACGTGTCGTGCAGAGCTGACTGGTAGGCCGTGTTGTAGATGTACTCCGCCCACGGCAGCTAGTGCAGCCACTGACGGGGACGATCACCGGTGAGGTAGCACAGGTACATCACGATGACCTTGTTGGCTGCCTCCGTCTGGCAGTCAGACTGCGGGTGGAAGGCGGACGTCATGTGCAGCTTGGTGCCCGTAAGCCGCAGAAGCTCCCGCCAGAACGCCAAGGTGAACACCGGATCCCTGTCCGAGACCATGGACTGTGGTACGCCGTGGATACGGACAATCTCGAAGAAGAACTCCTGCGCCACGACTCTGGCATGTACGGGTAAGCGAGTGGAATGAAGTGGCAGTACTTACTGAAGCGGTCCACGATGGTGAGGATGACCGACTTCCCATTGACGTGCGGCAGAGCTTCGATGAAATCAAGGCCAATGTCCTCCCACAATGTCGACGGTACCGGGAGCGGTAGTAGGAGGCCCGCCGGGTGAAGGTGCTCCGATTTGTTGTGCTGGCAGACGTTGCAGGCGCGGACGAAGTCTTGAACAGCGGTGTGCATGTTGGGGGAGTGGAAATCACGACGCAGGCGGTGCAGGGTGCGCTGGATCCCCTCGTGGCCGTCCCCGTGAATGGCGGTGATGGCGAGTAACTCCTGGAGAAGCGCTGATGCCGGCGGGATGTAGAGGTGGCCCGAGAATGCCACCATGTCATTGATGAGGGACCAGGGCGCCTGGCTTTGGCCCACGACAAGCTCATCCCGCAGGGCGCGTAGGGCCAGATCCGTCTCGTGCGCCGCGTGCAGGCGATCGACGAAATCGAAGCGCAGCCCCGAGATGGCCAGGATGGCGCCCTCCTCCGTGTCGCGGTGGGACAGAGCATCCGCCACGACATTGGTGTGCCCAGCCTTGTACTCGACGCTGAAGTCGAAGCAGATGGTGCTGCAGGATGGTGGCGAGGCGCTGGTCCAGCAGAAACTTGAGGGTCGATCGTCTGCGGCGACCACGAACTGTCACCCCCAGAGATACGGCCACCAATGCCGGATTGCGAGCACCAGTCCGATGAGCTCCCGCCAGATGCCGCCAGGAGCGCGCGACCGCCGATCAAGAACGCCACCGGGTGACCTGCAATAGAACAACTCCAAAACCATAGGACGAGGCGTCACACTCCACCATGAAAGGTTGTGCGAAATCCGGGAGAGTGAGGACAGGAGCAGAAGTGATGGTGTGCTTGAGAGCTTCGAATGCCGCAGTGGCCTCCTCGAACCAGGAGAAGCCGTCTTTGCGCAGCAACGCCGTCTGTCGTAGTCCTTGACGAACTTGCGGTAGTACCCCGCAAGCCCAAGGAAACCCCGCACCACCCGGGCAGAGCGTGGCCGCGTCCAGTTCGCGATGGCCTGGACTTTGGCCGGGTCTATGGCGATGTCGTCGACGGAGATGACGTGCCCAAGGTAGGAGATGGACTCCGCCTCGAACTCGCACTTGGAACGCTTGACGAAGAGCCGGTGTTGGTGAAGGACTCCGAGGTCGTGCGGACATGGCCCAAGTGCTCCACCCAGGAGTTGCTGAAGATCAGGATGTCGTCAAAGAAGACGAGGACGAAGCGGCACAGGAACGGGCGGAGTACGTCATTCATCAAGGCTTGAAATGTCGTCGGCGCATTGCATAAGCCGAAAGGCATGACGAGGAACTCGTAGAGGCCATCGTGGTCCGAAATGCGGTCTTGGCGACGTCGGCGGCGAACATTCGGACTTGGTGGTAGCCCGAACAGAGATCCAGCTTGGTGAAGAATCGAGCGCCCTTGAGCTCGTCAAGTAGCTCGTCGACGACGGGGATCGGGTAGGCATCCTTGACGGTGATGGCATTGAGCGCGTGGTAATCGACGCAAAAGTGCCACGAGCTGTCCACCTTTTTCATGAGAAGCACTGGTGAGTAGAAGGCCGACGAGCTCCGGCGGATGATGCCTTGTAGGAGCATGGCAGCGCACTGACGCTTGAGCTCTTCCTTGTGCGCCGCAGGTACCGGTGGTCGCCATCGGCGCGCCGCCGGGAGCGTAATGGTGAGCGTGGCGATGGCATGCCCGTGGGCTCGGTGAACACGAAAGTGAACTCGTCGAGGACCACCTGCATCCAGTTGTCGCCGGCTGTCGTCGTGAGGAGGGGCTAGGCTGTCGCACCAGTCCCTGCCAGGACACATGATGATCCCAGTGCCAGAATGCCATACGCAGGGTGGCGAAGTCCCAGAGGATGGGTCCCAGCGTCTCTAGCCACCTAGTGCCCAGGACGACGTCGTAGCCCGCCAGTGGTAGTGTGTAGAAGTCCGTGGCGAAGTGTTCGCCTTCGATGGAGTAGGGTGTGGTGCGGAAAACGCTTGGTTACTCCACGTGATCCCTGTTGGCGACAGTGACGCGCATGCCACCCTACGGCACCAGGACGAGATTGGTGCGGGCGGCGGCCTCCTCGGTGATGAAGTTGTGGCCGGAGCCGGAGTCGTGGAAAGTGAGGAACGAGGCGCCACCGATGGTGAGGCGGAGCTGCATCGTCTCCCGTGTGTGAACGCCTGAGATTGCGAGCACCGAGATGATGGGCTGAACGGCAGACTCGTCGGTGGCGTCGGCGTCGTTGGCCTCGGCAAGGTTGATGAGGAAGAGGCGCTGGCAAACGCGATTGTGGTCGCGCCTAAACTTCTCGTTACAAATGAAACAGAGTCCCAAGTGGCGGCACTCTTCCATCTCCGCCTGAGATAGGCGCTTGCACTACGTGAAAAACTCACTTTGGTAACGGGTATAGATGGCCTTTAACGCAGAAGTGCCGTTCGATCAAGTGTTACAAATGAGACAAGAAGGTAGCAGGCGTGATGCCCGCATCGAGCACATATATTCGTAACGGGCATCAAACAACGACCGTTACCACAACTAGCCACCGGTCACGTGAAATGGCTGTTTCTCTGGGCCCATAGAGAACTTTGGTAACGAGCACCAAAACAGGCCGTTCACATAACTCAACATCGTAGAGCGTGCTCGCGGAAACTGCGCTCCGATATCTCGACGAAATGAGACGAGTCTATTTCACGTCGTCTCAAAGACAACTAGGATTCGTAACGCATCAAACAACAACCGCTACCACAACTAGTCACCGGTCACGTGAAAATGACTTTCTAGGCCCATTGTGGAACTTTGGTAACGGGCACCGAGCATGTAACCCGCTATCGCGTGAAATCAATATCGAGACGCTGCGGTGAACTGCGTCTCCGATGTCTCGACGAACGGGCCAAGTTCTGGGGCCCACCGGTCAGTACTGGTAACGGGCTTTTACGGTGCCCGTTACATTATTGGCATGTTTGTAACGGGTGTTCCGATTGAAGCCCGTTACTCAGTGATCAGTGTTTGTAACGAGCTTTAATTAACGCCTGCGAGTATCGTAGGCCACCCTACAAGAACTCACGCTTGTCGGTGCATCTCGAACCAGCCAGGATTTGGCAGCCATCAGGGGTTGCATCCTGGAACCAGCTAGGATATGACTAAATTCACAGAAATTAGATCCAGCATCCAAATTCATAGAAATCCATATAATTCACATGCATCATATGACAAAATTCAGCATCATCATCTCACAAGTAAAGAAGCACCACTGGCTTGACAACAATATCACAAAATTCATGGACAAGGAGGAATGCAAAAATTTCCTAGTCACCATGTATAATCTGAGCCCACACAGTTTCATCAGCATGAAATTTTCCTCCGATCGTGATCAATTGCTCCATGAGGAATGTGGCAATTCTTTCACGAACATAGACCAGCTGATTTGTCGAGAGGATGCTCATCTAGCCCTAATCTCTCGGATATAACAATGTCACCAACAAGACACATATATAGGTGGTTACCAAACATGTGCAAGGTGCTAATAAGCAAGAACCGTGTTCCAGGTGTTTTACAAATGAAGATCCCAATAAAGTATCTCCATATGTGGGTGTCTATCTTTTAATTTAAGCATGTGATAGGCACAATAGAAGCCGCAGAGTTTGGATCCAGTAGGTTGTTGGTGGCACTGCAATAAATGTACAAAGAAAAATAGTGGTGATCGAGAAGAAATAAACTCAAGCTTTAGTACTAGCTTCCACAGGAAGGAAATAAGTGGTATGTACCTTAACATCTTTGACATGTTCCAAGGTGCTAAGGCGCGACTTCTTATTGCGGCAGTAACGTTCCCAACCCCTATAACGAAACATGCAACAATTGTTAGGGCACTATTAATTAATATACTCTGCATAGTTTGTTGAGGAGCGTCCGCAGGTTAAGAAAGAAATAACTTACTCATTAATGATTTGTTCGAAAGGGTTAGTATCAGTCTTAACTGTCTTCAATGAATCAAGATAGTAGACCTTCACGCTTGAACGATCGCCACCGCAATCGATGGTTCGTCTCGAGATAAGCGGTAAGCATGAAATTATTTTTAGCATATAGTTCGAAGGCATTGCACATATAGGACACAGAGAAAGCAAGAGTGTTTTTCGTGCTGTTCAACGTTGTCGAGCAAAGGCATTCAGGATCAAGGAAGCCAACTGCAGCGCGTGTCTTCTCAACTTCTACAGCCATATTCCTATTAGTAAGAAAAAACAAAGTGTAAGGAGGCAAAATACATGGTAAAGATGATGTGAGGCAAAAAGCACATTTCGATATTGAATGATTAGTGAGAAGCAGATTAAATTTTCAAGCAACTTACAGGATGAAGCAGCGGAGAAGTGTCAGATCCAAAGCATCCAAGTTGAAGAGATCGTACAAATCACCGAGTTGCATGGTAGCTTTGGAGTCCGTTTGACGATTCATCTCTCTGAGGTCATGCACTGGTCCCGGGCTGAAGTGCGACCATAATGTCAGAATCATCATCTGACTTACCATGTTGCATGTAGAATGTGTGGAGCTCTCTGGTACAAGGAGGAGCAATTTTGAGATCATCATAACTGAGAAGGCTCTTTCCGAATTTGTAATTTGGGTTAACCATAGCCCAAGGATTCTTCTAGGTGTTTCTCTCAGATCGCTTTGGGTTAGTCATAGACCAAGGATTCTTCTTGGTGTTTCTCTTAGATCGCTTTGCAGTAGGCATCTTAGAGGTTTTATTTACAGCAATTTTCTTTTCCTGCTGCTTTGAGATGGCTGAAGAAGATTTCTTAAGGGCTAGCTTGCCTGCTGTAGGTGGTGTAGAGCTTTATTTTTGGCAAGTTTCTCTTCTTGCAACTTTGAAATGGCTGAAGGTTTCTCAAGGGATTTCTTGCCTGTTGTACGTGGTGTAGATATTTTATTTTCGGCAAGTTTCTTTCCTTGCTGATTTGAAATGGCTGAAGGTTTCTCAAGGGCATTCTTGCCTAGTGGTGTCTCACCAGGAGCTATTACAGAGGTATTGGGCCCAGATGTACCTACAGCTTTCTTTGAAATGTTGTCGACAGATTTATCAGCACCAGCCAACACATCACTCTGGTTGACTGGTAATAGTGGTGTCTCACCAGAACCTATTACAGAGGTATTAGGCCCAGATGTACCTACTTTGGCATGATTGTTTTGAGCACTTTCATTTGGGGGTGTAGGTTTTGTTGTTTCATGAGGAGGAGAAGGAGGAGGAGGAGGAGGAGGTGGTGGTGGTGGTGGTGGGGATGGAATATTTGGTGTCTCTTGCGGATGGGGGATTCAAGTTTTTCTGTTTTTCAGACTAGTAGTAGGTGGGGATGGAATATTTGGTGTATCTTATGGATGTGGGGATGCAAGTTTTTCCGCTCGGGATGACGAGGAGGTGGGGATGCAAGTTTTTCAGGACGAGGAGGAGGTCCGAATGGAATGTCTTGCGGATGTGGGGATTGAGGAGGAGGTCCGAATGGAATGTCTTGCGGATGTGGGGATTGAGGAGGAGGAGGAGGAGGAGGATGTGGGGAACCATGTGAGGAAGAAACCTGTACCGTACTCTGTGAACTTCAAGGAATGCATCAGTAGCCTATGAGAGATTTACATGTTGGTGCTCCCTTGATGTCAATCCGACACCTTCTCCACTGTAACCTCTATCCTTCAGCTTGTCCGAGTTTCATCACCTCGTCATTAGGAGGGTATTCCACCAGTTCATCCGCAAAGATAGTATATACAGTGAGCACTTCAACCACAACACGGTCTTCATGAATCGGGACTGTTTGTAGCGTAGTCTCCTTTGGATGAACAAGACCAATTGCAGCCTCACATTGAAGACCCCTCCACGTGATCCATAGGCCACGGTGTGGGTTCAACCAACATGCCTATAAGGTCTTCGTGTACGATCACAACGCACCTCCGCCGCCAACTCGCAGGTGCCATCGATCAAACCTACATTATCTGCGGACTCTTCAGTGTGGTGGGTGAAGGGCTTGCGCGATTGGACACTGGTGACAACACCATCTGGTGACAACACCACCTCTGCATTCGCATGTTCTCGTGATCCGCATCTCACCACCCGCCTACTTGATTTGTTCCTTTATCTTTTCCGTATCAACCGATGCGTGGTCTTCGCCTCTTCCTCTTCTGTACATCTCGATGTGATGAGGCCATGCATACTTCCACCGGTAGCCGGAGACACCAAGCACACGACCGGTTGTTCAGTATGCCCAAGCACCGACTTAGCACATCATACTCCCTCTCGCTCGCCATTCACGAAGATTACGCACAAGCAATCTTCTCCTTGATGTCTGCAGCCAATTTTTTCGTCTCGTGTTGTTGAACACTATCACGGCAACTACGCCTCTTTAATCACTAGCTTACTCCTTGCTCGCAGCCAATTCTTGGAACGATCGGGGTAGGCGCCATATGGGTTGGGGATACCAAATGCAGCTAATTGTCATCCTCTTTCTCCCATTGTTCTAGTTTCATAGTATAACCACCGGACCCATGTCAGTGCTCGCTGTTTCGGCTTCGGAGTTCTTTGAACTTGACACTATCAGATGAGGCTTGCTCGGTTTCCTCCTGTTTCATGAACTCCTTCCACTGTTCCGGGACAATAAACGGGTGCCTTGTAAATGGCTCAAGTCCTTTTCTGATAAAATCTGCCTAAGCTGAAATCAATTGTCTCCATGCCTTGGCTGCCATCTTCCGTAAAAGCTTGAATGCTGCGGTTTCGCCTTCGGAACTTCAAGTGTTTCCGCACATGCTTATCAAACAAGTCCCACTTTTCATCATTGCTTAGTTCTTTGAATTCTGGCAAGTGCAAAGGTATCTTTTGTCTAGCAACGAGCCCCGCAAGCGCCTCGAACTCGCTTTTGAGTCAATGGTACCGCATCCCCTATGTCGACCTCGGTGACTATCATTGTGTCACTTGGCCACTTTGTGGATGTCCTTGGCGCTCTGCCTTGGCACTGAGCCCCACCCACCTGGTCTTGTTGTGCACTAGCGTGCCATAACCCTCTTCTTCATCTTGTGGCCCGTGTCTATAGTCCTTGTCGATTTATCCCGTGAATTAATAGTCAAGGGAATTACAGTAACTACTTTAGCCCACTGTAATATCATTGGTTCTTGGTAAACCATTAACATAAATGGAAAATTCAGTAACCAAAAATTAGTTCGTGCAATGCGACCTTACCATTTTAAAGAGGAAGATGCAGCCTCATTTATGAGGTACTTATTCAACTTGGAGAGAATGTGCGGATGTACATAGGAACAAGAGCAAAACCAAATATAAGAGTCAATCTAAAGGGAAATGCTAAGTATGTATACCATCAATAGCTAAGTATGTCCACATGTACTTATACAAAGGAGCCACGGCATACCCTGCAATTCCCACAAGTACAAGTATATTTATACGCATTTATATAAAAAGAAAAGCATACACACGCATATGTTGTATACTTGATTATCTCGAACGCATGTGCATACGCTACTTGGCCTAATTGCATAAACTCGAGCAAATATACCAAATTACGTTGTTAATTTTACGCTTATTACTGAATTGTTGTTAATTTTACAATTATTACCGAGTTGGTGGAATGCATTTACCGAATTGTATAAGACATTTTTAGAGCGGCATACCATAAACTCAAATCCTAGATTCGCCACTGACCTTGTCACTGCCGGAGCGGAGGGATCTCTACTCCTCACATCGCCGCCGCCACCACGCCTCGCCTCGCCGACCTCATCTCGGATCCCTCCTCCTCCTCCAGTCGTCGCCGCCGGGATCCCTCTAGTCGTCGCCGCCATCGCCGCCGCCGGGTCCCTCCTCCTCCGATCATCTCGCCGAGGTGTGTGGTGCCGCCCCGAGCATGGTGTGGCGTCTCGGCAAGGGGTGTAGCGCAAGGCCACGGCGTGGGGAGGTGAGGGGGACGGGCGAGGGGAGAAAGCGGCAGCGGCAGGGAGGAGAGTGGGAGGAGATCGTGAGGGAGGCGTCCTTCCCTACTAACCTAGCGAGTGGGCTTGTGTGGGCCTTAAAACGAGTAATGTAATCAAGTACTACTCGCTACTAGTATAGTATATCATGTTCTAAAAAACTAGTATAGTATATCATAAACATGAGATAAAAACCTAATTTTAAGAAATTTGGTTAAACAAGTGTGGTTGATATTTTATTCAATTACTAAATTACAAACTATGAATTTTTCGTATTTTTTACTAATTTTTAGGTGCTATTTATGGGCTCTAATATGACATGCATCACAAGTTCACATCACCAAAGCAAACAAGTGTGATGTTGATATAGCATCACATGTTCACATATGACATGCATCACAAGTTCACATCACCAAGCAAACTAACTCATAACAAACATATTCACATCGACATGCATCGAGGCACATCACCAAAATAAGATCATCGATCACCGCATCACCAAACTAGATTGTAGCTGCAAGGGAACTAGTTAGCTAGATGGCTTCATTTGTGCTGGTGCCTCTAGTTCGGCCTTGTCTCTAGTTTTGCAACTCTTTCGCACAAAGATTCTTCTTTAGAAGTTCAATCTCCGCCTTTTGTGCGGCTTTAAGTGCTCATCCCCGCTTGTCGATTCCTTTCCGAGATGTAGTCAATGTCATCCCGAGTAACAAAGACGCTCCTAAAACAAAGGAAAAAATTATATTGATGCAAGCTTCATAACAGTTGTAATTTACAAGAAAGTCTGTTTAGCTCTAATCGGTTTCAAAACTTGCTCGCTTCTCTGACCGATTCACGGAGCTTGTTGATTTCACCAAATCTGTCAATGTGCAGCAACTTCCTACAACAAATGGAAATTGATGCATTAGAACAATTGATCGGTGAAGATGTGAAGGTACAAGGACAAATCGTGCGTGATGGTTTCGAACTTGCCTCATGGTCTTCGTAATCGCCACCGGAGTTGTTGCCGAGTCGTGCGAGTTGTTGCCGTGGTCGCCACCGGAGTTGTTGCCGGAGTCCGGAGGAGATGAGGTCTACCACCACTCTTGCCGGTCGCCGGAGGAGTCCGCTCACCTCAATGCGCTGTGGACCGCTTCTTCCTTCGTGTTGAGGAAAACCACCGCCTCTCCATGGCGGGCGTCGGAGTCCGCCAACTTGCCCTTGCGCTGCTGCGTACGGCTTCCTCCCTCGCCGACGAAGAACCGGCCTCTTCCATGGAGCCCGAGGAAGACGACGGGCGGCGTCTTGGGCAGTCCTCTTCGCCGCCGCTGAACCTCACTCTCTGGCGGGGCGGCGGACAAGACCGAGGAAGACGACGGACGGACGTGGCGGGCCTCCTTGTAGAACCTCCCCCTAGATTCACGGGCCATCCCTGCGACGGAGACGAGGCTGCGATAGAGACGAGGAAGGCGGAAGCCGGAGAAGGGGATAGAAGGCGGAAGGCGGGGCGGAGCGTTTATTAAAAAGGTTCGGATGCGCAAATGATACGATGATTAACAACCACCCGTCGCCAATGAAGGGCGGGCCAGTCTATTCGAATGATGAAGTTTGTTTTTCCTTTAATCTGTAATCAAATTTTGTATCACGTATTTCTCGTCCAACCGTAATCTAAATTTGATGATATTTGTTTCTGAATTTTTCTAAAATCAACATCTATTCATTTATGACATTTTTTCGTATGTAATTCCATTTCTTGGATGTTGTTTATACACCTTATATTGTTCCTTATAAGTACAACATAGAAATAATATTTGTTTTACACAACCATTACTAATGAAACTTTGCATTTCGTAATCTTATGGTGAACATAAGGTTATGTTAAAATTTCAAATGCATATGAGTTCGAACATGTTTTAAAGTGTGGAAAACTTCAATGTTGAAGTAACATTCTAAGAAACTATGTGAGAGATGTAGACATTTGTACACAAGTATAATCTTTCGTTTTCGAAACCATTTGAATTTTTGTAGACAAGCTTAGGGACTTAAATTATGTTGCCAAGTCAGTTTGTAGAATTTTTAGAACACACTAAGACGTTATTATAATTATTATATCGTAAACAAGAGATGAAAAATCTAATTTTAAGAAATTTGGTTAGACAAGTGTGGCTGTTGATATTTTATTCAAATACTAAATCACCAACTATGAATTGTTCTTATTTTTTACGAATTTTTTGGTGCTGTTTATGGGCTCTAATATTTGAGGGAAGCAAGTTTCAATTCAGGAAAAATAGTGTCGCCCACGCGTCATTGTCTGAAGCCTATATAAAAGATAACCGTAGCCCCGCCTGATCGACAAAGACGATGCGGGTAGACTAACCTCGCCGCCAACAAGTGCTCCATTGTCCGAAATGCTCCTGGCCGAATGAATATGCATCCGCCCGGGCGACGCTGGTACATTAACCCTCGTCGCCAACAAGTGCTCCATTGTCAGAAATGCCCCTGGCCGAATGAATATGCATCCGCCGGTAGAGTGAGACGAGGTCTGACGAGACGAGGAAGGCGAGAAGGAGATAGAAGGCGGAAGGCGGGCGGGCGTTTATTAAAAAGGTACGGATGCGCAAATGATCGATGATTAACAACAACCACGCCAATGAAGGGCGGGCAAGGTCTATTCGAATGAAGAACAGCTTTGCTTTTCCCTTTTAATCTGCAATCAAATTTTGTATCACGATTTCACAACCGTAATCTAAATTTAATGATATTTATTTCTGAATTTTTCTAAAATCAACATCTATTCATTTATGACATTTTTCGTATGTAATTCCATTTCTTAGATGTTGTTTACACACCTTATATTGTTCCTTATAAGTACAACATAGAAATAATATTTGTTTTACACAACCATTACTAATGAAACTTTGCATTTCGTAATCTTATGGTGAACATAAGGTTATGTTAAAATTTCAAATGCATATGAGTTCGAACATGTTTTAAAGTGTGGAAAACTTCAATGTTGAAGTAACATTCTAAGAAACTATGTGAGAGATGTAGACATTTGTACACAAGTATAATCTTCCGTTTTCGAAACCATTTGAATTTTTGTAGACAAGCTTAAGGACTTAAATTATGTTGCCAAGTCAGTTTGTAGAATTTTTAGAACACACTAAGACATTATTATAATTATTATATCGTAAACAAGAGATAAAAAATCTAATTTTAAGAAATTTGGTTAGACAAGTGTGGTTGTTGATATTTTATACAAATACTAAATTACCAACTATGAATTGTTCGTATTTTTTACGAATTTTTTGGTGCTGTTTATGGGCTCTAATATTTGAGGGAAGCAAGTTTCAATTCAGAAAAAATAGTGTCGGGCCCACGCGTCAGCGTCAGAAGCCTATATAAAAAAAGATAACCGTAGCCTGCCCGACCGACAAAGGCGATGCGGGTAGACTAACCCTCGTCGCCAACAAGTGCTCCATTGTCCGAAATGCTCCTGGCCGAATGAATATGCATCCGCCCCGACGCTGTTACACTAACCCTCGTCGCCAACAAGTGCTCCATTGTCAGAAATGCCCCTGGCCGAATGAATATGCATCCGCCCCGGCAGAGTGAAGGAGACGAGGCTGTGACGGAGACGAGGAAGGCGGAAGCCGGAGAAGGGGATAGAAGGCGGAAGGCGGGGCGGAGCGTTTATTAAAAAGGTTCGGATGCGCAAATGATACGATGATTAACAACCACCCGTCGCCAATGAAGGGGCGGGGCTAGGTCTATTCGAATGAAGAACAGTTTGCTTTTCCCCTTTTAATCTGCAATCAAATTTTGTATCACGTATTTCTCCGTCAACTGTATTCCAAATTTGATGATATTTGTTTCTGAATTTTTCTAAAATCAACATCTATTCATTTATGATATTTTTTCGTATGTAATTCCATTTCTTGGATGTTGTTTACACACCTTATATTGTTCCTTATAAGTACAACATAAAAATAATATTTGTTTTACACAACCATTACTAATGAAACTTTGTATTTCGTTATCTTATGGTGAATGTAAGGTTATGTTAAAATTTCAAATGCATATGAGTTCAAACATGTTTTAAAGTGTGAAAAACTTCAATGTTGAAGTAACATTCTAAGAAACTATGTGAGAGATGTAGACATTTGTACACAAGTATAATCTTCCGTTTTCGAAACTATTTGAATTTTTGTAGACAAGCTTAGGGACTTAAATTATGTTGCCAAGTCAATTTGTAGAATTTTTAGAACAAACTAAGACATTATTATAATTATTATATCGTAAACAAGAGATAAAAAAATCTAATTTTAAGAAATTTGGTAAGACAAGTGTGGCTGTTGATATTTTATTCAAATACTAAATTACCAACTATGAATTGTTCGTATTTTTACGAATTTTTGGTGCTGTTTATGGGCTCTAATATTTGAGGGAAGCAAGTTTCAATTCGAAAAATAGTGTCGCCCACGGCCGTCAGCCTATATAAAAAGATAACCGTAGCCCCGCCGACCGACAAAGGCGATGGGTAGACTAACCTCGCCGCCAACAAGTGCTCCATTGTCCGAAATGCTCCCCGGCCGAATGAATATGCATCCGCCCGCCGACGCTGGTACACTAACCTCGCCGCCAACAAGTGCTCCATTGTCGAAATGCCCCTCACGAATGAATATGCATCCGCCCAGAGTGAAGGAGACGAGGCTGCGAGAGACGAGGAAGGCGGAAACCGGAGAAGGGGATAGAAGGCGGGGCGGAGCGTTATTAAAAAGGTTCGATGCGCAAATGATACGATGATTAACAACCACCCGTCCGCCAATGAAGGGCGGGCCAGTCTATTCGAATGAAGAATGCTTTTTTTCCCCTTTTAATCTGCAATCAAATTTTGTATCACGATTTCTCACAACCGTAATCCAAATTTGATGATATTTGTTTCTGAATTTTTCTAAAATCAACATCTATTCATTTATGACATTTTTGCGTATGTAATTATATTTCTTGGATGTTGTTTATACACCTTATATTGTTCCTTATAAGTACAACATAGAAATAATATTTTTTTTACACAACCATCACTAATGAAACTTTGCATTTCGTTATCTTATGGTGAACATAAGGTTATGTTTAAATTTCAAATGCATATGAGTTCGAACATGTTTTAAAGTGTGGAAAACTTCAATGTTGAAGTAACATTCTAAGAAACTATATGAGAGATGTAGACATTTGTACACAAGTATAATCTTCCGTTTTCAAAACTATTTGAATTTTTGTAGACAAGCTTAGGGACTTAAATTATGTTGCCAAGTCAATTTGTAGAATTTTTAGAACACACTAAGACGTTATTATAATTATTATATCATAAACAAGAGATAAAAAATCTAATTTTAAGAAATTTGGTTAGACAAGTGTGGCTGTTGATATTTTATTCAAACACTAAATTACCAACTATGAATTGTTCGTATTTTTTACGAATTTTTTGGTGCTGTTTATGGGCTCTAATATTTGAGGGAAGCAAGTTTCAATTCAGAAAAATAGTGTCGGGCCCACGCGTCAGCGTCAGAAGCCTATATAAAAAAGATAACCGTAGCTCGCCTGACCGACAAAGGCGATGCGTAGACTAACCTCATCGCCAACAAGTGCTCCATTGTCCGAAATGCCCCTGGCCGAATGAATATGCATCCGCCCCGGCGACGCTGGTAGACTAACCCTCGTCGCCAACAAGTGCTCCATTGTCCGAAATGCTCCTGGCCGAATGAATATGCATCCGCCCCGGCAACGTTGGTACACTAACCCTCGTCACCAACAAGTGCTCCATTGTCCGAAATCCCCTGGCCGAATGAATATGCATCCGCCCCGACCCCGGCCCCCTTCTTCTTCCTCGATCTAAGCTCCACTGCCGCCGTCCGCCTGTCCTTCCCGCCGCACATGTCGCACTCACGCCCGATCTGCTGGAGGTGTACGTGAGAGAGCAGGGTTCAAGGTTGCCGGAGCAGCCGCAATCACTCCATCGGCTTGGATCCAGTCGGTGAGCTAAGCGGCTTTCCACTGGTCCCTTGCCCGGACTGTGGTATGGCTCCGGTGGTGGAGGGTCGGACGCAGAAGGAAGGTGAAAACCACGGTCGCCTTTATTTCAAGTGTACAAGGAACTCGGTGAGTAGTCTTGTGTCTCCCAACCGAGTTAGGGTTCTTATGTGCTTTTGATTCTCGCGACACCAAGAATTGTGGATTTTATCGTTTCCACAAGGAGTATCTCCGAGATGAAGGATGTCAAGGCGTCATTGTTTTTGACCGTCGAATCGGCACGCGGTCGATGAAGTAGTTGATTCGATGGAATGTCAAATTGGGAGCGGCAGTAGAGGCAAGCAATCTGGAGGACAAGTAGAGGAAGAAAGCACCGGAGGAGAAGATGGACAATGTGATCCGAAGATGAACTTGATTATTGTGGCTGTTGTTTGTGTAGTATTTGGATGTTTACCGGGATGTATGCTGCAAAGAAGTAATTGATGTTAAAAGTGATGCTTTTGCTTCATCCGTGTGGATGAAGAATGAAAAATTTGTCACATATGACAAACTTAAATGTATGAATGAAGAATGGATGGAATGACAATTGGGTCACAAATCTTAATGTGTCACACATCACAAAATTCATCAATTCATCTCAGGCCGACATTTCATTGCAGCACGAGGCAAAGGAAACGCGGATTAACACAAGTAGTAACAAACTTCTAGCATACACATTGCAATTCATTGTGAATCGCTGCCATATAATGACACAAACAGTAACAAACTTCGCATATACATTGCAATTCCATTGTAAGTCAGCCATAGATGCAAGTTCATCACAAGTTCATCACAAGTTCAACATACACACATGTGAGGAACATATTGATGAGGATCTACTAGTCCATCACAAGTTCAGCCGGAGTCTGAGTCGAGCCGAGCCGCCGAGTCGCCGAGGTCCATCATCGCCGCCGCCGACGGGCGAAAGCAGCACTCTCTCCGTGTCCCCAACCAAGATATTGATCTTGAAGGCGTAATCCTTCACGGTCATCTGCAGCGGATCATTGGGTACTGGGACCCCGAGACGAACGGCCACCTTCCGAAGTTTCACGAAAGCATCGCGGAACAAGTTCATCGACCAAGTGGCTTCACAAGATTTAGTGGAGAGCACGACCGCCCGCTGCCGGCGCGCCTCGCTCGCCGGCGGGGCGGCTTCACCTCCCGCGGGGCGGCACCTCCTCTCGGGCGGCGGGCGGCGGCACCTCCTCCCTCCCCCGCTTCCTGGATGGCTCGCTTGACGATGCCATGCACGCGCTTGAGGAAGAAGAAGCTCTTGGATTCACTTCTTGGTGACCGAGACGGTGGTCTGGGTTTTCTTGGTGCCGCGGTTGACGAAGTTCTTGACCGGATTTATATTGACAAGACGAAACCGTCAGCGGCCAGACCAACCTCTGAACCCGTGTCCGTCAGGAGAGCTCTTGGCCACAAAAAGAATCATGTGGTCACAAGGAGACGTGTGATTGTTCATATTTTATTCAAAATACCAAATGCCCAACTACTCCTATGAGTTGTTCGATTCTTAAAAACTATGAATTGTTCAGTATTTTATTAATTTTTAGGTGCCGCTTTATGGGCCCTAATTTTTAGGGAAGCAAGTGTCATTTCAAAAAAAAGTGTCGGGCCCACGCGTTAGTGTCAGCAGCCTAGTATAAAGAAGGTAACCATTGCCCGCCCGCGCACCGACCAACAAAGCGACGCGGGTTTGCTAACCCGCGTCGGCATTGACTATCCATTTTGCAAAATGAATATTCAACCGCCCCCTTCTTCTTTCCGAATGGATAAGTGCAGCACTTTCCTTAAAAAAACGCAGAGGAGGCGTGAGAGGAGGCGTGGAGACAGAGGAGGCGATGAGCGCCGGCGAGGGCAGGACGACCCCGACCGGATCGAGGAGAACCGGAACGCGAAGCGGTGCCGCAACTGGATTCGCACGCGTGCCGGTAAGATGGCGGCGAAGAGGGAGACGACGATGTGTGCCGGAGAGGGGCCAAGCGGCGGTGGAGTGAACCCAATGCCGGAGACGAGGGTCCTCGACTAGATCCTCTCGGATTCCGACGAGGGGCCAAGTAGCGGCAAGGAGGAGCGTGCCGGCGAGGGGGCAGCTGGGGCGAGGGGCCCGCCTCACGCTTATGCGAGCACAAGTGTCTGGCAACGACGAAGAGGGGTCGAGGGAGCGGCGAAGAAGGTGTAGAGGACCTCATCTCTGACTCTGGCAACGACCACGACGACGGCGAGGCAAGTTTCTCTGAATCTCACTGCCTTTTTACTTGTTCTATAGATGGAGCTTAAGCTAGCTTGAGCTTGAGCTTCATAAAGTTAATTAGTGCCTATGATGATGTCTTCCATGCTTGTCATGATCTTATACCAAGTTCTGAGGAAAATCAGTTCTGAACTAAGTTGTGCTTTTACTTGTCACACCCTGCTATGAAGCATAGGATAATTTTCAAGTTCTTATATAATTTTCCTATGATCATTACTATACTGCCCAAGTTCGAGGCAAATTAGTTCAATTAACTATGTTATTCTTATACCATGTTTAACCCTGCGTGCAAAACTCTTTGAGTCAGCGAGCTTGAGTTACTTCTAAACCTTAATGTCGGGATTATGTGAAACCCGAGTTTGAAAAATCACGAAAGAAGTGAACATCCTCATCAAAAGGCTAAGCACATAAGGAGGTACAAGTATACTATCGAACAAAATCTCGAGCCCATTGAAGGTGCGCTCAAGGGCTTCAAGAATCCTTGGTTGCTTATGAAGAGGCTGCAAAAGAGCCAATCTTGATGGGGCATGATCTAGTTCAAGCTTGTTGATGTGCGTGGTCGAGCCATACTTTTGTGGATGTTCAAGGGCATGCCTTTGTTGATGTGTATGGTCGATAGCACGACCATAGTAAATAATGTGATGGACAAGTTAAGTCCTCGATGGACAAGTTAACCTTTTGTAATAATTATCTTTATTCGTGGACAAGTTATCTTCATCTTTGTGGACAAGTTATCTCTTATGATGTCTATTTTGTCTCGGAAGATATGTGTGTTGATTGTGCCTATGTCGAAATGAAAGCAATGAGAGATCGAGTTGACTCAGTCAATGAGGACTCAAAGGAGACGATGATTCACAAACCTCCGTCTCCTTTCTTAACAAAGGAGACACGGATTAACAAACCTCCATCTCATTTGTTCATCGCGCCGCTCCCGCTTCACGCGGACGAGTGCTATTAGACTTTAATTATTGAGCTCTCGGTCTAGTAACGCAGCGTCAAATGCTCATCCGTAACGGGACTTTATAACCCGTTACCAATACGGCGGATCGAATGACGATGCGCTTACCGATAGGGCATTGATCAAGAACGGACTTTACGAGCTCGTTACCGATAGGTTTAACTTGTGTAACGGACTCGATTTAACGTCCGTTACAAAGAATTCATGTAACGGGCGTTTAAGAAAACCGTTACCAGAAGTCCACATTGGTAACGGGCGTTGCGGAGGCCAACCCCGGGTCGCCAGCTTATTGTAACGCGCCAAACAACAACCGTTACAGATGTGGGTGCATGTAACGGGTGTTAAGGGCCCGTTACAAATGCTGGGTGACCTATTTGAGGTTTTCACATGGGCGGCGGCAGTGCCTGGTTTAGGACGCCAACTACGGCACAGGCACCGGAAACGCCAAGGACTTCTGCGGCGCGGGGAGGAGTCGAAGCTAGGAGGAGCTGTGGTGGCGGTGCGGGCGCGGTGCACTAGTCCTGCAACTCCAGTTTGCGAGCGAGGCTCATAGCGACGGCAAGCGATTGGGGGTTGTGGATCTCGACGTCGAGGCTGAGTGGTGGCTGAAGTCCCGCCGTGAAGAGCTGGACCTTCTGCGCTTCGGAGAGGTGGCGGGCGCGAGGGAGCCGGGCCTCGAATCGCTCCCGGTAGTCGAGGACGGAGCCCGTGCGCTTGCAGGCGGCCAATTCAGCGAGTGGATTCGCCCGGAGGGGAGAACCAAAGCGGAGGTGGAGTAGCTCGGTGAAGCGCCGCCACGGCAGTGTGCCCTCGTCGCGCTGCACTGGATGTACCAGAGCTATGCCACATCTTCGAGGTTGTAGGAGGCCATCCACACCTTCTCCTCCTCGGCAATGCGCTGCTGGTGGAAGAACGACTCGCACCAGTTGATGAAGATGAGCGGGTTCGTCTTGCCGTCGAACTTGGGGAAGTCCATCTTCTGGAACCGCGGCCGGTCAGTGTGTGCGCCCGCGCCTGAGGTCGGGTCCGAGGAGGTGCTGGAGGAGGCGCTCTGCTGGATCCCGTCAACCTTGATCCGGATGCCATCCACCTTTGCTTGGACGCTGGTGACCTGCTGTTGGACACCGTCAATCTTGGCGGTCAGGGTGGTGTCAAGGTTGCGGATGAGGGTGGCGATCTCGGACATGGTGGGTTCCCCCATTGGTGTGGCATATGGGGATGGAGACGGCGACGGCGACGGTGGTGTGGTAGGGCGGCTGGGTGGTGCGGAAGAGGAACGCCTGGATCGTGATACCAGGTTGTCAAGGGCCTCAATGCCCAAGACAACAGCTCCCGGCTACGGAGCTCGAGCTCGAGTTAGAAGGCGGGCGCTCCCGCTACTGTAATGGTTGAGAAGGGGGGAGACTAGAAGCCGAGGAGGAAGAGATAGATTTATTCCTTCTTAATCTCAAACCAATTGATACACGAGTTTATATGGGCACTTAGCCCCTAATCCAAGGCACTAACCGAATCCCTAACAAGATGCTGAAAATCCCAACAACCCAATCCTATCTCCTAACCACTCGGGCTCTGTTGGCCGGCAGCGCCCGCGACGCGGCGGCGGCGCTGATACTGGCGGCCCCACATGACAAAGAAGTACAAATTTCTTGTATGATACGAGTAATGTCCAATTTGTGCAATTGACTTACAATCAATCATTGAAACAACAAACTTTCATTTCAATTGCTTTTGTCCAATCCAGCGCATCACAATTAATATTTATCATTATGCCTAAAAATCATGATATAAAATTCTGCATTGGTGTTATGGTGATTTGTCAAAAAATATCATTTTAGACTATGAGTTAGTCTTGGAAACTGTCAGAATGGCGTAAAAAATTAGAAGCAAAAAAAAAAGGTTGGATCCCTTCAGTTGAAGGAAGTGGAATCTACTTAATGGAGTAGGCTATTTATCTTAGAATGTGCCATTTCACAACTTTTCAAAGTTTAGATATAAACCACTCTTAAATTGATGTGGGTTGGAGATGGAAATTGATTCTATAAGTCCTCATGCTATGTTTGTTCAACTAATAATTAACAAGGTGAACATGTCATCTACTTAATGGATTAGGCTATTTGTGTTTTAGTTATGAATTTTATAATGTAATTCAATTCCAAGGATCCAAATGGAGTCTAGTAGCATGTGATCCTCCACGTTTTCTCCATGATGCCTCGTTTTATTTGAGTTGTGAAGAGGTTGTTCATCATCCTTAGAATCTAATGGGGTAGTGGAAATCTGCGGAATTTCGGTGGATTTGAGAAGCACTTCAAGGCAAGGTAAGAGACGACCATTGCATTAATTAGAATGGTAGGAAGATCTATGGCATTGGTTACGGTGATGTGATTGTGAAGTAGTGGCATGCCTCAACGACAAATAATGTCTGGAAATCCAGTTATAGGGACGTTCAAGCTGAGGTATAATTTTATAGTAGTATTTTCCTACCGACCATAAGCCCAGAAACTAACATAAATACGACATCTACACACTACTCCACCTAGCCTTCTCCTGAAGAAGCATAAGATACCTTTTCTCGTCAATTCACCCACACTATGATATCACAGCATCTATCAATGAACATATATACATCTAGTATCCACATACACTGAAGACACGATGTTGAAGAGGAAAAAAACAGAAAATGAGTGACATTATTGGAATTGGAGACATTGGGACAAAGATACATGTTAGCACGAGGAGGTCTCCCGCATGACTGGCCACTTCGGCAGATATGGAATGGGAAAGGTGGCCCGCCAACATGTTGCTTGAGAGGAACAACAGTACCGCTAGCTCCTGTGCACCACTGGTACCAAGGCGCTCAGTATTCATGATGCTGGACGGAGCGCGGTGGAATCCGCGACATAACTTAGAATCGTATGGCTGAGGCCTAATTTGACCCGTTTTGGTGCTCTCTAGTCATAACCAGAGGCACATTTTTTAACATATGTAGAAGTAGCTATGGAGAATGACAAACGTTTCGGTGGAAAGAAAAGGTTAGAATTTCGAACTGAACTGAATAAGAACACCAGCGGAGTGTACAATGCCTACAAGGACGGACCAGAACCAAGGATCACTGAGATTAAGTGAAAAAGCTTCAGGTGCTCGATCAGCTGTATGGTAGAAACAGCATAAAGTGAGATTTGGGAATTGAAGGCATCAGGAAAGAGGCGTATGCAGAGCTACATCTTGTAGCAAATTGGTACTACAAGGCTAACTGTGCCATATGACTCCATAGTAGTAACTTTGGTGGACAAAGTTATTCCAAAGTATGGTTCGTCACAACTCACAACAGAGCAATTGAACAACTATTGCTGCCAACTAGAAGTTATGTTCGGATGCATTTTATTCAAAGGCAGAAGAGATTGTGACAAGATATATACAGGCCAATCATGCAACATTAAAATAGCAACACCGCCTACCAAAACGATGGGCACAGTTGGTAAATATTTGATTAAACAACTTTGGTTTGCAGAGGAGTATCTGTCACTCAATAAGCAAACAGGAAACCTTCAATAACAGACATACTCTGTTAGACATGCGCATTACAAGGGGCTTTAGTATTGAGAATTTAAGACATTCACATGGAATTTAATTGCCTAACCCTACCAAATTTGATAGAATTTTGTGGCAGCACTAGACTAGTAGAATCTTCAAGGCAACAGACATGCATGTTCAAATTTATATCACATGAAGTATGCATAAATACTGATATCTCTGAAACAAACCACACGACCTTGATAGTTGCTCTGCTGTTTATTTAAAATAATAATGTCCCTACAAACAAATGAAATGACAGAACGAAAACTGAGAAAAAATAAGATTTAGGAATTAGAGATGTCAGGAAAGAGGCATATGAATGAAGATGTAAAAGGGTTTGCCTCAGTGCCATTCAGCTGGGCAGAATGCGCAGGATGCTTGCTATCAGGTTGTCGTGCTCAACTGTTACAGTACATTATACTTGGCTGCCGGCCTATTTTTCACAGCACAAGAAACTTTGAGGGGGCCATGGTGACAATTCAGACAACGGAAAATACATGTTTGCATTGCATTCAGTAGTTCATCAATCTTAGCAGAGCTAGATGTTTTTTCCATGCATCAAACGGCTTTATGCATAACTTTTATCACCATGTTATCACACAGAAATCACGAGTGGGAAAAATGAATTGCTCTCACAGAAATGGACAAACATTTAAAAGCTCCAAACATACATCATAGCTCTGGGAACGATTATCCATAAATGCATACCAGCAAATGAGCAAAACTGGGAACGATCTATCAGATCTGATAACAAAACATTAGACATGGAAGACAGTATCTCAATCAGTTGGGTACACATAATTCACTAACAAACAGGAAGAATGTTTTTTGCAAATCAACACACATTGCGTACAGCAGCCCTCATTGTTAACTAACATATAACAAAAATTCTGTATGAAGAAAAGCACCTCTTTCATCTGGCAGCAAGTGCAAGCATGGGTGAAATCATTCCTTGAATCCCCTGCAACGTGTGTTGTATCTGGATCTCTTCTCCAACCATTCTCTTGAGATTCCTGATGTGCATCCTCAGCTTATCATTGGATCGGATGTCCTCCTCTCGCATCTCCACAACTTTGTTTGCCACACCCAACAAGAACCTTGCATATCTTGGCAATGTCGCATTGCGGCGAAGGAACTCAAGCAGCAGCCCAAGTTCCTCTGTATCCAAATTCCCAATGCATCTCACCAGCTTTCTCCTTGCAACCAGCTCCTCCATGACAGCCACAGCACTTCTTGGATTGTTCTTAACCAAAGCGGAAACCAGAGCCTCTTTGTGCCTGAACTTTCTCAGTAATCTATCATGCTCTGCAATTTTAACCTTCTTAGCCTTCTCAATCACAAAGTCACCCTCCTTAGCCTTCTCATTCTGTCCACGGAGGAAGTACCGGAAGTAATTTGGCTTCAACACTGGCTTCTCAGGCTCAGGCGATACCCAATCAATATCACCACTGCCAGCCTTCTTCCCTTCATCCTCCTCATCAACAGCCATCTTCTTCCTCTTGCCCATATAAATCTTCCCTTTAGCAGACCCAGCCACCAGCACAGTGCCACAGGGCGAACAAGCCACAGAGAGGAGCGGCTGCGGGTGCCTCAAGGAGTGAGTGATCTTAAGCTTCCCAAAATCAAAGCACTTCACATACCCATCAATGCCCGCACTAAGCAGCCGCGTCTCCCCAGTGGTGGCCATCTTCCCAAGCGCCAGCGCCATCACCGTCTTGACATGGCTCTCGACAGAGTGCACGAGCCGGCCACCCCCAATGACGTCCCAAATCTTGACCACATTCCCTCCGGCCGTGGCCAGCAGCCCGCCGGACGGCAGGAAGAGCACGCTCTCCACCAATTCCCCATGGGAGAAGGACAAAGCCGGGCCGGCGTTCCCCGTGCGGGCATCCCACAATTTGACGCTGCGGTCATAGGAGCCGGTGGCGAAGAGGTTGTGGTCAGCCGGTGAGGCCGCACCGCCGCGGATGTAGTCCTTGTGGGCTGCGGGAACGGTGAAGACGGGCGTCTCCGAGGGCACGTCCCAGTAGGCGAGGAGCGCGTCGTCCCCGGCGGTGAGGAGGTGGAGCTTGTCCCCGCCGGCGACCGGATACCGGACCACGCGTGTCTCCGCGGCGTGGGCGCGGAGCGTGCGGAGGGCCGCGCCCGTCGCCGGCTTGTCGGCGCGGAAGACGCGGACGACGCCCCTCTTGTCGCCGGCGGCGAGGAGGGCGCCGTCGCAGCGGAAGGAGGGGGAGTAGGCGAGGTCGCCGGCGACGGAGACCCGGCGGAGCGACTTGAGCGGGTCGCCGGAGAAGAGGTGCAGCGAGGTGGACCACGAGGCGGCGAGGGTCGGGGAGGAGGCGGCGGGGGCGAAGGTGAGGTCGGTGACGGGGAAGCCCGCGTCGGAGACGAGCTCGGAGGAGCGGAAGGCGCGCCAGTAAGAGCCGTCCAGGGAGGCGCGCGCGGCGGCGCTGCGGGAGGAGGGGAGGAGCGCCTGGTGCGGCGCCGCGGGGAAGAATGGCTTGGATGTGTCGGCGACCGCCATAATTGCTACGGCGGTGGCGGCGGCGGCGGCGAATTGGGGTGAGAAACACTACGGCGGGTGGGGAACGGAGGGGTTTAGGGGTTTGGTAAATGGGCCGGTGGGAGGAAATGCTGTTATCAGACACAATGTTCTGTCGGCACGTCCAAAGTACGTAACCACTTCGTACAATTCGGCCCGGTGCGCTCTACGAGTTCAACCACATCGAAGATATGTGACGTAAATTGGCAAGGCCCACAAATGATGTGTATCCAATTCGGGTCGTCGTGCGGCCCGAAGAAGGTCAATAACCATATGAACTTCCAACCCACACCAAAGCCCCTATTTAAATGTATATTTTTTATTTTCCTACAAGACCACTTCATGATTAATAAATTAAAAATATTTCAATATTTTTTGAAAAATGTTACAAAAATTTATTCTTCAATATTTCTAGCATTTTTCGTCAAAATTTTACAAAATGTTGTAACATTTTTGGGACCAACATTTTTGTAATCAACATTTTTCAGAAATGTTCCAACATTTTCAAGAAATGTTGATTTCCTCAACTATTTTTTGTCAACATTTTGCAAAATATTGCAATATTTTTAAAAATTGGACACCGGCCATGCAACGCGACCATGAGAGGGCCGCCATGGCGGGCCATGCGGTGAGCAGAGTACGGCCATGGCGGGCGCGAAGCGGGAGCCACCATGGGTGTGCGAGAGGTCATGGTGTGCCGGGAGGCCAGGGCGTGGTGCACGGCGCAGCCGACCATGGCGGCACACAGGGGTGGAGGGCGTGTGGAAGAAGACTAGGGTTAGGATTTGGTGGGCTGAGTGGGCTGTTAGTTGGGCTTGTGGGTTGTAGTTCGTTTGCGAAAAATCTTCCAGAACATGTATAGGTTTCCGTCCGGGCGTGCTCCAGGGCTTTGCTCGTCCCAATTACTGCATGTTAAGTTCTTTTGTTTCTGGGCTTAGGCCGAATTTGCAAGGCCCACAACACACCTGACTACCTGAGTAAACCTGTACACGAACTCATTGTACTAGGTGTATTTTGAACGTTACATATAATGCCATCACCGTTCTCGTTCATTTGACTACAGCCTTCTCTCCGCCGCCTCCTCCTCATCTACAGCCTTGGAAAGGAAACATTAGGTATCAGCTGGGGAAACATTTAGTTTACTAGCAAATGTAGGCATAGAAGGCATCAGGAAACATTTAGTTAGCCAATTGGATACCACTCTTCTTTCTTTTAGCTCAATAGTAACAAGCAAGTTCCGGAAGTTTGCAGTCAAGTTTCCAAGTATATCCATGACCATCAAATCGTGCGTAAAGCTATCTGTTTTTTTTCTCGGCCTCTGGATCATTCCATGATATAATAAGGGCACAATATTTTATTTTTCTCTGTACATGCATTATACGAATGAAGAAAACTGATTGATATAATATGATGTGGCTAGCCTGACCCTGTTTTATTCATCTAAAGTACACAACTTGC
This sequence comes from Cenchrus purpureus, assembly GCA_022644695.1. NCBI lineage: Eukaryota > Viridiplantae > Streptophyta > Magnoliopsida > Poales > Poaceae > Cenchrus > Cenchrus purpureus. Next base: position 131,309,480 of record CP053460.1, on the reverse strand, counting down.
CAAAATTTGAATAAATTCAACTATCAATGGTCTTATTATGAACGAATCTAACACATCTTCGGTCTTCCACTGACATTGCCAAGATTCAAATAGATGCCATCCTTAAATTAAAACACACTACCAAGTCCGTAATTATTATTGGCTCTACCATAGATGATTGTGTTTTTTTTTGGATTGATAAGATCAATGTATATCAAGATATATCTTGTCACAAATGAAAAATACCAGCCATCCATCAAAGTGTACTTTGCTGTACGAGCAGCAAAAAGTTTCAGCTATATGTATTTCACCTCTTAATTAGTGTTGTGGCATCTATAAGTGTCATCAGAAATAAAAAGACCCACGCAAATCTATACCTGATCAGTTCTTAAAAAAACCATTTATTGTGTTGTGCACAGGCCCATGACTCGATCAAAGACCCACGCAAGCAATTGGCAAAGGGCCACAATGCACCTAAGCAAAGTTTTCCTTTGAGTTGTAAGCAAACCGACTGAGTTGAGAGTTCTTCGATGAAAACCCGTGGTACCTGTCTTTCGCCTACCCAAATAATCTATTTAGGGTGGAAATGATATGATATTTTTTATAAAAGGGAATATATTTCAATATTTCAATATGAAAAGCGGTGATATCCGAGGAATTCCCATCCCTAGGAATGAGTGTTTTTCTAAATAAACAGTTGAGAACGGCATAATAGGTATAAAGCTCCTTCACATGCGCCCAACCACTCCTTGCACTCCTAGGGTACATAAATGTCATCCTTTTAGCTTCAAGTGGACCTTCATCATAGAGCTTCTGTAGAGTCACATCATGTGGTAGTCTAAACAAAGTGAGAAAGGCAGAAAAAGAGAGCTGAAAAGTGTCACCCTTAGTCATCCAGAACATGGCTCTCTCATTTTCTCCTCTCTCATTTAGCACATAGACAAAGTAGACTGTAGCATAAAACTGTGCGATGAGCTCCTTGTTCAATGCTGCTTAAATCCCATAAGCACCTTAATCCCTTTTTCCTCACATGCATGTATGACCTCATCATAAATAGGGTTGTGCTTCTTTTCTATGAATTCCCAATCAATGTACTGAGCATCGTTGGTGATTTTGGCCTTCTTGGCACAGATGATGGCTGTGGTGTAATAATCCTGCTGGAAGGTAGTCCAAAACCTATAGTCAGCAGCTGTCTTACCCTCTCCAGGATTAACTCTTCTCATTCTGATCACTATATCTGCCATCCCTGACAATAATCCACTGGACCTCTGTGGCTAGGATGGGTAGGCTCTCTGATAATAGGTTTACCAAGATTGTTGTCACCCCTTTGTTCCTCTTCCTCATCATCTTCCTCATCACTGTCATCACCATCACTATCACTACCTGCAGCTATTCCTCCTTCCTGACGGAAACTAATCTCATAATTTAAGGTCGGATCCTCCACATCATCATCGTTGTTCTCAACCCTGTCGCTCATCTCAATATCATCATCATAATCCACTGGTGGTCGCTGTTGTCCCCTTGGCCTCAAGTTGTGAGTACTTGGACCAGCGAACGTCCCGGCGTCACCACTGCCTCTTTTCTCTTTTTTGAGTGGCTGCACCCCTAGGCATTGCTGCTATTCCTGGATCACAAGAAGTGAGACAAACATGTATAAGATATCAGGAACAAGATTGGCTGTGAAAGAGCATCGAGGCTCGCCCAAGCAATCGGCACAAATTGGCTAGGCGGTCACCGCTCAAGGTTTAGACCACCCCTGCCAAGTTTGAGCCAATGGCTCCTTTCGGCCAATCACAACACAGCAACACGAGATAAAAGATATTGATTTACTGTTCATGAGACATTTCTAGATAGATATGTGTTAAATACACTCCAGAAAATGAATTTTGGAGGGGGATTGCGTAGGGTGGTTAGATCGCCCTGCCCATGCGGTTAGACCGCCTGGGGCAGTTTCCCCCAAAAATCCATTTTCGATAATGTACCCTACGAAAATTTATTCTAGCTCTAGGAATGTCTTCTAGGGGTTGCCAGATGATGTTATACCAAGGGAATTTCAAATCTACTCATGGAGTTGATAGATCGGGCAAAACAAGATTTGAATACCATTGAAGAGATGAACTCGAGTTTAAATAGATGAAACTAGGTGGGGATTAGCCGCCCTTGGAGAGTCCTTCCCACGGATTGGATTTGATTTTTAATGGTGGAAACTTCAAATCTCCATTGGAGGGGTGTGAGATCTTGAGGAGGAGAAGGAGCATGATATGGCGACGAATGGATCCTGTTTCTGGTCGTGGGAGAGAGAAAGGGTAAAAGATAAGGTTGTGGCACTATTGAATCACGGGAGAGGGGTGAACTGTGAAAACCATGACCCCCGGTCTAACCGCGTGGGGCACCTGGTTAGACCGCCCCCTCCCCCCGGACTAAGAGGGAAAACTTGATAGATATTAGATTTTGATCCTTTTCCACTTTCCACCTTTAGGTAACCAGATTTTGAGCCGTGGAACTATTTTAGGGGTTAAAAGAAGAAAACCTTGTGGGCCGGTCAAACTACGCGCCTCCCCCAAAAATTCAAACAGAAAGGCTTTATCGGTAGTTCCGATGATTTTCCATAATTATGAAAGAGAACTCTTATCGGTAGTTCCGTCCTAGGGTCGGAAGTTCGGGAACCACTTTTTCAGCCTTAGAGATTTTGACCCTTGAACTTCACCGAATATTTGGATAAAAGATAGAAAGATGATTTTGATCCAAATTTCACAAATCTTAGAAGAATATAAGATAATCAAAATTAATTCACATTCCTGATTCTTCCAAGATTGAGAGAGAGAGGGATCAAGATATGGATGTAGAGATATGCTATGGACTTGAGAAAAATATCACCACTTGTGACTAGCCATCAAACAATCAAGGGGAACTATAGTCACAAGTGGGTCAATAGGGTCACAAAAACCAAGAACCAAATGTTTTCAAATTAAGCACACCTCCTACACATGCTAGTTGGATTTTTCGAAAAATCTATCCTAAGCCACAAAATGCATGCATCCTCATCAAGTAAAACACCACTTTAGTATATTTAGTTCATACCCTACTCAAGAGACATTCACACGACACTAAGTCGAGTTTATGTGAAGGTATCAACCAAATATCTAGAGAGGCACACTAAAATTCACTTGAAGCAATTACATGCTAAGAAAGACACACTAGCATGGTATAATGGACTAGATGCATTTCGGTATTTAAAGAGGTTCATGAAGACATACCTTTGCTTTTAGACCATTTGAATTTGTGCATAAGTAAATTTAGGGAAAGGCTAGCTCTTACTTGATTCTTCAAATTTAATGGGGAAATCAAGAACTTGCTAATGATGCACAAATACATGAGACTACAAATTCACTAGAAGAAATTATTAGTCTCACAAATGATGAAAACTTTGAAGTAAGCTCCCCCTTAATTAGTGCTTAGAGAATTTTTCAATTGCTCAAACTTAGCACATAATTCATTTGCGAACAAGGTGTAAAATGATTTAACAAATTGAAATATGCCAAGTAACTCAATACCATTGACTTGTAATCACCAAAGTGTTTGAAAATCCCTAGGGGGCCGGGTCACCCGGTAGCCACCAGAGACACCTCGGGTCACCCGCTCCTAGGGGCTGGGTCACCCGCAAAAAGACATTTTTGGGGGCCAGGCGGTTAGACCGCCCTGCCCCTGAGAGGTCCATTTGGTGATTCTTCAGCTCTTGTTCATTGATACGCTTGTATATTACCTAAATAAATCCCTGCAAAGCTTATCACAACAAATGCTCTTCTAGAGAGCCGTTAAGAGCATCGAATGGTATGACAGACTAGATATTATGAAAGTGTCAAGGTCACTTTCTCATGCTTCACAAACCTAGGGCTAATGATCCATGAGTGTTCAGAAAGAACTGAGGGTGACCAAGGCACAAAATTAAGTACTTGTTACCGAGATTGCATTGGTTGAGTGATTTTCACTTTCTAGCTCTTCTCATGACAAAGCATCAACTATTCAATTCTTTCCTCATTGCCATGATTTCAATGCAACTCGATCACCCTACTGTGAGACATGGGTACCCCTGGGTCCCCACCGACCAGGCTCATAGTCGTTCCCGACAAGTGGGTCTGGCCCACCAGAAGACCCAGCGACCTGTCAGTAGGCCCGCCCGACATGACATGTGGGCCTAAAGACGAGAAGACAGATTGGTGTGCAAGCCAATGCAATCCAGATGGATTAAGGCAGCTCGGATAAGCCTTCCATGTTGTAACGGACTAGAGATAGATTTCCCTGTTGTAACCGACTTGGACTCCGGTCCGCCGACCTTGTCCATCAGCCAATATAAGGGTAAGGGCGCCTCTGGGGCAAAGCACGATCAAATCAATACAATCAAGAACTGGACGTAGGGTTTTACTCTCCAGATGCCCAAATCAGTATAACATCGCCTTGTCCCTTGTGTCTCGCCGTGATTTTCGTGTGCTACGCTAGCATAACCATCGCGTTCTTAGCTCCTGATCTCCCCCACCGAACAAATAAACCACCGGAACTAACCTCCTGTGGACTGTTCAGATCTAAACCTCTGACACCTACAAGCTCAGCAAGTACTTCTCGGTACCCAACACTTGTTGGGTCCTACTAGGTTAGTCACAAGATGCTTAGGAACCCAAATAGCCCTTGTGCTAGTTTGAGGTGAACTAATCATTCCTAAGCTTATGAAAATCATAATGGATAAGGTTGGATTGAGGAGTGTTACCATTCGGACAATCCTTGCCCAAGCGACCCTTCTCATGACAAGTATAGCAAATGCGGCTTTTGGTACTTCTAGGCATAGGAGCTATCTGCTTGTCTTGTCTTGGCTTGCATGTAGGCTTCTTGCTTGAAGGGTGGACTTTCTTCTCCTTGTTGCGGAGGTTCTTCACTATGTTGGCCAGACCCGATCTAACCGCCCTAGGAGGGTGGTCTGACCTCCTCCACTGCTAGCTTGTGGGCAATCCGCAGCTGAGTGACCCTTTTCTTTGCATTGATAGCACAATATCCTTCTGATGGAGCTTCTTTTCTTCTTGGAGATTGTTTCTTGACCCTTAAGCTTGGTGGGGCAATGTGAAGCAATATGCCCCGTCTTCTTTTCTTGAATCTTGCTCTTGTTGATCTTGATGTGTTGTTGAGGAGTTGAACTCGTGACGGTTGAACCCTTCTCAAGCTTCTTCACCATGTCATCACAGTTATATTGAGAAGGTTGCACTTTGCTCTCTTCCTTCAACACATACAAGTCTCTTTTAAGCTTTTCGACCTCTTGCTTGAGTTCATAATTTTCTTCGGCAATGAGGTCGTCACTAGATTCTACAAATACATGCTCAATGCTAGATTGACTTGCTTGTGAACAACAAATTTTAGTACAAGCAAATTCATTATTGACAAGTGATCATATGCATGTGGGTGTGAGAGGTTGCAAAAATTTTACCGATGAAACAACAACCTCATGAGAAATTTCTAGTGAGGCATATGAGTCTACAAGCTTCTCATGGGAACACACAAGTTCCTTGTGAGTTGCTTGCAAAGCCACATGCTCACTAGTGAGCTTTGCTAGTTTAGCTTCTAGCACATCATTGGCTTCTTCCTCTGCCTTTGCTATACATTAAAAGGATTTGATATCATGATCGTACTTGTTAGCCAATGTCTCATACTTACAACCCAAGGACGCAGGCTGGAATTTGAGAAGCTCAAGTTCTCTTGTCGGAGAGCTTGAGGCTTCGATCTTCTGACTCTTCGCTCCCATGGCCTACCTCTTCTTCTTGGCCACGAGGCAAGCACCTTCACCATAGTAGGTTGAAACCCCTCTGTTGAGGGCGGTTAGACCGCCCCTGGGGGGCAGTTTGACCGCCTCCCCCAGAGAAGCTCCGCTTTCGCTTCTCTTGCCTTCTTCTTCAAGGTTGATGCTTGATGATCAGTGGATGTTGTAGAGGTTGTGGGCACATCTCCACTAGTTCATCTTCATCATCGCTCTCAAGTTCATCCCATTTGGTGTTTGCAATATTAAATAGCAAATCCCAAATGAGATGAGCATCTTCACTAATCTCCTTGCTCTTTAGGACGAGATGCTTCAGTTCTCTACACACAGAGCTACACAAAAGGTTAATAATAACGACATTGAGTTGCTTATTCTCCAATTCCTTTGGAGAGGCATACGTCTCATCCTCCAGAAGGATACTCGCAACCATAATGCCCTCAGCGGTGGGACCCAAAACCTTAAGTGCATGAGAACATTGGAACGCCAAGAAGAGTAGTTTGAGCCATCTAGAGCTAGCGGCTCAAACGGTACCTCACATGTAGTCGACATAAAAAAACTCCGAGCGGCTAAGCTCGAACCGGAGCACCAAGCTCTGATATCAATTGAAAGGACCTTGATGTCAGCTAGAGGGGGGAAGGTGAATAGGCGAGACGACCAAATAAAGCTTTTCACCCGAAACTTGAGCTTCACTGGCACAGTGGTTAGACCGCCCCGGGTGCACCTAGCACAGAGGGGGCGGTTAGACCACGTCCTGGGGGCGGTTAAACCGCCTCACGCAGTGAACCTGCAAAACACAACTCATGCTTCTCTTGACTTCTAGCACGAACCAAAGTTCTTGAGTGGCTTCAGTATACGATCACAAGCAGGGTAATGATCCCTGCACTAAAAAATAAGCACACCCAAGTAGATCGAGTGGAAGCAAAGTAAATATGCTAGAAATTGAACAAGTGAGGCAAACCACAAAGGAGAGACGAGGATTTGTTTCCCAAAGTTCACCTCCCACTAAGGAAAGGCTACGTCTCCGTTGAGGAGCTTGTAAGGGAACTTTCCCACAACAAGCCGAGTCTCTTTCAACCACTTTCCTCCTTTCCACTAAGGCGATCTTTTACACGAAGAGGCAAGATCACAGCCCTCACAAACTTGCCAGCCACAGCCTTGGGAGCTAGCCGGTGACGCCTAGCCGTCTAGGAGGCAAACCTCCAAGAGTAACAAATGCTTCAATGGCTTTCCGACGTGAATCACAAGTGCTCAAGCTATGGGATGCTCTTACTCAGCTCACACAAGCTCACAAAGGCTTAAACTCTCAACCCAACACTAGGATATGGCTTGAATCTCAAATCTCACAAAGAGAGGGTTGGGGAGAGTTTCTTTGGCTTTGGCTTATGAAAAGCAGTGGAAGCACCTCAAAGAACCCTAGAACCAAAGAAGACCAACAAGTGGAGCTCGTGAGGTACTTATACCCCTCACAAGGGAAACTAGCCATTAGTTTGAAAACTAGCCATTGGCTGCCTGGGGTGGTCAGACCGCCCCTGGGGCGGTTAGACCGCCCTGGGCAGAGAGAGCCCAAAAACTATTTATTCTTCTAACAAACACTTCAAGACATGTTGAAGTGGCTAAGATTGGGTTAGAGGTTTGTTAGATCACTCAGAGACTCTCTCAAGGCTATTTATCACTTAGGTCAATTAATGAGCACTTTTGATCTTTTGTCTTAGAGCTAATGTTGCATCCCTCTTGATACTACGACATTCCTATACTCAAGAATAAATATAAAACCGAGTCAACCACTTGAGCTTGTAGATCTTCAATCTTGCCATATATACTTTTGCAATTCCAACTTGAGGGCTTCCAACATAGCCAATGTCTTGAGCAAATCCATACTTGAGCTAGTGACTTATGATTTTTTCTATCTTAGCCTAAGAATGCACACTTTAATCCTTAAGTCACTCCATATTGTCAATCATAACTTATAGATGTGTTGCATTGCTTTCCTCGGTTAAGGCTTGAATATGATACTTCAAGACCCCACGGATGCTAGAACTTCACCCTAGCAAAACACCAATGGAAGCCTAGCTAGAACCAAAGATTTCTTAGGCCCTCACCCTAGTCATCTCGGTTGATCTCTTCATCACTTTTCCAATCCACGTTTAGTTAGACATTGCTTCATCCACAATGAACCTTCATTTGAAATCCCGCTTCAAATGTCTGTTCTTGATTGACAACGATCATGCAAGCTTCCATTTGAGGACCATTAGATAGACACTCATCCTAATATCCTTTTTACAAATACCACATGAAGCCTTGCATTTAATTAGAGAGAATCACCAATTTCTCTCTTTATGATCCCTTTTATTTTTAGCCAAGCTACCACAGTCTTTGGAGACATAAAATTTATCCTTGCACAATATCCCCAATATATAAATCCATTTATTGCTTGACTTTTAGCTTTTTGCATAAGGATCACACACTTGCTTGCCTTTAATCAATATGAGCCAAATAATGTCCATTAAAATAATCAACAATTATAGCTCATGAATAATTCATAAAAACCTGCTCACAATCTTAGACAAACAAGTTAGACCTTTAATCACTTTGTCACTCAATTCACCAAAATCCACTTAGGGGCCTAGATGCACTTTCACTTATGGCATATGTCTCACTCCCACTTGATTCACTATGTAAGGAATCAGATGCTCGTAGCCTAAGAGGGGAGGGGTGAGTTAGGCAACTTAAAACTTAACCTTTGGCTTCACTAATTTGCATAAAGTAAACTAGATCAAATCTATCTAGATGTGCAATCTAAGGTTGATCTAGTGTGAAACCCTCATCCCAAAACAAGTTTTGCAACCTATAGCCAATCCTATCATGATACTACTATAGGAAAGTAAAGGCAAGCAAGGATTGCAAGAGAGTAATGTGGAAACATAAAGAGGGATGAGAGGAAGCAAACTCTTGACACACGATTTATCCCATAGTATCGGTAGACACTTAGCCACTCCTAGTCCACGTTGTTGAAGCACTCCACACAAGAGTATTGCTTCTCGGTCACCATATCTCTCCCAAGAGCACCACTTGACTTGCCATGAAGGCTCACCACTAAGGCACTCGCCAAGTTCCCTTGATCACCTTGATGCCGCCTCCACTAAGGAGCTTCTCCACCAAGGAAGGGGGTCTCCACGTCCAAAGTGTCCTCGCTACTCCACACCAAGCCGGAAAGTTGAAGATGATTGCCGGTGAGCCACTTAGGCCCCAAGGCTTCTGGCGCACCTTTTACAACTTGATCCACTCAAGAATCACCTCACAAGGTAGGCACACCTTGCACTCACTCAACTCTAAGTTAAGCCTAGCACTAAGCACACACACAAAGTATGCACAAGTCTTTAGATGAGCAATTTAGCACTTGGACGGATTGGATATGATCTTATAGGTGTCTTGCACTCCTCTGCACTTCCACACAATCCAGCAACCTCAAATGGGTGCGTGAAGGGGGTATAAATAGCCCAAGACATCCAATGAGCCATTGGCTAACGTCCACTAAAAAGTATAGCATCGGATGAGCTGATGCTAGCTTTTCAGGGCCATCAGTTCATCCGGTGCCCCATCCATGTCACATAGCCGTTGTGATCTTCTTACACAATTGTTCCACCACCGACCGCTTGCTCATCCGGGAAGACTTCGCAGCCAAAACCTTTCTGTTAGCTTCTTGAAAGGCCATCGGATGAACCGATGCATCCACCGTCAGTTCATCCGGTGCTTAAGTGCAACCCGCTCCTCTCTATCTTGATTTCTGGACTCATCAGATGGACCGACGGCTCCTTCCAATGGACCGTCGGTTCATCCAGTGCTGAAGACACTGCGACCAAACCCTTCTGTCTTGCGCTAGTGAACCACCCGATAGACCGACGGTGCCCACCAATGGACCATCGGTTCATCCGATGCCTTCGTCTTCGCTGCTTCACCTCTGGCATTCATCCGGTGCATCTAGGAGATGGACTGTCGGTTCATCCGACGGTGCCTTGTTCTTCTCATTTTGGCATGTGGCATTTTTGCATCCTTGGGACCTAGAAATGTCTACAAGGACATGCTCAACAATATGGTTAGTCATTGGTCATGTTGTCATGAATCACCAAAATCAAACTCAAACAAATGGCTTATGAGGCCATTTTCGCTATACACTCCCCTAGCTGGTACATAGTCGTCACCTTGACAAGTCAATGTGAGGAATTTATTAGTGAAGAACCAACAACGTGCCAAGTGATATGGCAATTTAGTATTAAAAAGTGACAATGAATTCTTTATTCTAATTGGAATACATACAAATCTTACTTTTCCGTTTCAATTGAATAACACCCCTACAAAAAAATTACCATTCGGGGAAGTTATAGTGGCCACTGGGTGCAGCCTGTTTATTTTCAGTTTAATCTCCTGCAATGACAGTATGTTTCAGCACTCAGCTATAGACTTCATTTTGCAACACTTTCCAGTATTCTTGGCACGTCTCACTCCCACTAGAAACACTTCTCCGTCTGATACATTACATGCTTTATTTGAATACAAACGAGACCAACATGAGTTCTCCCTCTCGAGTTCTTCATAAGGAAGTTAAAGCATATCAACATGCAACAGGCTATTTCCTGGTTCCTACCATTCCGATGGATATTTTCTTTGCCCCCTCTCCTCCTCTCTCTTCTATTTGTTGGGTTACTCTTCTATATATGGTTGTAATAAACAAGTAGAAATATATATAGTTCCATAATGGTAGCATCAATAAAAACATGTGCACTGCTTTCACAAATGACAGGCCTGAGAATATATATGTTTAGCAAACTGAATGACTAATAAGTCATAACATTAAGTGATATTAATTATCTTTAGCAAGCGCTTTACATTATTGTAATGTACAAGTTGGAGGAGTTGTCTCTGGAAGCAGCCCTAATACTGCTCATCAGATTTGTTGGCGTGCAATGCACACACTAGGCCATAAACGATTTCTGTTGACACTTGGAAATTAGCGTGCTGGCGGATGCAATTGGCACCCGCCACCAGCGTGTGTCTGAGGGGCGGGGTTGCGATCGCGGTGAAGGCACGCAGTCTTGGCGGGCGACATAAGCCATTTGCCAGCAAAGATGATATCATTTGTGCTGGCGGGTGGCTTATGTTGCCTGTTAGCAGAGAGACACACAGTGCTGGTGGTCCACATTAGCCACTGCCAGCACAGATGGAACCATTAGTGTTGGCGGGTGGCTTATGTCGCCTGCCAGCACTGTGCCTTCTATAAGTATTCGACAACTTTTTCTTCCTAGCCACCTTCCGTTGGCGCTTTGCCCGAGAGGAGCTCGGGAAAAGCACCAAAAACACCAACTCTAGGGGGGAAGGTTTTGCTCTTGATTTCCTTGGAGGAGGTGGCTATATAAGGTGAGTTTGTGCTATTTTAACCTTAGTTTTCACCTTTTATCCATCATTTGTAGGTTATCTAGAGATCTAGATCTAGACCTAGGGTTAGCTTGGAGAGAGAGGGGAGTGAAGAGAAAGAAAATGAATTATATATTTTTTTTAAATAGAATTATATGTTCATAATATAATCATTGCAATGCAAGGTTTGTCATTTTTGTTATTAGTTTCATAAATTAAAATTATAGAATTTAGTTTTGTTGTATTTTTTTACATATTAATTGAAGCAAGTTTACATAATTGAGTTTAGTTGAGTTATATATATCACTGAATTTGTTCAAAAATTGTAGAATTCAGTTTAGTTTATACGTGAGCTTATAATAGGTTTGTGTTTAATTGAGTTTTTAATTATTGTGACCTATATATTTAAATATATCAAAAAATTAGTTTCTAAGATGTAGAATTATATTTTATACGTTGTTTAAGATGGAACATAGAGCATGAGTGTATGGCCTATGAAGACATTCATCTACATTCTTGACAGAGTTCACAAAGTTTCTCGAGGTTGCGCAGAAGCATGCTCAAATTTCCAGGACAAAGCAAATATATTGTCTGTGTTGTGACTACTGCAACAGACTTGTGTGGGAAGATATTAATGCCATCAAGATGCATTTGATAAAGCGCAGTTTTGTGAAAGGGTACAAAACTTGGTCCCACCATGGTGAAGTAGAAAGTACTTTCAACAATGCAGACATTGGTACCAGGTATGATGAAGTTTCAGATGAAAATGTTCATGTCCTGATGGATGATGCTTTTGACTGTGGAGATCAAAATGGTGATCAAACAAATGCACCACAAGCGGATGAGGAATGTGATGTTGATATGGAAGAAATGTTGCGCCACATTGAACCGGAGGTGTTGCTAGGGAGTGCTAAATGGTTAGAAAATTTCGAGACACTAAAGAAGACAGCAAAGGACCGTATGTATGAGGGTTGTGGGAAGGAGTGGACAGTGTTGTGTTTCATGCTCCATCTTCAGATTGTGAAGGCAAAATTCGGATGGTCGGACAATAGTTTCAAGGAACTCCTTACTCTGTGGGTCAAGCTACTCCCGAAGCCTAACTTGGTGCCAAGAAACACATATGAAGCAAAGAAGATTGTCAACCCATTGAAAATGCGAGTGCAAAGAATACACGTGTAGGAACCATTGCATATTGTACCGGTACCGCGGTGACTATGCAGAACTACAGAAGTGTCCAAATTGCGATGCTAGTTGTTGCAAAAGTAATGTCGATTTTGCTGCGGAACGTGTCGTTACATCTAAAGGCACGAAGAGGAAGGTGGGTGGAAAGAAAAGTGCAGGTGCTCAAGTGGAGGAGGAGTCTAGTATTGGTACTGACACTGCTAGTCAATGTAAAGTCCCTGCCTTGGTGATGTGGTACTTGCCGGTGGAGGACCGTCTGAAGAGATTGTTCTTGAAGCCAAAGACTGCTAAACTAATGACTTGGCATGCCGATCGCCCAGAGAAGTTTGATGGGAAGCTTCGACATCCTTCTCAAGCTCGGCAGTGGAGGACCTTTGATTCCAACCATTCAGAGTTTAAAGATGAAAAAATAAATATACGGTTCGCGTTAAGTACATACGACATGAATCCATTTGGAGAAAGAAGCAGCACGCACAACACATGGCAGTGTTGATGACCATATACAACCTTCCCCCTGGCTATGTCATAAGAGAAAGTTCCTTTTGCTTACCATTCTAATCCAAAGACCGAAGCAACCTGGTATCGACATAGATGTTTTCCTAGAGCCATTGATGGAAGAAATGGAGAAGTTTTGGTAACATGGGATTCAGATGTGGGATGAGTACAGACGGGAGACATTCACACTTAAGGCAGTTATCTTTATTACCATTAATGATTAACCTGCAATATTTTCTTTGTCGTCAGAAAAAAGGAAAGACATGTTGTGTAGTTTGCTTGAATGGTACAATATCTGTGTACCTGAAAGGATCTCTGAAGACGGTATATGGGGCATGAGCGTTAGCTAATAAGGACTCACAAGTACCGCAAGATGACAGACTCTTTTGATGGTAATGCATAATAATCTTCATTTATTGTGTTTACGTGCAGATGCCTACCCTCGAGGGATCGTGGGGGCAGCTTGGTGACAAGCAAATCGACAACATTTGTGTGGACATGGCGAGGTTCATCCTACGTGAGATTTGCCACGAGGATGGACAATTCTTCGATAACGAAGGAGTGTTGAGTTTGGACGATGCAGAAAGGTTACGTAGATGGGTGTCCTAGGGTTATATATTATGTACGATGTTTTTTAGTAATGTGATTTATGTATATATTATTATATTCTAGTTTGGATTATGTGGTTGACAAACATATTTGGATTTGGCGGTTAAATACAAATAATAATAAATTCAGTTGATGGCCTGCAAATATAAATATTAAAAAATACGACAAATATTGCTGCCAAATACAAATAATAAATGAAAATGGCGAATTATATACAAATAATAAATGATTATGGGGAATTATATAGCAAAATGGGGAAAACCTTTGTGCTGACGGGTGTCGTAAAGCACGATCAGCACAAAAAGTTTTTGTGCAGGCTATAAGCGCCCGCCAGTAAACTTATTTATGCCGGCAGCGGCAACCGCCAAAGACAAAGGGCCATTTCTATTGGCTCAAAGTTGCTTGCGGGTGTTGCGCCCGCTAGCAAAGACCTGTTTTAGCCGCTAGGACAAATCGTTTCTAGCACTAAACCACTGCCCAAGATCAACGACTACAAAGGAGTCGGTATAGGGCGTTATACTGACTCACCATCCGTCGGTATAGAGTTATACCGATGCACCCTATCGTCAGAATCGGCGCAGACAAAGTTATACCGATGGATAGGAGTTATACCGATAGATGTTCAGTTGCAACATTTTATACCGACGGACACTTTTGTACCAACCGATCTTCAGTTGCACAACCTTTAGACTGAATGTCTGTTAGCATGTTTTTGCACACATTAACTGTAGAACACGGCATCATTATCTTAAATCTTTAATCACAAATGCATCAACTATCAATCCATCAACAAACAATTGGTGACATGCTCACGATTATCATTCAAGACAACAACAATTGTACAATTTTTGATATTTCAATCGCATGAGCTCAACAGTCAACAACAAGAGTGCAACCACAAAAATCAAAACACTCCTCAATCAGGTCACATGTTTGGCTTACAAAATGATTTATCTCTAGGAATGGTTAAATGCCAAATAACATCCAAAGGAACCAATACAATGTTGATCACTGCGTCAACATGCTTGCCTTCCATGTCCATGGGCCATGCAACAACACCAATCCTACTTGGCACCAAAATGCCTCCCGGTTCTTGTAGAATCCGTGATAGTCACAAGCATTCATTCCATCCGTTATAAAAACCGGATGTAAATAACAAGCAATTCATTCTATCTCGGTTATAAAAAACTGGATGCAAAGAGTCACATCAGTATAATTCATGACAAGATGCCCCAAAATGAATTATCACTCGCATAATGTTTTCTGCAACATAGGTCATGATCATGAATCAATAAGCATTTCAAGAAATCAACTAGAAACATTGTTTGTTTTAGACCCAAGAACCTACCAAGGGAGTACCCGAGGTAGATGAATGTGGCCTCCGAGACTCCAGAACTCAAGGAGAGACACGTGGCACACAATTTAGACAGGTTCGGGCCGCGAGGTGCGTAATACCCTACGCCCTATCTATGTAGCTCGGATTGATTGGGTGTGTTTACAAGATGATGCGGATGAAGAGATAGGGGTCCCTGCCTCGCCTTATATAGTCCGGGAGGCAGGGTTATAAGTCGGTTTGCCAGAGGAGTTCTAGTCGTGTGCGGCTAGGAGTACTCTACATGGATCCGGACATGTCTAGCTTCCTAACCGAGTACTAGTCCTCTGTATGTCTTGCGCTCCACGCCATCAGGTGCCGTGTAGCTCAAGTCGAGTAGTTCCAGGGGCCCACGGAGTAGTCGGTCCCAAAGACCCACATGAGTAGTGGGCCGGGGATGTCCGTACACAAGCCCCAAGTACTTTGTAGTCGAGCAGGATGTCTTCGAGTAGTCTTGATGGCCTTGGCGAGTAGTCCTTGAGCGTCCCCGAGTTCCACAAGCCGAAAGTCCTCAAGAATGTTCGAATCATCCTGAGGCTGGAAGGTACTCCAGCTGATCTTTGAGTAGTCTTGAAGTCTTCTGTAGTCCCCATGCCCCCAGTGCTTCTCTCAAGGTCTTCAACAAGACTCGTTGTCTTGATGAAGAAACCATATGAAAATGCGATTCGGAGAATCGCATTCCATATGGAATGTAGCCCCCGAGCCTTAGGTCGAATCGCAGATTCAAGCTGAGGGTCAATCTGAAGTTCTGCCAATCTTATCCCAAAAATCCGGAGAAAACCGAAGACACGTGGCACGAGCCCCGAGCCTTGAGTCGAGTGCTTTGTCTCGAATTGAAGGTGATCTTGATCAGAATGTGTCCGGAGGGTCTTGATATGGTGTAGTCCATTGATTCCGTGGCGTAGTCGAGCCCCCGAGATGGATAGCATCGAGTACTGGAATACGAAGAGTCAGGCTGCTGCCGCTAGGTCACCCGTCTGGCGCTTTATCGGCCTGCTGAGAATCGACCGGCCGGTTATAAATAAAGTAAGCCCTTAGGGTTTTCACTCCTAGCATTGCATTCCTCGATTAGATCAGTCTTAAGCCCCTCGCTCCTCTCTGCCGCCGCTGTGGAATTAGATCCACTTGCGCCCGCCGCCGGAATCCCACCTCCGTAGCCCCCGAGTGAATGCGAGTGAAGACTCCTGTCACTTGGAGGATGAAGGGATCTCCAGCAAAGAGCAAGAAGACCGGCGCATCGAAGAAGAGAAGCCATGAAGAAGCCGCCGTCGCCGCCGCCGCCTCGCCCCTCGCCAATCCGTGAAGGAATGGAAGAAGGCGAAATCAAGACCGAGGATCTCCTCGCTTGGTCAGCCGGATTCCTCCATGAGAAGGAGATGGATCTCTAGCGCACCGCCACCGGCGAACCGTATCCGATGGAGAAGAACCCGGACGAGATTCCAATGTTCGCGCGATTCGTGGAGCGTGGACTTGCGCTGCCGGCCAGCGACTTCTTCAATGGTATGCTCAGGTACTACGGCATCGAGTACCTGAACCTCAACTCCAACGGGATCTTCCACACCTCCATCTTTGTCCACGCTGAAGCTTTTCGGGGATCAAACCCTCGGATCTTGTTGGAAGTTTTTGGGTGAAGCCGCATGTAAAACCCGACGACCCGCGAGTAGCTCTGAGGCGCGATCTGAAAGACGTCCGCCGGCAAGACACTGCCGTACAAACTTATCGACTCCAACCAGGACTGGAAGGCGAGGTGGTTTTATATCAGCAACCACCACCCCGAGTTGCCGAAGCCGAGCGGGCGCCAGCCAAAGCATGCGCCGTGGTGGAACACAGAACCCACCATGCAGGAGGGTATTCAACTACCCCCTCTGTTGAAGAAGATCAAGACCTCAGGCGAGGCCGACCGAGCCGAGCATGTGGCCTTCAGTTTCATGAAGAGGAGGGTGCAGCCGTTGATGGCGCGAGATACCCTAGGGTACCAATACATGGGCGACAAGGACACCTCTCGGATGCCTGGCTTTGAAGTCGAGGATAATGTCATCGTCGAGAGGCTGGGCAAGATCTTCAAGGACATACCGCCGTACACACCTTGCCCAGTCCCCGAGTACTCCGTAGCTCGGCCTCCAAGCCAGGTCAGTAATCGTGACATAAGCCCCCGGGTACTGATTAGCATGAAGTAGTCGTACTCATATGTGTTGTATGGACGTAGGACGATGTGGCGAAATACGTCTCCATCCCACCCTTCCCTCCGCGGCTTGAAGAACAAACGCAGGGGAAGGGTAAGAAGAAGAAACACCGCGAAGTCAGTGAAGGTGATGATGCCGTCATCATCGAGAGTAGTTCCGATGAGGATGACGAGGAAACACTACAGCAGAGGTTCTAGCTGCGCTCCAGGTTTAGCCGAGCTGTGATGCCAGACGTCCCAGTCATCATCGAGAGGCCATCGAGCCTTGAGGCTTCGGCCGCCGAGGAGGCGCAGAATGCGACGCAAGCGCGCCGCCAAGAAGTCGAAAATCTCAAGCCACCACCAAGAGGTCGACCACAACCGAGTAGTCGAGTACCATCAATAAGTAGTCTTGTGCTGACAAGCCCAGTTGAACTGTTGCAGACATTCCCTCCTGACCTCAGAGATCGTGACGACGAGGGCGCCTGGATCTGAGGCGGTACGAAAGGAGTGTCACCCCACCTCCGACCACTCAAGAAGCCGTGCAGGCGGCACAACAAGAGACCGGCACCGTGGAGTCATGGGCGTCGGTCGAAGAAGGACAGGGCCCTCTCTCCTACCGCAATGCAGAGCGGCAGAGGAGGCTCGATCGGCCGGGAGTCGCCAAATGAGGCCGGCATAGTTGACATTACCGATTTTGGGCACACTGAGCGTGCGGCCAACCCCGTAAGTTTTCCGAGCTCTGAGGTAGGCATGTAGTCATTAATCTTGTGTTGCCGATCGATACTTCGTGATGCGTGAAATCCATGACTTATCTTGGGATGGTGGGGAGACCAGCACACCGGCTGAAGGAGAGGACCGCTCAATGAGGCGCGAACCCACACCACCGCCACAAGCTGAAGCCGTAATGGAATCAATGCTGGAAGAAGCCACCTTGGTTGAAGGTATGTAGCCTGGCACCAATGGTAGTCATCATGTGTAATAGTCGTAGTCGTTGAAATTGACTTCGTGTACTCATTTGGGCAGGAGCACAAACTGAGGGAGCCGCGATCCGGGCCGTAGCCATGGAGGCGGCCGTGGAGGCGGAGCCCAGTAGTTCTGGGCGGATGGCAAGCGGCCTGGCCGGAACTACGGTAGCCCCCGAGCTGGGTGCGGAGGCACGGGTTGATCCACTCCCCGGGGCGAGCACGGACGTAGTCGTCTGGGAACCCATCATAGAAGAAGCCGCGCCGCTTCGCTCGGCGCCCATGCCAGAGGCGGCGTCATCTAGCCGTGGGGGTCTTGAGCGGAAGACAACCTCATCGACCCGTAGGTTGCCCGAGCATGGAGTCATGGCGCCGGACAGAGCAATGGGTCAAGGTACGTTGCGAGTACCCTGAGTAGTCTTGCATTGCGAAATACAAGACACCTATTTGACTTGTTCTGTCTTGCGTAGGATGTTGTTGAACAGTCCCGCCAGAAGTCCGAGCTTCTGAAGGGGTTTGGCGACAAGGTCCTCCGTGCCGAGGCCTTGGAGAAGGAGCTCGAGAAGTCGAGGAAGCATTCTGCTTTGCTCCAGTCCAAGCTCGACGGCGCCTTCGCGCAGTATCATAACGAAGTTCAAGAAGCGCAGGCGAAGAGGGACGACTTGATCCGGAAGAACAAGTCACTACGCCAGAAGAATAAGGGTACGTCCTCCGCCAGATCCTTTGAGTACTTATTAGAATACCTTGAAGTAATCTGACACTGCGTTGAGTTGTCTGCAGATCTTGAAGCAAGAGTTGACCAGTTGAAGGCTTCAGAGACGGACTTGAAGAATATTGTTTATCGGGAGACCGATAAAGAGAGGTACTCGAGTATAAGTACACTCAGTTGAGACATGAGTGCATCTATCACATGGAGCTCCGTGAAGCCTCAGACCGTGATCTTGTAAAATGCTATAAATCTCTGCAGAAATTGAACAAAGACTGTGAGAAGCTCCGAGGCCAATTGAAAGAACTCGAGGAAGCCGCACTGCCCATAGCGAGGTTGCTGGTGCCGCACCCGGCGGGCCCAAGATAGCTCCACTGGTAGACCGGTTGAAGGAAGCCCCCGGACGACTGGCGACGTATGTCAAGCACCTGGCGAAGTCCATTCCAAACCAGGTCTGGCGTACATGAAGTCATACTTCCCGAAGGCACCGGTAGATGTGGTAGCCGGCGGTCTTGCGGCTAACTGTAGCGATGATCAATACAAGACCCTCCTTGAGGAGATGACGCCCATTGCAGAGCAAGTGGCGGAGAAGCTCAATCTGCAGTAGATGTACCTGTAGAGGTAGCTTAGGGTAATTCATGTAAAACAAATAGAGTAGTTAGTAACTTGTTTGAATTATCAATGAAAGTTGTCCACGCTTTGTATGTGAAATGAGTACTCGTGACCGCCACTTGCAGCGAAGTGCGTGGAGTACCAAACCGTGGAGAACTCGTGAGTAGTAGTACTCGGTAGTGTCTGCCTGATTGGAAGGCTCAGTAAAGAAGTTGAGTAAAATCAATCTTTATCACTGATGAATAAGTACACCCCGGATGGCCGTGGATCAAGCACACAAGTGTAGTCGCCAGACTCGTGGGTCAGCCTACTTCGCCAAGGGTGCTAGGGCACCTTGAGCCCTTCGGCCATGTACCGAGATCCGCTAGTAGTCATGAGTAGGCCGGATTCAGAGTACATGGTCTATAGACCGCTAGAGTCCTCGCGTTTCGAGCGGCCCAAGATCCGCTTAGGAAATGCTGACGCCGGATCTTGGAGAGTAGTCAGGAGACTAGTGCTAGGATCGAGAGGCCGCTTACGTCAAGAGTCCGTGAGTAGCCGTATAGATTTGGACCCATAGATGAGTAGTCGGCGACTACGCGTAGAAGCGACTGGTCGACGCACGAGTTGCGATGTCATCACCTTCAAGTGTTTGGAGGCGGTAGGAGCTGGTGCCACCTTGGAGACCGAGAAGGGACCTTCCATGGCGAGCCGAGTTTGTGTAGTCCTTCCGTGTATTGCGATGCGACGGAGAACTAGATCGCCGACGTTGAAGGATTGTTCCTTGACGTTGCGATCATGGTAGCGTCGGATACCCTCTAGGTACCGTGCTGACTGGACGAGAGCGGCGCAGCAGACTTCTTCGAGGCTGTCGATGTTGACCGTCTGTCTTCGAGATGCCTTCGTCGCATCGTTTCTCTGCCGAGATTCCCATATCACGTCGGCAGTAGAATAGCCGAGCCATAGACCGGAAGTAGGGCATCGCCGGCTTGGCAGTAGGTTGAGTCTGAAGCCCCAGTGCATGGGTAGTTCCTTGATCCACTTGCCTCCTTTGGTGTTAGCTGCGTCGTTCAATCGCTTCTTGAGGGCGTCGAGTACCATCCCGTTGGCGCGTTCGACTTGGCCATTGGCGCGAGGATGGGCGATCGAACGCATCTGGGACGTCAATCCGTTGTTCTCGCAGATTCCCGGCGGTGGTTGTTGAAGTTAGAACCCAAGTCCGTGATGATGCGATGGGGTAACCAGCTCATCCAAGAAGTCGGTACTCTGCGGCCTTTGGGCGGTGGATCCACTTGGTGAACTTATCGATGGCCACCAAGACTCATGTTGAATCCCACAGCGCGCGTTGGCGAGCCCAATCATGTCGAGCCCCGCAGCAAAGGGCCGTTGGTGGTATGGTGACTAGCTTGTAGGTAGGGACGTGTTCGATTGGCGAAGAATTGGCATCCTTGGCACTTTCTGACGAGTTCTTCAGCATCGGCCAGGGCTATGGGCCAGTAGAAGGCTCGTCGGAAAGCCTTGCTCACCAGCGTGCGGGAGGACGCATGGTTGCCGCAGACGCCTTTGTGGATCTCCTCCAAGATGTCCTTGCCTTCATCCCGGTATGCACTTCATGAGTACTCGAGTGGCACCCGCCATAGAGTTTGTCTCCGACTAGTACATAGGTCTTGGCTCGGCGGACGAGTTGTTCGGCCGTGTTCTTGTCGGAGGGAACCTTCTGCTCGCGGATGTAGTCGATGAAGGGTTGTCGTCAATCCACGTCAATCATCATGACCTCCTGACAGGACTGTGATGGCACAGGGTCAGTGGTCGTTGGCACCGGCTCCGGGATGGATGGCGCGTGAAGCTCGTGGACGAAGACTCCGACGAGTACTTGTGTGCGAGTAGAACCAAGATTCGACAGACGTCCGTGCAACATTATTGTCATGCGGACGGCGTGGAACTTCGAGACCGTAGAACTTGTTCTCGAGCTTGCGGACTTACAGACAGTAGGCGTCCATGTTCTCCTTGTTACGATCCCAAGACTTGTTGACTTGGTTCATGACCACCGGTCGTAGTAGACTAGTAGTCTTGATGCCCAAAGAGATTGCGGTGAAGCCCATGCGGTGGGGCTTCATACTCGGCCGTTGTTTGAGGCGTTCGGAAGATCTGCGGGGCGTGCTTGAGTTGTTCGCCTTTGAGAGATCGAGTACCCCTGCACTGCGCCCTCGAGCTTGAGTGAGCCGTCAAAGTACATCACCCGGTGTTCGGCGCTCGGTTGGAGTTGATAGGTGATTCTCCCGCCACTCTGCCATGAAGTCGACTAGTGTGGGACTTGATAGCGATCGTGGCTTGAAGTCGATGTTGAGGCGCCGGTTTGGTAGTCACTTGGAGATTCTTCCGTAACATCTTGATTGCGGTATGTCACGGCGGGTAGTCGGTGATGGCGACAATCAGTACTCCTGGAAGTAGTGTCGTAGCTTCCAGCGAGGTGATGAGCCGCTGCGTGGGTAACCACGAACCGGTTGATGCGTGCCTTGGACTCTGGTAACCTCGTGTGAAGTAGGCGGTCATTTGGTGGGTAGGCGTGGCCTTCTTCCGCCGCCTCGACAACGATGGCGATCTTGACCACATGAGTAGTCGCGGAGGTAGGCGATGCTGCTCCTTTTTTGCGAGCCGTGAGGACCGGTGGCTTTGAGGAAGTCTTTGAGTGCGCGAGCTTGATCGACCTCCGCGGTCCACGCGCGAACTTGTCTTGGTGCTTGAGTAGTTTGAAGAAGGGTAGACCCCGTTCTTCAAGCTTCGAGATAAATCTATTCAGGGCCGCCATGTACCCGTCGACACGTACATCTTTGATGCGGTTGGAGCTTTCATGTTGGTGATGGCGGAGATCTTCGGTTGGCTTCGATGCCGCGATGGCGATGATGATGAAGCCGAGTAGTTTCGGATGGTACCAAGATGCACTTGTTGAGATTGAGCTTCCATTGGTACTCTCGCAGGGATGCGAAAGTCTCTTCAAGATCGGTGATGAGCGTATCGGAGTTTCTGGTCTTGACGACCACGTCATCCACATAGGCTTCGATATTCTTGTTGAGTTGCTTCTTGAAGCGGGCTGGATAGCTGGTATGTAGCGCGGCGTTTTCAACCCGACGACATTGTCGTAGCGATGGCGCCGAGCGGGATGATGAACACGATCTTCTCTGGTCTTCTTCCTTGATAGCGATCCGGTGATACCCGAGTAGCGATGAGGAAGCGGAGCAGTCGCATCACCGTGGAGTCGATGACTTGATCAATCCGCGGCAACCCGAAGGGTCCTTGGGCGGTGCTTGTTGACGTCGGTGTAGTGGACGCACATCCTCCACTCGTTCGTGTTCTTCTTGCGACGAGGGCGGGGTTGGCGAGCCACTCGGGATGGAAGACTTCACGGATGAAGCCCGCCGCGGTAGTTTGGTGAGTTCCTTCTTGATGGCATCCGTCGGTCATCGGTAATGCGGAGGTGTTGTCGCTTGGGGTAGCTTTAGGGTCGGACGTTGAGTGAGTGCTCAATCGCCTCCTGGGCACCTCAGCATGTCCGCCGGTTTCCATGAAGATGTCTCGGTTGCAGCCGGAGGAAGCGGACGAGCCGTCTTCCTATTTCGGTCAAGACCCGCCCCAATCATGGTAGTCTTCTTCATTGTCGCCGTCCCGAGGTCAATGACCTTTACTTGAACTTCCTCTGATGGCTGAGGCTTGTTTACTGTGTCGGTCTTCTCAGGTATCTCGAGTTCGGTTGGGGCGAGCCTCTTGGATGCAGCGAAGATCTCCATCATTGCAATGGGTACTTGGTTGGTCGCTGCGAGTTCCACGGCTTCGATGTCGCAGTTGTAAGAGATCTTCAAGTCCCCTTGCAGTGTGAGTACTCCGACGGGACTTAGCATCTTGAGTACCAAGTAGGTGTAGTGGGGTACCGCCATGAACTTGGCGATAGCTGGTCTGCCGAGAATGGCATGGTAGGAGGTTTCGAAGTCCGCAACCTCGAACTTGATGTACTCGGTGCGGTAGTTCTCCCTTGTCTCCCCGAAGGTAAGTGGTGGACCACTTAACCTAGTGGAATAGCTGCATTACCGAGGACAATGCCGTAGAAGGGTGACGCGCTCTTGGTGAGCATGTCAGTGATGTCGAGCTTCATCTTCTTCAAGGTCTTGGTGAAGAGGACATTGAGCCCGCTTCATGGTCGATGAGTACCTTGTTGAGTGGAGCGCAACTACAGGCTACAAGAGGGTGGAAAAGCGTCACGGCTCGAGAAGCTTGTCCATTGGTCGCGGGAGAAGGTAATGGGTACCTCCAGACCACCTTAGAGGTGTCGGCACCGCTGTTCAATGTTCAAGACTTCCGTCGGGTGGCCTTGACGACCGTCAGTGGGTAGTCGCCAAATAGGGCGTTCACCGTCTTGTCGGGTTCTTGGAAGTCGTCGTTGCCTTGTGACTTTTTCTTGCCTTTCTTGTCGTGAGGAGGTCGTGGATCGGGAGTATCCTTGAGTGCTCACCGGGTAGTGCTTTGCTCGGTGGTGTGGTTGCCATCGGATGCCACGGGCACTTCTCTTTGAGCAAGTCTTTGAAGCCGGAGGTCTTTTGGAGTTGTCCTTGGTGACTGTATATATACAGCCAGTTTTATCGGCTTTCGCTTGAGTTAGGACAGAGTAGTTGTTGTTATTTAGGACCCCCTTGATCCTTGTTGTTGTGGCCGTGTTGTTCTTGCTCTTCTGGCGGATGGAGTCGTGCTTGCAGATTCGCATTGTCCTTCTCGGCCCATGACGTAATCATGTCTTTGAGTTTGGTGATAGAACTCGCGGCCAAAGTCTTCGAAGGTGCGACGGTGGTAGAGCCCGCCTTGAAGAGGTCGATGAATTCTTTGTCGGTGACGCCGACTACGGCCGCGCTTGTCGAAAAAGCGCCGCATGTCTGAGCGCCTCGCCTTGTTCTTGCTTGACCATTGCCGGATCCATGCGGTACCCGGCGCCCCATGGCGCCCGCCGGTTGCCGGTGAACCGAGCCACGCCTAGTCCCACTCGCCGATCGAAGTTCTTGTCCCACTCGAGCCAAGGAGCGGGCTTGGTCCGCATGTAAAAGGGAAGTAGAGGCACTTCGCGGTCGTTGTTGCCACCGCTTGTTTTCAATGAATAAGGCATAGCACCGAGCCATCGAATCGGGTCTTGCTTCGTCAGTACTTGGTGATCCCGAGAGGTTTGAATTTCGTGAAGGAGCAGTCACGAAGTCGCCGAGTAGGCGGGAAGCCATCGCCGCTGCTTAGTCTTCTGCGACGGATCTCGCCGATCCTATGGCGGGCGCCGTAGCCGCCACGTGAGTTGCCGGTGGCGTGGCTATTCGTGGCCTCGCCTCCGTGATCGCCGCCACCATCTCCGCCGGGCGCCATGGGATGAGCTTCCGCCGCCGCCACACCACCACCGCTGCCGCTACCACCACCGCTGCCAACCACCGAGGCCGCCGCGCCGCCTGCTGTGAGGGTCCTCCACCGAGGCTCTAGAGCGGTTGGGGTTTGGTCGGTGTTCTCCACGGACACGGTTGCCCGCCATCCGCCGGCCGCGACTAGTGGCTTCGTGGTGTCCGCTTCATGATTTCGACGGGTACTTGGGCAACCCTGTCAACCCGCATGAAGTAGGCGTCTTCAGCGAGCGATGGCGACTTCCGCGCATGATCCCATGGGCTTGCCATGCTATCGTGGTGATAGACATGAGGTACCGCCGGGGTGGTGTGTGCGGTAACTTGATCCAGAGCCTCGAGGTTCCCGGATAGGAGAGCCTCTCAAGACGCGCCGATCGCTCCGCCTGCTGCGGTCATGTCGCGCTCTTGTCTTCGGTAGTCTCGCCGAGGTGCGCGGACAACTCATCCTCCGAGATGTCATCAAGGTACTTCGATTCGTCCCAAGATCTCCTACCGCCATGAAGACTTCACGGGGGAGTGCAAAGACCGGAGTCGAGTCGCCACCTCGGGGTGTGCTGCTTGAGCCGGGTCCCTCCTCGGAAGGGAGTGTCGAGGTAGGCGACGCAGCGTGAGTTGTCGTCGTCAGTCCGCCGCTTGCGGGCCAATAGACGAATCTACCGGCTGAGTAGATGTAATGACCAAGTAGGTGTGGCTTGACTTCCTCATGTTGAGCTGACTGACTCGATTGTCCGATCCAAGTCGAACTCATATGAAGAGTCCGAGTAGTAGCCGGATGCGGTGTTGGGAGTCCGAGGATGATACCACCTGATAAGGGCACGGCTATGATGCTCGGGATTAGGCCCCAATCTTTCTACTAAGTGCCCAAGATTAAAGTAATCTGAATTTTTTCTCCAAACTGTTTACCGGTGACAAACTGAATTTATACCCAATAAATAAAGCAGTCGGCAGTAGTAGCAGCAAAACCGACGCAATGCACTTTCTCCACAAAACTAATATGAATGATGCTATTTTAATCAGCCAATACGCAATAAAATAACAGCAGCCTAGCACTCAATCAATCTCACGTCACCAGCTAATATGAGTCTAGTGCTTTACGGCAATGAAGCACTTGTGAACACAGAATTTCTCTCCACGTCAAGAATATATACGCCAATATATAGTGCTGATATCTCAATGAGCAACTGGAACAATGTACGTGCGACGACAATAGTAGATTCAATCTCGATCCATCAACAGCCAACTCAATAAGATAGGTATTGAATCCTGGCTAATTAGCAGTAGCAATATGATAGTAATGACAAAGGATTTAGACGGCAGATGCAATCCGAACCTTGACAGATAATTTCTTCCACCCGCCGCGATTTAACCACGATCAGAAGAATGGAATTGACGATGGCGCGACCAAGATGATGCGAGCACACACTCCACACACAAGTCCGAGGAGGACTTGATAGATGAGATCGGAGGAGAGGGTCTCTCGCTGTTCGTTAGAGAAACCCTAGACAAAATAATCCAACCAATCTAATCTACCCTACATGAGCATCATGCTCAACTATATGGCGCAGGCCAGCCATCAAGTGACCCACTAATTAAGGTCCATATGAATAGATAAAACAACTCTAGTTAAAGCCCAGAAGATACACGCATGCATACATAATAAATAATCTAGCACTTGTGCTAATTCTATTCCAACACCACGTGATGAGATAACAATTGCTCTTCTCATGGCGTCAATACAGGTGGAGCCCACCAGTATTTTCTTGCATGGAATTTCCATATCTTCTTCATCAACAGATAAATTCCTTTGAACATCAGCTTAGATGGCAAATTAGCAGTGGTAGCTAGACTGCCTCGCATCATAATCTTTTTCTTCCATGGCATCACATAAATATGAACCAAATTGCATAGGAAATTTATCTGCTACCTTGGAATATTTTTTATCGTACTTTTAGGAATAACTTGAGGATCCAGGGCTCATCTGAGGAGTACTTGAAGGCGATCTCCTGTCCCTGGGCAACTTAAAATCTATAACTTTCCGCGGGAAATCTAGAGTTGCAGCACCGGGAAGTGCTCGTCAATTTTCGAAGCACATTCGATGTAAAGTCAGAGCTATTCGCATGAGGCGATCTAGCAGAGTTCGACTGCAGGCAGCGATCCGACCAGTCCGAGTTTGGTTGTAGAATAGTCAATTACACAATTTTCAAGCGGACATTTTAACAGGTGTATTTGGCATAAGCTGACCATGAGGTCCGGGTTATGGTGAGTAGCTTGAACGATGCTTCTACAGCGCCACAGGAGTTCGTCGGAGAACACATGGCCAGCAGCGAAGTAGGCAGGCGAAGCCGCTGATGCTTTGGCAGCTACCGGACCTGCGCCATGTGATCTGGATGAAGGAGGCATCCCACGGCAAACAAGCTCAGCAGCGGTGTTTTGGCAAGCCTACCAAGGGGAGTACCCGAGGTAGATGAATGTGGCCTCACCGAGACGGCAGAAGCTCAGCAGCGAGAGACACGTGGCACAATTTAGGAGCAGCAGGAAAGAGAGGGCTACCTCCACACCGTATGGTGCGTAGCTTGATTGATTGTTTACAAGATGATGCGGAGAGAGGAGTCCCCGCCTCGCCTTATATAGCCCATGTCCAAGGAGATATTTAACCTGTTACGTAGTTCTAGTCATGTGTTTAAGTACATCTACATGCCAAATATATATTTGCTAGCTTCCAAAGTACTATTTTCTATACTGTCTCACGCGCCATCGTGCCGTAGCTCAATCGACTCGTCAAATGTCCCTAATGCCCTTGTCCTCTTCCCAACACCCATCCGAGTAGTGGAGTACCAGTATGTCTTCAACCTGTTAATGCATTGATCATCTTACGCTGTTAAATAAATAACATGTGGTAAGTGAAATGACAGCTGAAGTGAGGGCCGAATAGAAACTATTGAACAACTAGAGATTGTAACTTTGCTTGCAACCTTATTAATTTAAAACTGCATATAAGTGCATTACCACTTATAACAGTTGGAAAGGCATATCTGCATATTTACCATCCTAACTGAATTCAAGCAACTTACTTATAACATTGAATTACTAGCTGTGTCTAGTACTGAACCATAATCAACATGTACTCTTCTGCAGACTGCAACTGTAAGCTCCATGTCCCTGTCCAAAAAGTACAATGCAACTTAAAATCTATAACTTTCCACAAAGGAAATCTATAAATTCTAGCACTCATGGAAAACTTAAACAATTTTCGAAGCACATTCATGATGATTAAAGTCAGAAAACTATTCATTGCTCAACTAACAAATAGCAGATGAAGTCGGCAGCTTCATTCAGACCAAAGAAAAGGTCAGTTTTATTCGTAGCCTAATAGTCAATTACTACAATTCCAACCCAAAAAGCGAAAGGCATTTTAACAGGTAGTATTTGGCATAAGCTGACCATGAATGCACAAGTACTGTACTTGTAAACATAGCTTCTACTTTTACCTCTTCACAGGAGTTCGTCGGAGAACACATGGCCAGCGGCAGTGGAGTACACTAAGGGGAAGCCTCGCTGATGCTTCTTGGCAGCTACCGGACCTGCGACGAATTGGATGAAGGAGGCAGCCGGCAAACAAGCTCAGCAGCGGTGCTTCTTGGCTGCTAGGCACAACGGCTGCCGGACCTGCGACGAATTGGATGAAGGAGGCGGTAAACAAGCTCAGCAGCGAATGGGGACAAATGGCGAGCACCAGGAGCAGCAGGAAAGAGAGAAGCTCGCACCTCCACACCAAGGAGCCCCTGCCCTTGGGCCCTTGTGCCAAGAAGCGCAGCGTCCCCCACGCCGAGGAGTCCGCCGCTCTTACGCTGAGGAGCCCCGCGTCCAAGCGCCGAGGAGGTCGCCGCCCTTGTGCCGAGGAGCCTGGCGCTGCCCCACACCGAGGAGCCTGCAGCCCTTGCGCTGAGGAGACCGACGCTCAGCACCGCCGCACGTGCCGAGATGGCCGCCTGTGCCGTGGGAGAGGAGGTGAGGACCGGATCTTTGGGAGGTGGAAGAGATAAAGGAGAGAGAGAGTACGCCAGGGAGGAGGGGGAGAGATAAGAAGCGGACGTGAGGAGATAAAAATCAGAGTAGACGTAGATTCCGAATCCGGGTGCAAAAGGGATGATTCCCTGAGTTTGGAGTGAGCCCGTAAAAAAATTGCTGGGCTTCAAACGATTTCTTTGTGTACGAGGTGGGCCTGAGAGGGCGCGATGAGAAAATTGGGCCTAATACATGTATACCGACGGATAGTTCGAAGTATATATTGAGTTGTGCCGATGGATGGTTCAAAAGCACATCAAAATTAATATACCGACTGATAGTTGCTTGTTATAACTTGATATACCGACGGACAGTCCATTAGTAATCTATACCGACGAATGGTTGCTCGGTACTATCCTACTTATAACGACTAACATCCGTTGGTATAGAGGGACTGTGGTATAGTGTGGCGTAGTGACATGAAAGTAAGAACCAATCAAGGCTGGTTAATGAATGAAGCAACACAGCCAGCATGAGAGTTTTCTGTATTGTACTCTAACTGCTCACTCGTGCTATCTACAGTGCCACCCAGCAACACGCCATTATCAGTCAAGCTAGCCACTGAGAAATAAACAAGCACTAAGCAACACACCCAGCAGATCGAGTAGTTTCAAGATTCGCACTACCGTGAATTTCCAATAGAAATGAATGTTCTTCTACTCTGCTTTGCTTTCAAAATGCATAGTAATCAGTCAGGTTATCTCCATGCTGATGAACTGACATGAGAAATCTTTCGGCTTTCTAAAAAAGAAGTATATCGTACATGAGATATCTTTCTTGACACGAAATTAACATTCTTGTCCGTACTAGTTCTAAATATTTATGTGATGGCACATCCAGTGCCGGTGGTGCTCTTGGCAGTCTGCTGCAGGAAGAGGATGGAGCTTGAACGCGACCATGCATCATAAAGGAAATACGTCTGGCATCAGCTAGGAACTTGATGAACGCATAGAATTTGGGACTCGTGTACGGAACCAATTTCACAACCTGATCAAGCTGTAAATGGCAGAACTAGAACGATTTATTTTACTTTGATATGCAAATGGCTGTAAGAATGGCCCATTTTACATAGTTGGTTCAACTAGAATGATTTATTTTAATTTGATTTGTAAATGGCACATTTTACATAGTTGAAGCACGATAAGGACACGCCTACGTTGCCCGGGGTTAGGTCCCAACCTTTCACGGTACTAGAAGAAAATACTTTCACTGAGTATTTATTTTCAAAATATAGCACATGCACAAGGTCATATACATGCTCATCAACCAGTAGCGATCAAAATCAATTAGCAGTTCTGCACTCTCACGGCAATTAAATTGAGAGCAATATATCTCACCAACCAATCACAAAGCAACATATAAATGTAATAGGGTCTTTACGGTGGACCACTTGGTGGTATGAAATATGGTTCCATTTTTAGAAAGGGTTCAATGGTAATTGTTTCAAATTTACTATTTGGGTAAGCACCTGATTCAACCCCCCGCCGTCCCAAAGGCCCACCAGCCAGGTCCTTTCCCCCGCGCGGTGGCGCCTTGCGTCCCCGCCATAGGCGGCGCACCCGACTCTGCCGCCGGCCCGACCCCGGCCGCGTCCCCGCCTCAGGCGGCGCGCCCGACCCCGCCACGCACAAGACCCGGCGCCGCTGCAGTTAGTGGCCGCCGCCTCCTCCTCCATTACCTGGCCGCCGTCTTCGCCCGCCTTTCGTTCGTGGCCGACACCGCCTCCTCTGCCTTCCCATTTCTTGGTAGCCGTCGCCGATTCCCCTGTTTGCCGCCGACCCTAATCCTCGTTCCTCTACAGGACGCCGACGTCATCACTGTCCAGGTCACCTCCTCCTCCTTCCCGTTTGTTTCCATTTGCCTGTGTAGACTGCAGAACAAATTGCTTGGGGATGTTGGGATAAGTTACTGTGACAATTTGTTGCCCATGACTGTTCTTGATTATAACCCCTTTGGGCTCCGGCTGGGATTTTGTTGTTGGGATTTGTAGGCGCCGCCGCTGTTGAGCTCTCAGTCTGAATCGGAGGCAGAGAGCAGCCTCACCGACATCCTCGTCCCGAAGCCCTCTACCTCGTCTGCTGCTTCGGGTGAGTGGCTGCCATGCTGCTACTTTGGTAGGCAAGTGTATTGCTATTCACGGGAGATTTGGTATAGTTATTGTGTAGTTGGACATGTGTACACTATCTGTGCCCATAGAAATTTTGCAGCAAACATTTTAATTATATACGTGTGTCTTGGTAATCAATTTGTAGGAAATCTGAACCCAAATGTCCTGGCTGAGCTTTTCTCGATGTACCGTGAATGGCAGGAAGAGAATTCCAAAAGAATTAGCCAAAAGCAGGTTAATCCCTGAAAGAGATTTCTCTTTGTTCGATGCCGTTGAGAATGAACAAAGAACAACATTTCTGGTCCAAGAACTTTTTCACTGTCAGGGCAAACATGTTCGTATTCATACTAGTTTGTGATTTTGGGTATGTTGGTGGTTCATTTACCAGTTTACACTTTACAGTTTATAATACGTCATCATCTGCCAACATAAAGCATCTTACTTCTTGTGTTTGCAATTGTTCTGTTTGGTGACATAACATCTTGGTGAAAAGGTGAATATCTTAGATAAATCTTCGTGCAATTATCTAAACCTTATTGTTCTCTGTGTAGCATGTGCTGCTGCCGCAATGCAAAGATGATAGTAGGATCTTGTGTATGTATATGATACATGTTTTGTACTAATATCAAAATAATAGGCAAAAACCAGTTTCTGTATCAGCCTAGAGCCCTAGGCATTGCCTTTTGGATTTGCTGCCACAAAAGTTGAAAGAAAAGATTTTTCATATTTTTACCTTCTGAACAACCAATATTTTCTGTGGTTCCTTTTATCCTCACTGTTCTGAATAATATTGTCCTTGGTAGTACTGATCATGCTTTTGCCATTTGTTGAACCTACAGTTATACCCATTAATTTGATTTCCCCTTTTGATTTTGCACTTGCATGAATATGCATGACTGCAAAGTACAATGCAGAACTTAACTGATGAATTAAAAAATCTCGGCCAGTGGAGAAAGACTGCCTCACTACTAAGAAATTCTCATTTCTCAGTGAACTGGTTGAGAAAAGGCCCCAAACCCGGCCCCACCCCATAGGGATCGTTAGGGGTTGCTTGTGACTTGTGAGGGACATATTTTTGGTGCCACCGGGCTAAGTAGCTGGCCGTTATGCTACGAAAGCATTGGCAACTAATGAATTATAAATGCTCAATGTTAATGCACAAACTATACTTAGTTATTTACGAATGGATGGATTGCTTTAAGCATTGTACAGCTTCACTCCTATGATTTTGTTGTCATCTAGTTTATGATAAAGTCTAATGTAAGAAATACTGGTGCAGGAGGAAATAGAAAACAAGATAGAAACTTCTGATGCATTGGCTGTTAAGCTTCTCAAGCGCTTTAATTATTATTCCCTTTACAGTATGAGATTCACCTCCCACAACCTTGCTGAAGGTAACAATGGGTTGCTTTTTTGTCTAGTTCTTCATCTGTATAGTAAAAAAAAGGGTCATCCATCACATGTTGGACAGCTGAGAACAAAACTAGCGATTCTAACGTATTCTGTTACCATGGAAGCATCACAAATTACTTGCTGACATTGCTTTGCTCATTATCACAGTCCATCCGCTGCAGATCGAAGTTGGTGAGTTGAAGGGCAGGTTAACTGAAGTCATAAGCAACTGCGATGCATTGTGCAAGAGAATCGCTGCGGAAGGACCACAAAGCCTGCGATCATCAGTTGAACCTTTCACAGCTGGAAGAGCAGAAGCAGAAGGTAGCGATTCACTTGACTCGAAACAAGAGACCTGAGTCGAAAAATCTAACAGAGTTGACGGCGCCAATAGCATACGAAGAAACTTTACTATGCAGGTCTTGAGGAAATACACTGGCTTTGCTAGACAGGCCAGATGCCTGAATTAGTCCATAGTTTCTCTTGATTTAGTGCTTGTCATAGCCATGCCTGCACGTTGGACCGCAGGTGTTTGCGACCAATTTGTAATTGCTCTAGAATGTGCCTACATGAGAGTAATTGCTCCAGAATGTGCCTACATGTGCTTACTATTGTCTTCATCACTGTATTTTGTTGTACCTGTGTGGATGCTTGGCCGCCCTTGTTGGTCGATTCTTGGTTGTATTGGTCTGTGGCCTCAGTGATGTTGTTCTTTCAATGTAGGTTCAGATGTCGTTTGTTTAGATTTGGCTGTGTGAGTGGGATTCCTCCCCGCTCTCTTCGGTTGTTTCTTTGGTCATCTATATGTTGAGTTGTGATGCTCGTTTTTCATGTTTCTCTGTACTTCGTCCTTCGTGCTCTTGTTTCAGTCAAGCTCTGTTTGGCTGTTTCAAGTTGTGTTTGTAAAATGCTTTCTTCTCAATGAAAAATGTACTTAGGCACATTCGTGAAAAAAGTTACACTTTTGAAGTGTTCTAGCGTCCTGCATCGTATGGGACCACCATCAAAAGAATAATACTCCCTCCGTTCTTTTGAAGTGTTCTAGCATCCTGCATCATATGGGACCGCCATCAAAAGAATAATACTCCCTCCATTCTAAATTATAGGTTATTGTTTTGCCTTTTCTAAATTCGTGGATTTTACTACGAATCTAGACAATAGGCATAGTGTTTATCTACATGTTTAGCAAAAAATATAGTTCTAGAAATGTTAAAACGAGCTATAATTTGAAACGAAGAGGGTAGCTGACAAGAGAGTAGCTCTCTCGGATTTAAATCCTTAGGTACTGCTCGTCAAGTATCTTGCATAAAACAAGCTGTAGAAACAAGAGTTGTTTCTTCATCTTACAAAATACTGTTAGTTAAACTTCATAATGTATATGATAATGCAAGAGCTAAACAATGAAAAAACATTAGAAATTCGTTCAGGGTTTTACAACACCAGCAACGAGACTTGAACCTTGATCATCGGTGATCAAAAGGAAGCAAAATATCATTCTGGAGACTTGAACCTTGTGATTGCTTGTTCTATGCAAAATGGTCCTTTCCTTCCATAAACATGCCCCCAACCCCATCCCAAAGTAACACACTAGGCCACAAACGATTTGTGCTGGCGGGTAAAAGGGGTCTTTGCTGGCGGGTGGAGCGCGCCGCAAATGACCTTGTGCACAAGATCGTCAGTTGTCAGGGCGGCGGTTGTCCGCAAGACCGAGGTTTTTCGGGTTAGCACTAAAAAACTGAAAATAAACAGCAAAAAAATCTTTTTTAGAGGAGGGACCCCACCGGCCAGCCACCGAGAACTGAAAAAACTGAAAATAAACAGCAAAAAAAAAGTTTTAGCACTGAGGTTTTTCGGGTCGCAAGTCGCGCATTTTTTCGCGTAAAGTCGCGACACTGCGCGGTTGTCGTGGTTCGAACCCGTGACCTCTCCCTCGCGCGAAGCCTCCTCTATCACTACACCACACAGTCATATGCGTCCATATCCAGTTTTGGTTCTACTCATGTTATACTACACCGAGTGTAAATCGGTTTTTTGAGGCACTAAACGGATTCAAATTAAAAACTTGTCAACTACAAAGTTTCTTAACTTTCTGATATCTACAACTTTCATGTTGGGAGTTTTTCCATTTGAGGTCATTTACGAAATTTGAATTTCAAATTTGAGATATTCAAATTTGAATTTCATTGACAATATGATTTCAAATAAAAAGTGTAAACTACAAAGTTTGATAACTTCTCAGGATCTTCATGTTGAGAGTTTCTCCATTTGTGATCGTTTGAAAAATTCAAATTTTCAAGTGACTGTGTGCATCTATGCTGGCGGGCGACATAAGCCACCCACCAGCACAAATAGGACCATTTGTGCTGGCGGGTGGCTTATGTTGCCGCCAAGATCTCAGCTCGTGGCGGGAGTGACATAAGTCACCCGCCAGCACAAATTGAACCATTTGTGCTGACGGGTGACTTATGTTGCCCGCCAGCACTAGACCTTCACTACTGGCGGGTGTAAAGCCGACGCCCCTTTGCACCACAGTGCTGACGGGTGCCAATTACACCCGCCAGCACGCTAATTTCTATATGCTAGTACAAATCGTTTTTGGCCTAGTGACACGGTCCTTTTTCATCCTTGCCACCGGACACCTTAGGAACCCCCTCATTTCAGGGTGGAACTCACTCCGGTACAATCAGCATCATTCTCGCGGAGTCCTCCCAGAGCAAGTATCCATGATCCTTTCCGTGATCACATCATTGTTCAAACCATTCCTGCACAAAGGAAGCGGAATTAAGTAAACTGTTAGTTTACAAGAAAAATCCTACAGAGTGCAACGCAGTAAGCAAGCAGCAATCAGTTCCTACCCAGTTAATGTGAAAAGGCCAAGTTAATTGTCCTTGAAGCATATACTAGGACTAAAGCATCATTGCCTCTTGTAGTTATTCTCTTCAAATTTGAAATTTGACATCACCATCCATCATTTTTTTCCCAAAATGCTGACTTATATGCTATTTGTAATTCAATAATTTCTCGCACACATTCTACAAGATGAAGGACCTTACAAACTTCCACAACACATCTGTAAGTGTAAACATGCTAAGTAGCCAACTTTTGATGCCAGAATTAGCAAGGAGATAGTCAGCATATACTCAAGGCTATGCAGTTTGTGCATAAAGGACCAGTTGTGAATGGATATGAGACCCATTAAAAATTGAACCATGATACATCACTTATACTAGGCATTTGTGCAATGCAGTGGTACTGGATATGCCACCAGTGCCATACTGCCATTACATTCCTGAATCCTCCTAGGGGTTTATAATAGCTCCCTGGACACCTCTAAACCCCAACTTCAGGGGCACACACACTATTAGCTGATAAGATATTTACCTCTATACCCTGAAATTCTAGCACAGTGAAAATAAAGCTAAACAATGGAAAAGGCAGTAAATGTTAATTCAACAAAGGAATTAATGACCCACAGCAAGAACTGCTAGACTTGAGCTCAAATCACTTGCAATACATTTAAAATTTTCATTTTCTAATCTGGTGCATAACTATACATGATAGCAAAGAAACCATTACATGAAACAAGCTCATGATCTAGGCTTCGATAAATTGCAAACACTGAAACGCAAATAAGGATATCATTACAAACAGAAAGCAGTATATTTAAATACCTAGTTCTAATTGAACCTTATAAACTCATGATCGATGAATCGTGTGCTAACCTGAACATCACACAACTTTGGTTACGTACAGTATGATCTTATCAGTGGCTAAGTATATGGTGTGCCGGCCTAATCTTCCAATTCACAATAATATGTAGAGGCAACTCAAAAGTAATTAGGTGAAGAAACATGGACTAATTATATGGATTAATTGTATGTTGCCGACACAAACTGCAAAGCCATTGGTCTAGTAGCAATTCGTGCTCTGTCGCATAACTGACAGGCCAAGATCATTCAGGTCCAGACTGAAACACACTGCAAAACGATCAAACTGCCAGATGCGGCTTATTCACATGGGTCTTATCTTGGTCAATCCCAAGGGCGCTTGCATTACACGACTCAATGATTTTCAGATGTTCATCCAGAGAGGTACCAACTACGCATCTGGGTTCTTCAGGATCATGATACACATGAATGGGTTCTTCAGTATGTTCCCTAACAGCCCTCACAAATAACCACAAAAAGTTGAAGCCAATTATGGATCAGGTAGCAGTTAAACCATCTAGACTAAGCAAATATGTGACCTCTTCACTCGTGGGCATGGTTACCTGAACGGGGAAGAGGAGGTCAGCCGCCACCATCCCCGCGGCTTGCACGGCAACGTCCGTTGGAGCCCGCAGCCCGCGTCGTGCCGCACTTGGTCACGCGTGTCGCGAGGGTGCGCCTGCGGATCCCGCCACTGCGGGGTCCCCACGGATCCCGCCGGCCGAGCCGTGCAGCACTTGGTCCCGCGGGTCGGGACGGAGGGCCTGTCCCACCGGCGCCGCCGTCCGCGCAGCCACGAGGGTCCCACGGACCCGGCCGCACGTGTCGTCCCCCATTTGCCCGCGTGGGTCGCGAGGGACCCTCTCCCCGCGCCGTCCCCCACTTGGTGCCGAGGGGCACGCCTGGGCCGCGCCGGCACCGCCGCCGGCGCAAGTGCCGCCGTCGCCCCGAAGAGAAGGGCTGACCGACTCAGCCTGTGAAATGAAAAGCACGGTGAAATATGAATGACAATGCTCTATACTAGATAACGAGGGAAATGGAAAAAATGGAAAAAAGTTTAAATGAAAGAAAATATATTTCATTTATGCCACCGAAAAAACTACCAATAATACCCGTATACCACCCTATACCACCTATGCATACCAACTATACCACAGCTTAAGTCGTGGTGGTATACAATTAATCTCAGCCGTCGAATCCTTTCATACTGGTCCTTTTCCAACAGTAATATAGGGTGGTATGATCCACCGTAAAATTCCCCATGTAATAAGTCACACGGCAATTACTTCAGATGCAATCTCGGATTGTACCAGACAGTAGAGTATTCCACAAGAACAAATATTTTCGTCTGATTGAACACCAGCAAAATTCAGCAGTAAAATAGATAAATGGATTTGCTTACAGCACAGGCTGCAAATCCAAACTCTAGATAGAACGTGCACCCGTGGCATCAACGAACCACGATCAGAAGATGGGGAATTCCGTAGAAATCCAGAGCACACCCAAGACGAAGCTTGATTGTACACCAACACAAACCCTCACAGGGATCGACAAGTAGCTGGATGAGAGGAGCACCCTCCCATACAAGGAACGATCGTTCCTATATTATGTCCGCACAGGCACAAATCCCATTATTGGGCCCACTTACCTCCTAAACAGGCTCGACACAAGATATCAGGCCTACTTAAGCCATAGAGAAAACAGATTCTATTTTAAACCTAGGACACGTGATCATGCGAGGACTCAAATGACAGAACTAATATAGTATACTGGCCAGATTGCTAATAACTGATCAGTTAGTACTCCCAGTAGAATATGACTCTGAACCGTAGGAAAATAAAACATATCTGGCTTAAAATATTTTTGTTCAATGTTACCCAATTTCCACAGGCATGGAACCAATAGTAATAAAGCTACGCAACTTGCTTTGCTTCATGTGAAAATTATTTCCTTGAAAAATAAGCTTGGTCTCCAACGTTGCACTATTAGCTAGCACACTTCGTTCTCTTCATCTTGCTTTTCTTTCTGTCAAATAAAAATGAACCAACTAGAATAATGTGAGAAGCCATGGGCTCATCATCCTCTCCCACTTGAAGCAAAGCCGTCCTCTTCTTTGATACATCAGGCTCTTCTTTACCGTGATGCTGAATAGTACTCATTTTATTCTTGCATTTAGCATGGGCCAAGGTTTTCTGATCTTTCTTTCTGATACCAGAGAATGACCCAAACTGATTAGTAGTATTAGCTTTCAAGGAACTTCCAGCTAAAATATTGGGATCATTGTTTATGTATTCTGAAAAAATAAATGGAGAATTTATGGCCACATTGTCCTTGCCTCTATGAAACAAATCAATCCTTGGATCTGTGATGTCATTTGTAGCAGTAGTCATTTGTTCCATTGCCACACCTTTCTTTGAACTAGAGATGGAACAAAACTGAATAGATAACTGTTCCAGACTCTTGCATATAGCTTTAGAATCAG
Source organism: Cenchrus purpureus (assembly GCA_022644695.1). Lineage (NCBI taxonomy): Eukaryota > Viridiplantae > Streptophyta > Magnoliopsida > Poales > Poaceae > Cenchrus > Cenchrus purpureus. The sequence goes on along the minus strand of CP053460.1, from coordinate 131,271,041 downwards.
AAGCAGACAGCATCGGGTTATTTTCACAAGTGCTAGCTGCAGTTTTAGGATTTTCTCTAGAACTCTCGAAAGCAGTAGCTTTAGAATTTATAGCCACATCATTCGCTCTTGCACTTCTGGAAATTTCAGAGTTAATGCCAGCACAAATTGATGCTGAAATAGTCACATTGTTCTCTCCCTGTTGAAGCAAAGCCATCTTCGGCTTTGGGATAATTTCAGCAGCCTTTTTCTTCACTTTCACACTATCAAATACCTCAGCATTAATAGCATTCTCAAGCATCCAGCTGGAGCACATGAATAACTTCTTTGTGAATAAATGAATATTGCCATGGACGACCCAATAATAAGTGACAAGCACTCAACGGTGCAATATCACGTTCCACAGTGTCCACATAATTTCCAACACAAAATTTAACCCGCACCTTATGAGTAATTTGTAATGTACTACTTTCATTCACCCTTTGCATATAACACGGTGTTGGAAGTCTCCGAGTGGACAAGGATAAAGCATGAACAACATCTGAGCTAATGTCATTAGTGAAATTTCCGCCATCAATAATCAATTTGCATACCTTTCCTTTAATGTTGCACTCAGGTTGAAAAATATTGCTATGCTGCCCCATCACCTTAGCAATAGTTCCATCACGTTGTACCTCATGCGACATTAATGAAAAACCAGTCCTAGAGTCTTCATTAGATTCTGGTAATGGTTCATTATCTGCTCCATCACAAGAATCTTCACAAAACTGCTGCTCAAGTGTACAAGAAATATCGCAAAAGGGTCTGTAGCCTAGTGGTTAAAAGAGCCCCGGTAGCACCTCAGGTCCTGGGTTCGACTCCCCGGGGGAGCGAATTTCTAAGGATTTAATGGCGTTTGTGCTTTCGGTGGTAGGCGACGTTCCGTCGACAAATGGCGCTACTGGTGACTTTGTCAATCTGTTTCGGACCGATCTTCAAGATATTCCTAGGGGTAGAGTTTGTGTGCGTGTGTTCATAGGGATGAGTGTGCGGGTATTGTGAGTGTCTTCATGTACTGTGTAATTCGCATAAAACAAAAAGTGTACAAGAAATATCAGAAATACTAGCATTCACTAAGACATCTGCTTCAGCAATGGATGTAGCTCACTATGTGAAAACCTCAAATAGATCACGCAGCATTTGTAACGGGCCCTTAACACCCGTTACATGCACCCACATCTGTAACGGTTGTTGTTTGGCGCCTGTTACCCATAAGCGCGGCAGGCTGACCCCGGGGTTTGCCACCACAACGCCCATTACCAATGTGGACTTCTAGTAACGGGCTTCTTAAACGTTACATAATTCTTTGTAATGGACGTTAAAGCGAGTCCGTTACAAAAATTAAACCTAACGGTAATGGGCTCGTAAATCCGTTACCGATCAATGCCCTATCGGTAACGGGCTCTTTAAGTTCACATCGATCGCTGCATTCGGTGAATCGCTTTAAAGTCCGTCACCGATAACTTTCGTACTGGAGACGCATGTTTGTTAGGACGCATCTCCTTTAATAGCGACCCTAGATACGCTCATTTCTTAAGATGTGTCTCCTTTGATTGCCACCCAGCGTCACCTTTTTTCTCACATCGGAGACGCGTTGTTATTGCGCGTCTCTGTCTTCGCCTTCCGACACCACTCGCTCTCTCTCTATTCAGAAGGCCACACACGTTCCGACAACACTCGCTCTCTCAGCTCAGAAGGTCACTTGCTCTCTCTCCTCAGAAGTCCCCGCCGGCCTGCCCCGTTCACCGCCGCCAGCTGCGCACGCCTAGGATCACGCCTCTCCTCGAAAGCCGTTGTGAGGCGGCCGGCCGTCTTGTGACGACAAAAGGGCAGCGGGCGATCGGCTGGCGTCATCCAAAGCAGACACCTCCGTGTCCCCTCCCCCTCGGGCTCGACACTATCCTCCACGCTGTCGCTGCAGCCGCGACACCGCCTCCGATCCTCCTCTTCGGCCGCGCTCAACTAGTAGAAAGTCCTCGTCAAGGTGGAAATTAATTGCCCCTTTTATTGAAATTCTTCAGTTGTTCTAATCCTCTTATATTATCAGTTTTTTTGTGATGAATTATGCTCATTTAGTGTATGAAAATTGTAGATGGCGGCTGCTGCTCGGGCTTGGATGTACAGACAACCCCAAGAAGATTGAGAGAATTTCTTAAGCGGGGTCAATGGTTTTCTAAAATCTAAATTAAGCAGAGGCGGATATGAGAAACCGTGGTGTTCAGGCAATGCTTTGCCCCTATATAGATTGTCTCAACCAAAAGAAATTCGAACAATGGGAAATCATTTTTTCATCATTTGGTCATACATGGTTTCACAAAAAATTACACGTGTTGGAATAAACATGGTGAGAAAGGCCTTAATGAACTCGAAGCAGGCTGCCTAAATGAAGGTGAAGTGCGACATCATGCCACCCAATGTGATGAGGCTTGAGGATATCACTGATCAAGAAGTTAGGGGCTTCAATGATGGTGAGGTGTTGCAACGTGTGCACAATATTGATCAAATGTTGCGGGATGTTGAGTTTCAACGAGTGTACACACCTTATGAATTAGCGAGGCTGAAGCAGTTCATTGAAGATTCAAAGAAACCCCTCTATCCTGATTGCTAGAAGTACTCTCGCCTTTCTGGTGATCTAAAACTTCTGTAGCTTAAGGCAGATCATGGCTGGAGCAACAAACGTTTCAAACATATATTGGATGTGCTTAGAGACATGCTACCCGAAGGAAACCAAATAGCCAAGTCTGTCTATGAGGCGAAGAAGATGATTTGTCCTCTGGGAATAGAGGTTGAAAAAATCCATGCATGCAAGAACAATTGTGTATTGTTCTATGGAGATTATGCGGACCTTTACAAGTGCCCCAAGTGTGGTTGCGATCGGTACAAGAGGAAAAATGATGGTGGAGATGATAATAATGCTGATGACGAGAACGAGCCCATGGAGATCAGAGGCAAGAAGAAGAAGGCTAACAGAGGGGCTCCTGTGAGGGTGACATGGTATTTTTGCATCATTCCTCGGCTGAGAAGATGGTTCGCAACACAAAAGGAGGCCCAACTATTGTGTTGGCATGAGAAAGGTCGAAAGAAGGAAGATGGCAAGTTTAGGCACCCGCAGATGCAACACAATGGGGTAACACTAATAACCACTTTAAGTGGTTTAACGAAGACATAAGAAGCATACTGGTTTGCTATGAGCACAGATGGCGTGAACCCATTTGGTAACCAGAGCTCAACACATAGCACCTGGCCTGTCGTGTTGTCATTGTACAACGTTCCACCCTGGCTAGGCAAGAAACATAAATATATGATGCTGACAATATTGGTCTCCGGGCCAAAGCAACCAAGTGACCGTATTGATGTCTACTTGAGGCCACTAGTTGATGACTTGAAGATACTGTGGAAGCCTGGTGTGAAGGAGGTTGTGATGTGTTCAAGCGTGAGGAGTTCACATTGCGCACCATGTTGTTCACCACCATCAACGACAACCCTGGCTCATCACAACCTCTCTGGACAGAGTAAAGGGAAAGGTGCAGCTTGCCCATACAGCTTGGAAGATACTTGCGCAGTGTGGCTAAGACATTCAAAGAAATACATATTTATGGGGCACCGTCGTTTCCTCGGCAAGAAACATGCATACCGGGCCATGGATTGTCAGTTTGATGGGGAAATGGAGGATCGAGAGGCGTCGTTGCATGTGACTGGAGATCTCGTCCACTTGAAAGTCAAGGACGTCAAAACTATCGAGGAGTTACCCAAACTGACTGAAAAACCCATGGCAAAAGAAAGAAACGAGATGGTGAAGAAGAAGAAGGAATGTGGAACAAGAAGTCAATTCTATGGGAGCTAGAGTATTGGCCGATGTTAGATGTGCGTCATTCGATTGACAACATGCACGTCAAGAAAAATGTGTGTGAAGCTACTTGTGGAACATTGCTACAACAGAAGTCCAAAGCAAAAGATCATAAAAATGCAAGGGAGGATCTTAAAGATCTGGGCATTAGGACGGAGCTCTATGTAGAGGAAACAGAGACGGGGACGGACCTTCCCGTTGCTGCAACCACCTTGTCAAAGGCAGAGAGAAAAGAATTTTTTGAGTTTTTGCATGATTTGAAAGTACCTTCAGGCTACTCATCAATGTTCAAGAGGCTAGTGTCGGCGAAGGACATGAAAATGAATTTCAACTTGATTGCTAGGTAATCCCATTATAACCAGCTGGTTAGTAGAAGCATTCTTCTCAAATTGTGTAGCAGAAGCAAATTCAAAAGTAACCATATAAGAACTCCAACTGCTTGATAATATATTCTTCTCTTGCTTAAGAGGAGGAGCAAATCTTCATCGTAAGACCTCTTCATTACATACCAATAAGTGCAATAGTCATCACCATGTTTCATCTGCATTCTTCGGAACCATAATGACACAGAAAGAGAGAAGCTTTGTTTTACCAAATTTGACAACTGGTTTAATGGCATTTCATCAATAATATAACCATTTATTATAGCATCCTCCCACTCATAGTACCCAGATGGAGTTGGGGTTTTGCTTAGAATTTTCTGTCATCGACAGTCACCGTTTTTGGTTTGTGAAACCCCAACTTTGTGTGTTAATCATTCATTTGCGAGCTGCTTCTTTCGAGTTCTTGCTTGGATTCTTTGTTTCGCATGCAGGGATTTAGCCTTTGCGGCCAGATCAACCAGATTGTGACATGGTTGATAATCGGAGGAGTTGTGGTGTTAACATTGCAGGACTTCGGGTCTCTAGATTTGAAGTCGGATCGATATGTCGCACTCCACCCAAACGAGTTAAGCATGCATCCTTAGTTTCACGGGGTCGAAATTCATTTTTCATATTTCATCATAAAGAATTAAAGACCTCACCACATCAGCAGAATTACTGATATGGCGTATAAAATGCGGCATCATAAAGCCTCGTTGAAATTGTCACTTGCTAAATGTGGACTCGGATAAGCACAAAATCACTTTAATTATTAGTCATTTTGTACACGATGAAATTTGACACATGTATTTACATTTCTATATACTAGTAAAGTGCACGTGCGACACGCATGTGTTTTAGAACACATATTTTTGTTGACTAACATCGGCACCAACCGTTTCAACAAGCAAAACCGAATTTGCCAAGTTCTTATCTCTGTTCAGTAGTCTATCACATTGCACTCACCGAAATCTTTTGGAGCAGGATATCAAATGATAGGGGAACATCACCTATGTTTTCCACTAACTGATAAATCCAAAGCAGTATGCATGATATACACATGTATTGTCGTGTTATGGATTCATGGTTTACATTTTGGATTGTCAGTAGGTTCAACAAAGTTACTTACGTTGAAATGAAACCTTCCAACCAGCCATCTAACTACCAATCGAGAAGCACATACTCCTCACTTCACTACAGACAAATAAATTTGAATGACAAATGCCACAGAACTTTGATTACCTACATGCATCAACAGCAGCAATTCTTTCCTAGAAAGATCTACAACTAATTTTCAATTAATAAGTCACTGGAAATGTTCGATCGCATTGTTACTGAAATGTCGAATCTAACAGCTGATCACAGTTTTGTTGTGCGTTCTTCTTCATACTGCACCATGAATGAGTCATTGAAATTCTTGAAGCTCCACATTATCACGACATCCAGAGGGGTGCAACACTCTGTATCTAGAAAACATAGATCAAATCCATTGCTTCAGTTATGCTCACATACCAAATATATATCACAGATAAATCAAAGTAGGATGTTAAAATGCTACTAATATGTATGTAAACAGAATATGTGAATAATAAGAGAAGAAGATTTTCCACTATCTGAAAGTTCAAATCAGAAAGAGTAATAGCAATGCACAATTGGCCATTATATTTAGGAACTGAACTTTGAAATAAGATGGCATTTGAGTATTTCACGTTCTAATTCTCTGGCTGGATAATGGTTTCCTGGATTTGAAGGCCAGTAGCATAGCAAAGCAGCAACAGAGGTGCGTGCAAGCATCTCTTACCATTGGTAGCCAAGGAATTCAAGAGGCACAAAGGGTACGATCCCTGTCATAGTGGTGAAGCTGCCCATGATATTGGTACCCGCTCGTTTCTTGTACTCACACGCACACGCACAACACATTCTCCGATCAGCTTTTCGTGGCAATGCATCTACACGCAGATGCAGGCACCACTTAATACACCAATGGTACAATTCGTTAAACAGGTTGTGGGCCAAGAATCAAAGCCAATTATAATATAGCACCCAACCTCCCTGAGATAAAGTGAGGAAGGCAGATGGGATCGAGCGTACGTCGGCTGGGGTAGAGAGGACAAAAGTTAATCTCGTCACACCTGCAAGCCGTGGCGGTGATTTTGCATCAGGGACTCGCCCGAGGAGACCGCTGCGGGCACGACCTCCGCGTCCACGCCCCTCTGCTCCTGCTTCCCCTTCACCACTTATGGCAGCGGCCCCACCACCGACGCCGACCACCACCTGGAGGAGGAGCAGGAGTATCCCACCTCTGCCTCCGCCTCCGCCTCCGCTGCCGCTGCCGAGCTGCAGCGGGAATTGGAGAAGGAGCGGAGCGCGGTGGCGTCGGCGGGTCCGCGTTCGAGATCAATGGACGCCAGCAGCGCCGCACCACCGACGAGCACTACGCTTCTACGAGGAGGTGGGGGGGGGGTAGGGTGGTGACTGGTGAGGACGGCACGGGTCGGGATTCGGTAGGGGATTCGATATGTATGCGAGCTGCGAGGTGGCGTTTGTTGGAGACTTTGAGTGTAGGAAGGAAGGATTGTGGTGGCGTGGCGTGATTGGCGCGGACTCAACGGCACGGTCGGGCGCAGGCACCGTAGGTGCGGGTGAGAAAAAAAGTCCTTTTTGGCATAAACGCTTTCTAAATTGTGATTTTTATGGTCGTTCCACCTTTTCGGTCCATCAATTAGATGGCGGGTGGGTCCGGCGTGAGGGGTAAGGCGGGTCTAAATTGGGTGAGAAAAGTTTTCAATTGTCTTCGCCCTTATAGTATATATATAGATCACAATGAATAATCTAATTCACATACGGATACATTAATTTTTCAGTTTTTTGAATGACTAAAGTTCATAAAATGTAATTATGGCGTGTTCATCATAGTTGCCAGCTTGTAATTAACATGAACATAAGAGTGGACATTTGTCTAATGAAAAAGCTCAACCGCCTGAAAGTTTTCTCTAATTTTCTGAACATATAACAATGATAAGCACCGGAGTGACCTCTTAATTGCCTGTGTGCTTGCTTGTGACTGCGTCTAATATTTTCACCGCCGCTTCCGCGCGATGATGACTAGAACGACGAATTCGTCAGCGCCGCTGGTCAGGTCTGGGGAGCACTTTCTGTGTGTTTCGTAGACTCAGAGTGCCTGAATGAGGTCCAGCACTGCATGCGACTCCATGGACTTCATATGTGCGAAGCCTCGATCCATGAACCTAAGAATGACCCATGATACCAGTGGAATGAGCCGTTTTCACGTCTCCGTCGTGGTAGAGTACTTCCTGGTGCCTAAACCTACCAATGGTTTGAGAACCACACTCTACCCACACCAGACCAGTATGTCTTTCTTTCATCAACCCACCCCACCCCACCATCATAAGTATTCATTGTAGCATCAAAGCAAACTGAACCACATAAATGAGTCCACCAAACCATTCCACAAAACCAGTTTGAACCCATTGGTCTCTCTGTCAGTTTGAATTCTCAGGACAGACTGATTCGGTTTCAGTCAATTAGGTTTGGTACCGAGCTGCTGGTAAATACATGAAGTAAAATCACAAATCCAACTGTCGTAAATACATCAAGTAAAATCACAAATCCAACTGTCCACGTGCATGGTTCTAAGCTCTGCATATTACCAAACTAAAAGAATACAACACAGGTTTCAAGTGCATTCAAGTGCAGCTTCTGCAGCAACACAAAGGCAGGCGACAGGCTAAGCAACGGCAATTAAATAGTTGCTCAAGCAGAGCTAAGTTCCACCCAACAATGTTCCATTGCCGCTAATTAGGTGTGGCCTCACATGAAAACTGAACTTCTAAAATGGTTTGTGTCCTGTTTATGAGTACAAATTTGCTTCATGACATCTTTTAATCTTGCTCAGAACCTACAAACAACCAACAAATTAGTTGGCTCCTGCAAATATTGCAGACCCATACACACTAATTAGCAGGAGACAAAGGGAGCAAATGAATGACAACATGCCGTGTTAGGAAGAACAAAACAATAATAAAGAACAGATGTTGTAGCAAACAATACTACTAGAGAATAGCTGACATACCTTCACTTTCTTCACTTTCTTTGGGTTTATATAGCCAATCTTTTGTGCAAACTAGAGCCTCAAGCATTTCTGGAGTTAATGAACTTCTATGGTCTCCAAGAATTCTTTTCCCTAAACTGAAAGCTGATTCTGATGACACTGTACTAAGAGGAATCGCCAAGAAGTCGCGAGCCATAGCAGATAGTGCTGGAAACTTTTGTGATTTGCTATTCCACCAAGCTAGAACATCAAAACCTTTTACATGCTTTTCAGACTCTTCTTCTAAGTACACATCGAGCTCAGATTTTTGTGATTGGGCAACCCTTACTTGTGATTTGTACTGTTCAAACTCAGCTTCAAGCTTCCTTTTTCCTGGAGCTGGAGAGCCCATGATGGATATATCACTAAAATGTGCTTCAGTGTTTATGGTACTTGTTCTTTGATAATGTTGTTCATACTCCATGAAGTACTTTCTCATCCATACCAAGGCAGAATTCACATGAATACCAATCTGGTCGACATTCCTACAGACCCTCTGATAAAAGAACTCTAAATAAAGCACTTTTCTTCTTGGATCTAATATTGTGGCAATGACCAAAGCAGTGTTGAAGGCAATCTCTTTATTCTTTCTAAGAGGATTACCTTTACTTCGAAGGCTACCTTCATCTGGCTCCCAATACTTCTCAAACTTAGAACACATACATGCAGCCAACTCCTTCAAAATGTCATTAGTTTGCAAGGCCTTGTCCTGCTTCAATGCATGCAAGATAGAAAGAACCAATGGCAAAAACATGTGTGATGTTGGTTCCCTGTGAGCTGAAACTGCAAGGGTAAGTTCTTCAAAGGCTTTGAGAAATTCGCAAATTGCATCAGCTTTTTCCCATTCATCTTCACTAGGACCATCTTCCATATGCTTAGAAGCATAAGTATTCAGAACAGCCTTGTATTCCGATGCTTCTACAATCATTTTGTATGTCGAGTTCCACCTCGTTGGGACATCAAGGTAAACACCTTTCTTTGATACCATTCCTTTCCCCTTTGCAATCGAATTGAACACTTGAAGCCTAGCCGGTGAACAATCAATATGTTTTAGTAGCTCACGAATTTTATGGATCGCTGAATGTATTATACTCATTCCATCTTGAACCAAAATGTTAAGGATGTGAGCACAGCATCTAACATGTAGATGTTCTCCGCCAAGCAACAGATCATTCTTGCGATCGATACCAGCAACTCACAAGCAGTAGTGTTATTGCTCGCATTGTCTACTGACAAGGTAAAGATCTTCTCTCTTATTCCCCAATAAGTTAGGCATTTTAACAGTTCATCTTCTATTGCATAGCCTGAGTGGGGATATTCTAGAGTTTTGAACCAAATAATTTTTTTTATCTTGAAATCTGCATCAATATAATGCGCAGTCACTGCCATGTATCCTAAGTCTTGTGAAGATGTCCAGATATCTGATGTCAAGCAAACACAAGACTCCAAACTCTGGAGTTCGATTTGAAGCTCCTTTTTCATCTCTACATACTTCTTCATGCAGTCATCACGGATTGTTTGCCGGTGCCTAACTTTAAAAGCTGGCTGCAAGGTCTTTAGCCATGGTCTGAGGTAGGGATCTTCAAACTGTAGGAATGGAACCTCGGCATGAATAATATACTTAATCATCTCCTTACGGCAAAGATCAGGGTCAAAGACAAAAGGAACATTAGGCTCAGGCTGCTTATTGAGAGTTGCTTGGAACTTCAGTCTGACATGAGTAGGAATTGTTGGGCAAGCATTTGCAATATGACCTCTAAGACTGCTTGTGCCTGATCTTTTTTCAAATGAATTCCGCAGTATTTGCAAACAGCTTTTAGTTCACCATCAATGTCGACTAAATTTGGCTCAAAATGTTCCCAAACATTGGACCTTGTACGACGTGACGTCGGGGGTGTGACTAAGTCCATGGAATCGTGACTTGACGAACTACCAGACGCTGTGGATGACATGTTTACCTACTTAACACACAAAAAATTCATTGCATAAACTACTTGCAGACCAAGCAATAGCATAAAAACTACATGCAGACCAAATGTCATATACTCTAAAGATACCTAGTGCCATTTATGTCTCCTACATGCAGACCAAGTAATAGCATAAAAATACTGACTATCACAATTAATTATGTTGCAAAGTGCAGGTGTGATACTGGGCACAGCTTGGCCTTCCAATAGCCAAAACAGATACCGGTATTTAGCCTATCCCTGAGTGGGGATATTAGTACTGGTTTTGTTAGAATATCCAAGCGCCTTTCCCTACTAAGCAAAGCTAGAAAATATTTAGCCTAAGACCAAAATATACCATTAAGAATCAGTACAGCAGTACACTGCAGAAATTAGCACATTATTAACTATAAGTGCCATGATATGCCACTAAAAAAGGAAGTTCAGGTCCACGATAGCTCATTATTTGTAAGTGCAAAAACATAACAGAGAGCATGCTCATAAATAACTAGTGGATTGCTGATTGCGTGGTCTGGGTCATTTGTAAGTGCAAAACATAACAGCGAGCATGCTCATAAATAACTCTGGGATTGGAATTTTCCACTATAAAGTTGTGGCAAGGCAATGGCATCAATGCCTTCATTATGCACATATGCAGTACAGTAAAGACCTTATGTTTCACCATATACACAGTTTCTGAATAAGAAGCAGCGAAAATAACTTAATAGATCCTAAACTTCTTTCTAAGAAGTAGCAAGCTAGCAATGGAACTATGGAGGAATAAAACAACGAGAAAAGAAAGAACAGATGCTGCTTGTTCCCAGCGAACTCTAGAATCCACTCTCCTACTTGATGGGGCAAACAGTCAAAAGTCAAGACAATATTATTAATCCTTGAAACAGTAAATGTAAAAGGTATCTAGCTTATTTCATGGTTTTTTGTTGAATTCCTATGTCTGTTGGAAGATATATAAATTATAATCCAACAACAGTACACTAGGAACTAATGTGACAAAATTAGCTGAATCTATTGCGCCAGGCAAACCATACCAGTGGAAGCGGAGATGTTGAAGGTGGCAGGCTGGCCGGGCTGGACCGGATCGGGGATGATCTCCACCGCGCTCACCTTCACCGGGTACTTCTTGCCCTTATCTGCACGGAACAACAAGCGAAATCACAAGCTGAAGAACACTTTCCAAACCCGCCTCGCAAATCACCAAAGAACAACACTGGAAGAAGCATAAGTAGAATTCTCCAGCAACATTGCTAAGCCTTGGCCACCGATAAAAATAAATGCCCCTTGCAAACAGGTAACTATCTGCTAACAGTAAAAATCTCTAGTGAACCTGAACCAACTGAAAATTTAAAGCTAGCTGTAGTGAAGAAACCCTGACACCAAATATCATAAATATATAAACTTCAGAGCAAAAGCTACACATCCAAGTGGACAACCTTACAGGTGTTAACAATGACCTGAGCTACAGATCTTGGAAAATTAAAGGCAGTATTATCACTGCCTAGCGAATCCCATCAGACATCCACAGCAATAAAAATGATTCTCAAATCCATCACTTTTCATAAATCATAAATCCAAGAAGGGAGAAGGGATGCGTAGCCTAACCTATGGAAGGTGTTGTACTGCTCGTCGAAGAGGAAAGACAGTACCGCGGCGTCCTCGACGTCTACCCTCCAAGTCCAATCCCAATCCGGCCGGGGCAGCCGCTCACCGAACCCCAATCCGCCTCCCTGTAGGTCGCGGGGATGAACTGGATCCAGTCCTTCTCGTTGCGGGGCAGGGCGGGGCGGACGCGGAGCTTGTGGTTGCCGTTGCCGGAGGCGGAGGAGATGGGGGCGTGGGGGAGCTGGGTCCCGACGAGGTGGCCGGGTTGAAGGAGACGAGATGGAGCTGAGGGCTCGAGCGGGCGGGAGGGCCGACGCGGCAGCGGAGAGCGCGACCACCGTGTCGTCGACGGCAGGGGTGGCGGACTTGGAGTCTGGAGAGGAGGCGGCCAGGGAGAACGGGGAGGAGCCGCCGCGGAGGAGCCGCCGCGACCGTCCGGCGGCGGGCCGGGGTGGTTCGGGAGTTAGGGTTGCAAGCGGTGTGAAACCGAACCACACCAATCTAAACTGTTATAAAAAAAAACCGAACCAGACCAGCCCATTAGACACCTTGGCCCATTTTCCACCGCACCAACTAAGCCCAAGTAGCAAAACCAAACCAATTTAACCGGGTTGGGCCCGAACCATTGGTAGGCTTACTGGTGCCTACCATTCTCACTAATGGGAGAGTTTTTTTTTAATATCCAATTGCCGGTACTACCATCTATTTCTCTTATACTTCTGCCATTGTACTTGGTGCTGAAGGCCGGTTCCTGGTGGGTGGTGAGGCAGAACTAGTATCAAGAATATATAGTGTCGTGGCGGTATGTATGTTTTTTTAAAAATCTGAGTAATAACTCTTGTCATGTTTTGCAATGTCCATGGTGTTATGGCGTGGGAGGCCAGGCCACCAAACTCTCCTTATTAGAAACTAATTAAAACATGTGCATCGAAAAAATGGTTGAGTATATTGTTCGTGGAAGAAGCTCTACTCAAATGAGACACAATAGACTACTATTCCCAGTTGAACTAATAACCAGGAATAACTACAAATGGTCAGGTGTGTCGTTCCATTTATCTATGTTTGTATCATGTATGATTATGCACCTGTTGAAAACCCAGATTGCCCATAGAGAACTCTTAGTATAATACGGCATGCAGTTCCCGTACTAAAAGAGCGCACCCGTTTCATTTGAAGATAATCAGGTAGAAAATCCATAAGGATGCCAAGGGACAAAGATGAATACCAATGAAGAACTTAACTGAATTGTTCAGAGACCAACACAACAAAAGCATTATTTCATTGTACTACATGGTAATAGTTAGAGCTCTGTAAAATATTGTGCATGTCCCATATGTTGCCGTCACCGCTGGCGCAACCTCGCCGGAGTCCATGACGGATACCCCTGCACACACATTAACGCACGCAAAACACCCTGGAACACGAGGAACTCGGATTTGTGCTGCAAAGCGGCAGCGTTTTTTACTAGATTGCAAATATATAAAAAGTGTTTACAGACATGGCCGTGGCCACAACGCCACGACCACGCTGCACACCCCGCTCAAGTAACTGCGGTGCCATCCCACGGCGTGGAGGGAGTCGTGTGCCCGTGATGAACGAAAAGACTCGGATCCGCATGCGCCAACAACATGGGTAAGTTGAGCTCCTAGTTATTTGCCATGAACTGAAACCAAAGACTAACATGACTTAACCAACACCACATACATTACAATATTAATGAGAAATTAATCTTACCTGTGGTTGCTTGAAATTATTTTTGCCAACGTTTGTTCTGTTGCTCAAAAAATTTAGAAATTGTATTAGTAGCAGTAAAATCATCACTACATTTTACAGATTAGAAGTCCTTTGCTTACTCTAAGCTTGCAATGCAAATTCGTTGCAAACTTGCATTGCAACACATATTTGCAGTGAGCTTTCATCGAAATATGATGTTCCAGTAAGCTCTGACCCAAAGATCATGAGGGCTCAAGATCATAGTCTCGCAGACACAACAATCATCAGTGCTAGGGTGTCAAGGATAACTTGTGCGGCAGGAAACTCAAGTCTGCTTACGTATGCACTTCATGTGTCTCCAATGCCTCATGTATGTGGCAGACGCTAAAAGGACCAAGCATTATAACAATGAAAAGAGGCCAGTTCTTCTGCCAGTGCCAGTCCATTTCCTGGCGCTTACCGCCAGTGGCGGACCCAGGAAAAAATGTAGGTAGGGCGGACAAATTAACACAAGTTTTCAACCAGAGAACCTATATACCACAATACCACATACACCCACAGATAGAACATTAGAACTATAACAGTGATACAAAATATGCATATTGCATCAAATTTATCAAAGTTGGACAGTTGGTGAACATGATAATTGATAAAAATACATGATAAGGAAATAGAAAACCATATCCTTTAGTTACCGCCACTGAGAAATAAACAAGCACTATGCAGTAGAAATGAATTTTCTTCTACTCTACTCTGCTTTGCTTTCGAAATGCAGAGTAATCAGGTTACCTTCATGCTGATGAACTGAGTATATAGTACATGAGAAATCTTTCTTCACATGAATCGACATTCTTGTCCGGACTAGTTCTAAATACTGATGCGACAATGGCACATCCACTGCCTGTGGTGCTCTTGGCCGTCTGCTGCTGGATAACGAGGATGGAGTACTTGGACACGAACCCTGCAGGGGCGAGCATATGTATCCAATGTCGGCAGCCGCACTTCAGGTGTGTAGCTGGGTAGTACTGGGGTGCGTCTTCCGTTAACTTTCTGACAAACTCATGTATACTCGATAAAGGAAATACATCTGATCCTCAGCTACGAACTTGATGAACGCATAGAATTTGGTACTGGTGTAGAACCAACTTAACAACCCGTTCTTATAGCAAAGTAGCAGTAACAAAATACTTGGGTCAACTATAGACATTAACGGTGTGTAGCATCAGCGACACCTATTGTTTTCCAGTACAAACTCGGGTAACGATGTGTGCTTTTGCATGCACTTCAAGTTTCTCTTTGTCTTCTTGTATATGATCCTAGCGTCCAACATGAAGTGAAATACCAATATGGATCGTAGCATTGCAGCCGAGCCCCTTGCGACAGACTAATTCCTGATGCATACTAATTCCGTATGGGAGAAGATTTTGCTTTTAATTACCCCTCATTCGCACGCAGCGTGTTTGTGACATTTATTTGGTGGCTCTACGTCCTTGCAAACCAGTGCATGGCACTGGTTGCATAAAACTAATAGTAATTATATATACTGCATGCCATTGATGCACTGCAGTCATTCCAACAAATACATTTAGTGCAACTTTATTTTCAACCTATATTTAAAATGTAATCAATTCATGTGTACATAATAATGAAAATGAAAGAAAATTTAGGCATTATCTATTGCAATTGGGCTTGCTGAATTACCCACATGACAACCTTAATATATAATACCTAACATACTGGTATTAATTAAGAAACTTGATAAATGATTTACATTTATTGCAAAACCTACATTTATGATTTCCATTTTGGTGAAATTACTTCTCCCTGCAATTAAAGGGAAGTTCAGTTACCAGTGAAAAAGTCGTGCTGCAGCGATGCAGCCTATGCTATTGATCTTTCAGTAGAACATCCTGCCGTGCTAGTCTTCTTCCAAGACCCTGCGACTCATCTTTTATTTGCAACCCAGCTGCCCAGATACTCCTCCCAATGCAAGTGCTTCCTTTATCCTCATACTGATGAAACATGCTTTATTGGAACGTAACGGACTGCACGAAAGCATTGTCGATCTTTGTTGCAGTTTTCGTTGAAATGTGATGTTGCGGCATAAGCTCTGATCCAAAGATCGATCATAGTAAGTCTCATGGTGTTTGCAGCTGGAACAATTCACTGCGAGGGTGTCAAGGAGAGTATACCTGTGCACTTCATGTTTCTCCGAGGCCTCATGTCCTGGCATTCACCTTGCAACCAGACACAAAGGACCAAGCCTCACACCAATGGAAATTTTTGCCAGTGGCAGACCATTTATTCCAGGTGCTTACCATTCCCATAGCAGAAATGTTTGCTTTGCCCCCTCAATGGCTCTAGTCCCTCCTCACTTTTGTTTCTCCTCGATTTCTGTCTGCTCTACGTGGCGACGATGGCACATCCACTGCTGGTGGTGCTCTTGGCCGTCTGCTGCTGGATAACGAGGATAGAGCACTTGGATGCGAACGCTGTGGAGGCAAGCATATGTATCCAAGCATCACACCAATGGAAATTTTTGCCAGTGACAGACTATTTATTCCAGGTGCTTACCATTCCGATAGGAGAAATATTTGCTTTGCCCCCTCAATCGCTCTAGTTCATCCGATCCTCACTTTTGTTTCTTCCTTATTTCTGTCTGCTCTACGTGGTGACGAACTAAAGCACCTTTGGTGGAAGTATATATATATATAGTGCCTCAGTGGTAGTACAGATGGTGTTTCATTATTTCTCCATATAGCAGATCTATAGAGAATGGGGTGCTCCATGCTACATCTCTGAAATATAAAGTAGCTCAAGATGCCCTATCTTATCCAACACATTAAGCACACAAAATTCTATTTAACTTTTGGATGCTATGTGAAACTTGTCCGTAAATACATATGGACCTAGGTAGGTGGTTCTCTTATGCGATACGATGGGATTGTATAGATATCTCCATCGCGGAAGAGTTTACTACTGTGTAGTCATGGGCAGTTTCTTTCAGAAACCTCCAACTATATATGTAACCATTCACTTTTCATCCAGGGACGCCTAAAACATGTGAAACTTTTCAACCTTCGCTGAATTGATAGTATGATTTGGTCAGGTGGCTGTCATGCAAGGATGCAAATGAAGCTAAAAGTTCTTGCATTCTAAAACTTGGTAATTGTCCTAATAAATTTTAAATTTTTGCACTATCGAATACTTTTTACCTAGATATATATATAGTTCATTCATTATTTGGAATGGAATATAATTCTGCCGAAACAAAATGAACCAATCTATTTTAAGGTGATCATGCATTAAATCCCCATAGAGCTATTTGAAAAATAAATTTTAAATACACATATAAGTGTGCATGATTATTTCAGAATTAGGGAATGAGTTCCTAAATTTGGGCCATAATTGTCTTGGTGTCAACTGTCAACTCCCATCTCGCCAACAGATCAGAGTAGGCGTTCCCGGCCTGTCTAGCGGGAATCCACAAACTGACGAAGGCTTCTTAATCAGAACCGAACTCACGAGGGCATCGTCCTGTTGTTATGGTTCTTATCCAAAAATTATTTGTTCCAGCAAGCATCACGCAATGATTGTAGTGGATCCCATCTGTAGCGCAGCCACTAGCCATAACGATAACCAACGTGAGGCTGTCGAGGACAGTGCCTGTGCACCCCAACGGCTAGGGTTCGAATCCTCTTCGGCCCTGGTTTCTCACAAAAAAATCCCCTCGCCGGTGTTCCGGGGTTCGGAATTTTCTAGACCGGGTGTCGGTTCCTTCTTCTTATTGAAAACCAGTGGGTACTCACCTCCACCAGCCTAGTTTTAGGACAGTGCGTGTAGGATGAGAAGTTCAGTCAGCTTCTGCATGCATACTGGATGCTTCTCCCAGGCCTCATGTGTGGCCCTGGAAATAAACTCGCAGCCAGATGCACAGAGGACAAAGCACCCCACCACAGGAGAGACGCGTGAGGGGTTCCGCCAGTGGCATACCATTTCCAGGTGCTTACCATTCCGACCGGAGCAAACTTTGCTTTCCCCTTCTCTCCCTGCTGCCATAGCCTTACTTCACTCTATTTTCTGGCTGCCCAACGTGGTGACAAACTAAAGCACTCTTGGTGAGCTGAGGCAGCATATATATGTATAGTGCCTTAGTTGTACGCATAGTTCTATGAAATAAATACTTCCACCGCTTATAAATGTAGGCCATTGATTTTTAGATACATAGGTTTTGCTACTATCTAGAAATAACTTATATCTATGGGTTATGTGGCATGTCGTCCAATGTCTGCAGTTGAACTATATATGCTATATAGTAGGTTACATTTTCCTTTTTATCAAGACGTGTTCTGGCAAGCTCTCTGATGAGTAGGATCGACCCATATTCCGATGTGTTCATTCTGATCGCGGCCACTAAACTCTACCACATGTAGTATGTGGATGTCAAGGTTAGTAGGATACCCCATTTATTAATTTTTTGGTCCCCATAAAAAACACTGAATTTCGTGAAATTTCGGTCAAAATTTGGAATAAGAAGTGTCGTTCATTGAAGAGACAAAAATTTAAGGCAAAAAGTAATTTGAGTCACCACCAAAAATACCGAAAATTTATGAGATTACCAATGATCCAGGATGCTCCCGTCTACTGCTTGTTCATGCCCATCATGTTTGTCTAAGGTCTGAAGTGCACATCCCATCTATAGATGAACCTCACAACGATTCCTACCATTCAGATTACGGAAGATTTTTCTTAGAATCCACTTGCTAGCGTGCCTTACCCTCTACTTCCTGCGTCACATGAAAAATGCAATCGTAACATTTGAAGAGTATCCCACAAAGAGTGCAATCCTAGAAAATAGATGTAAGTATCCAACTAATTAAGTAATCAGATCTAATTTGCATGTCAAAACTCACTGCATGTGGCTAAAAAATAGGGGTACTAGAGTCTTATAGCACCACCACTAATCTGTCATAGAAAACTAGAATTACACTTTTTATAAGATGGCGGGAGTATTTCTAGATCATCTATCATACCAAGGCTCTGGTGCAGGACAGCCGCGGCTGTTGTACCGTCGAGAAGACACGTTTTGCGGTCACGCTGTCAAGCAGGCTAAGGAGTTTGTGGTCATTAATTCTGGTGAGATATTGGATTGGAGGTAACAAAGCTAATAGTTTTTTTTGCTTCATTTGTGTCGTCATGGCGCCTTCACCATCATTATTGTGGTGCTCTCTGGTCCTGCATAAATGTTGTTCTGATTGGGCTATTCTTCATTTCTCAACAGCTCCCAGTATCCTTAGGAGTTAGGACACATCTTAGTCCGACTTGGTGCACTCCTCTAAGAGCAACTCCAAGAGACTCACTAAAAATGACTAGCTAAAATCCTGATTTAGCTAGTATGTAAAATGAAATAGTTAGAAAAAGTTGTTGAAATCCAATAACCTCTCTAAAGTGATATACATGCATGATCTATTTATTTACAAATGAGACCTACTTAACTGCAGTAAGCATGACGCTGCCTCTTGCGCTTTTCGCCAGCAAGCCTCAACGAGTCAACCTACATAGACCCGAGCCATGCTCTGTGCGACCTTTCTGCATCAAGGACATACTGCTGTTCTGAATCAGTAAATGTCAGCAACCTTCTTCAAGGTCGCACCCAGAGGACGAAACATCATATTAGTGGAAATGGTGTCAACCAAATCTCCTTGCAACAGGCTATTTCCTTGTTTCTACCATTCCGGTCGTTATTTTCAAGGCCACCAATTTGCTGCATCACCATAACCCCTCCTCGATTGTTTGTCTTCTATATACCATAATAAACAAGTAAGAAATATATGTAGTGTCAATAAAAACCTTCGCACCACTCCCTTAAAAAAAGGTCCATTTTGGTTTTCAATGTACATAAGTTGTCCCCACCCTCTTTTAGGACTCGTTTTTTTTTGAGATTACACA
This sequence comes from Cenchrus purpureus, assembly GCA_022644695.1. Lineage (NCBI taxonomy): Eukaryota > Viridiplantae > Streptophyta > Magnoliopsida > Poales > Poaceae > Cenchrus > Cenchrus purpureus. The sequence goes on along the minus strand of CP053460.1, from coordinate 131,251,475 downwards.
GTACAACGCAGACGCTTATAACACGCACGCACACTCACCCCTATGAATACACGTACGCAAATCCTACCCCTATGAGCACCTCCGAAGGACTGAGCACCGGTAGATCTGGAGATTCTCGAAGTCACCACTAGCGCCTCGTCGTCGACGGGAACGTCGCTTATCACTTAAAGCATAACGCCGGAAAATCCCGGAATAAATCCAGGAAAAGGTGCGAGCACCAGGATTTGAACCCTGGTGGGTAGCGTCCCACTGGACTGTCCTACCATTGGACTCGTTCGGCTAGCTCGGAATGAGCATAGGAACCATTCCAGTTGATACATGGTTAGAGCAAGTTTAATAGTTTCGCCTGCGGTGGGCTGCAACACACGCTGAGGTGGCGCACCTTTGGTGGTGGGTCCTGCCGTATTTAATGCATAGTAATCGTCGTAATAGCTTCGCGCTCGCACCGCCCAGCGGGCGAGTGGTGAGACGCCTGCGCGGTTCTCTCTCTTCTTTTCTCTCTGCTACACGTCGGATACCGCCCGCTTGCAGCCGCTTATTATACTTGCTCTTATACAAATTGACTAACCATTCTACGGATGAATTTTGAACACCTTCCCTGGTCGCCCCTCAGCTGGCGACTGGAAGCAGCGACCGCCACGCCGTCAGCCTCCCTCCCTCCACCTCGCCAGCAGGGCCGAGGGGCTGCCCGGATCCCGTGAGGGCCCAGGATGGCGGCAGCGAGCCCATCTTGAGCTCGTCCTCCTCCTCGGCGGAGGGGCGCGGCCGATCGCCGGTGCGGCGGCGGGGATCACCGTTCTGGCGTGGCGTCCCAGATCGGATCCGCCTTCCCCGGCCGGATCCGTGGCAGCGATGGTGAAGACGCGAGCGGCGGCGCCTCCGGAGCAAGACGGCGGCGGCTGCGGCGGTGAACTCGGCGGCCTCTCGACCGGGGCCGGGCGGCGCTGGGTCCACGATCCGGTGGCTGCGTAGCCGGGCGGAGGGCTCGTCCGGGCTCGGCGGCAGCGGCGGCGTGCTCACGGCCGTGGTGAGGCAGCGAGCCTCTGGCCGGCGGCCTCGCCTGGCGGCGTGAGTGGCGCGGCGCTTCAGCGGCAGCTCGGAGTCGGGCGGGCGGCGGTGTGCTCGACGGCCGGACTGCGTGCCTCACTTCCCTCGGAGGGCTGACCGGCGCCATGGCGGCGCGGCTCTCCCTCCGGCGCAACGCCGTGGTGGCGCTGCGGCCGCCTGCCCTGTTATGAGGCGCGGCGTCACGGTGGCGCACGCCTCTACAATCTGCGGTGGGAGGTCTGCGGCGGTTGCCGTTTTTGCTGCTTCGGTCGTGGCGACGGCTACGCGGCGTTGACACTTCACCGGGGTGTGGGGACGGCGGTAGGGAGGCAGTGCTTCTGCGGTGGTTGTGTGGTGCTTCGGCAGTGACGTCCCTCGATCGGGGCGACCGCGGTGGTGGTGCGGTGCCTGCGCGAGCAGTGCAGTGGTCCGCGTTCCGGGGCGTAAGTCCTCGCCAGGGATCTCCTGGTGGAATGACGGCGGCGCCTCCGGGCATCGCTCTCCCTGTTGAGGGCGTCATTTTGGAACCGCTACCTCGTTGCACATCGTCTCGGGGTGAAAACCCGGTCCGGCTCACTGACGAGCGGCGACGCTGCGGGTGTCGTGACCTCCTTGGAGGCGTCGTTTCTGAGACACCGATTCGCTGGCGGACTCGCCGCTTGGGGTTGCTCTAGCTGGCGGTGGCTTATCTGTTGGAGGGCAAGCATAAGGGGGTTTTCCTCTCCTCGCCATGACGTCTGCCTTCGGTTGGTGGCCGGGGGTCTCCATTCGTATGTTGTTCGTCCGCTCGCAGCGTTCCGCGGCGTCTGGAGGTGCTTGGCATTCTCTGCGGTGACGACATCGTCGATGGGCGCCACGGCAATGACATCCGGTGAAGGCTTGGCAGCGGACCGTGGCGGGGGTTGTCGGTGCGGCGGCAGCGGTCGCGGTCCAAGCGACGGCGCGGGCGACATCTTCGGTTTTTCCTGCTTGGTGGTGGCTTCTGGTGCGAGGGAGAAGCAACGTCATGATTCTGAACCAACGTGGTGAGCCGACGGCTTGTGGCGGGTCCCGGGGGGCGGGGCACTTCTTCTTCTACCTTGACGACAATCTCTGGAATGGGTCCGGAGCGTGGAGCTGTGCGGCGGGTTGGAGATCCCCACGCACGAGAGAGAGGTGTGCTGAGTGGCGGGTTGGAGGTCCCCACGCAGAGTGATGTGGCGGGCGGCGTGACCCCCGCGCGTTGGGTGTCTCCGGACTCGGTGTTTCTTCACGTCGTCGGGTGACTGAATGTGGTGCAGCACCTCTGTGGCGGGGGGTCTTGCTCGGCAATGACCCTCTCGGTGCGTTGGTGTCCGCCCCTCTGCTCCCCTGTCAGTGGTGGTTCACCCCGCGGTTCAGTTACTAGCTTGAGGTCGGTTCTTTGGGTGGTTGCTGCGGTTTGCGTTGGTCTCCCCTAACGTCGTTTTGTGAGTAGTGCTTTGGCCGTGTTGATGTCTCACTCCGACCGGCCTGTGAGTTGTTTGAGCGGTGCCCCGCGTTGACGTCCCAATCCAACCGGACGAGTTTGTTTCTTTTTCTGTTTCTTTTATTTTCCCTGCCTATGATCTCTCAAGATCATAGTCTTGTATTTTCTTCTGCTATATCAATGAAACACGCACTATCTTGTGCGGTTCGTTCAAAAAAAAATTGACTAACCATTCCGGCTAGGAGTTGTTCTAGGGGTTCAATGCAAGGGACGAACGAGCCCTTATAGTATATGCATCCCCTTGGATCCATCCATCGAGGCATCGACCTCCAGGCATTTAACAAAGTATTATACTAGTTCAGAGATTGGTCTTCTATGCTCGCGACAGACTATTTTCTGGTGCCTGCAATTCCAACAATAGAAAATTTTGCGACGTTCCCCTCACACATGTTACGGTATACCCTCTGTTTGGTTTCTGTTCTATTTTTCAATTGCATAGACAGAGACAACTAGTAGCTAGCAGATTTATAATACTGCAGACACCGTGTCTTGGGAGAAACAAATTTGCTACATATATCGAATGCATCACCGTGGGTGCTCTCCACGTATCGCGGACAGGCGAAGTTGTCATGGCAGCGGAGCGGGCTCTCTCTCTCATAGTCTCCTGATAAATGGAGAGAGCTAGGGCTCAACTCCGCCACGAGCTAGGGTCGGTGGCTGCTGCGGTCAACTGTGTCGAGGTGAAAGCTGCGGCCTTTGCGCCAGAGACGCTCGGCACGGCGACGGGAGGAGCACAGCGGTGACTCAAAGAAGGCGGGGTGACGGCGGCAAGCTCAAGATCTTGGCTTGGCTGCCCAAGGGCATGGTTTCGTGCGCTGACACGGGGTTTACCCCGGCCGCGATACGGCCGTCGCGTGCGCAGGAATCCGGCACCCAGGAGCCACGACACGGCGCACGGCGGCAAAAAAAGCGGCGGCACGATGGAACGGCAACACGGTGCGAGGCCAGCCAAAAGGCCAAGCCTTGGCCTTGCGCTTGGGGCGCGCGGCTGCACGTGTGCCGGCACGGGGTTCTCCTCTGTAGCGACACGGTTGGCCGGTGCGCGTCATCCGGTTCACCGGAGTCGCGGCGCGGCACGACGGCGGCGAACGGCGATCGCGACAAGGATCCTGCACGAAAAACCCCACGGCTGGAAGGCCGAACACAGGAACGCCAGCGAGCACAGGTGCAGTGGCACGACGATCATACAGAGAGCATCGGCGCGCGGCGAAGGCGAACGCACCGGCATGGCGGGAAGAACAGGGTCGACGGTGTAGTCATGGCCAGCCTGGTGAAGAATCGCGGTTCAACGGCGGTGTTCACGATTTTTTTTAAGACATGCATAGCACGTTTTTCATTAAGAAGAAGAGAAGGCTAAAAGCCTAGAAAAGAAGATTACAACCTAAGACGATCGAGGGACCTAATACCGGCGAATCCAGCACGAACCCATCTCTGCGCTTCCTCTAGAATTGAAGGTGCAAGTGCCACCGGCTGAAGCGAGTCCCTTTCATGGATCCGACGATTTCTTTCCTTCCACGGCGACCAAGCTGCCAAAAGGGCCAGCAAGTCGAATCCTTTGCGTTACAGACTAGATTCTGGGAGGATCTGTGGTTAGGGAAAGATCCTTTGATGGTAAAATATCCAAGTCTCTACAAAATAGTGAGAAAGAAAATATGTCGGTTGCCCAAGTGCTAAGTACTACCCCACTGAATGTATCTTTTAGACGTGCCTTAGTGGAGGACAGTTGGGACAAGTGGCTCGAGCTAGTGGGGAATGTCCTGATGGTAAATCTTAATGATCGCAGGGACTCCTTCATTTGGACTGCTAATAAGAATTTTTCGGTGAAGAATATGTACAATGACATAGTTTTGAGAGAAGGGACTCCGGTCAATTGTTGGGCGTGGAAAGCCAAGATCCCTTTGAAGATTAAAATCTTCCTTTGGTATCTTAGAAATGGAGTTGTGTTAACTAAGGACAATTTAGTTAAAAGACATTGGAAGGGGTGTACAAAATGCTGCTTTTGTGCGGAGCAGGAAACAATTCAACACCTCTTTTTTTATTGTCCCATAGCTCAACTTACGTGGGGAAGTGTGTGTTTTACTTTTGAGGTTAAAAAACTGGAGGGAGTGGAACATCTTTTTGGTCCTTGGCTTAGAAGTTTTTCGAGTAAGCAAAGGAACCTTGTGCTGATCGGTTTGGCGGCGATATGCTGGGCCTTGTGGATCAGTAGGAATGATTTGGTATTTCAAAAGTCACAATATAAGTCTATTTTGCAGGTGATATTTAGGGGGACGTTCTGGATCAGGAGTTGGTCTGTCCTTTCTAAATAAGATGGGAGAAGTATTCTGAAGGAGGGTTGTCGTGCATTAGAGGTTGCAGCTTTGGAGATTTTTCATAAGTTTGGGTGGAATACTCTTAAGCGTATTGGAAATTAGTTTTACTTTGTGTTGTAATCTGCGTACTTTGAGTGTTGTCGTGCATTGTAAAGGTGCATGGTTGAGTCGGTGTGAATTGTGCGGCCTATGTGCTGCTATGGGTGTGGGAGTTGTATCTGTTTGGCTGCAGACAGTTCCTTGAACTGTTGAGGCCGGAACTTTTGTTCCTTTATTAAAAAATAGGCTCAGTGGGACGTGGACGCTGTATGTCGGTTGCTATGAGTAATGTATACGCCTTAGGACTTGCTATCATCTTGGTTCTTGGCACTTTTTTTTTACATCCCAAACTATTAAATCTAGTGTATAAACTGCATCTGGAGACCGAGTTTATATTACCTTTTTTTAGGGCTCTTTTACGGTAGACCATACCACCAGGGTAAGTTTTGGTAAGGGTAAATAGGTAATTTTTTCAATCTTTTAATAAATTTGGCAACCTCAGGTTGTGAAAAATTCGTTTACGCCACAAGGAAAATCTGAAATGAAAATTTTTGAAAAGATTTCGTTTTTGAAATTTGAATTGATTTTTTTGAATTTTGAAAAAAATTGGCCATACCACCAGAGGAAATGGAAAAAATTGAAAAAATCGATTTTGAAATATGAATTGAAATTTGACAATATTTGGCCATACCACTAGAGGGAAATGAAAAAATTGAAATATGCCATGAATATTTGAAATGAAAAAATTTGTAAATTTTCATTTTGAAATTTGAAATGAAAAAATTGAAAATTTTCATTTTTGAAATTTGAAATGAAAATTTCCTTTTGAATTTTTTTTAAAAAGGCCATATCACCATAGGGAAATAAAACTTCGTTTATATTTCGTTTATGCCACCGAGATAAAACTTCCAATAATACCCCTATACCACCTATGTATACCGCCCTATACCACAAGTGCAAATTGTGGTGATATAGAATTAATCTCAGTCATCAGATCCTTTCATATTGGTCCTTTTCCAACAGTGGTATAGGATGGTATGATCTACCGTAAAAGAGCCCTTTTGTTAAGAACTTTTCATGATATTATATATTCAGATATGCATAAGCTACCTCTGCATTTTCGACTGGATCCTCCCATGGATTTATCTACGGGTGAATAGGTTCTGCGGTTACATGATTATTACTTGATGCAACTAGTTGTATGACACACCATCTTTAATTTTTATAGTTCAAGGCGTATAGAACACATCATATTTTGAAGGCGTCTAGTGCAGTTACCACTGGGCCAGTCACAAGCTCTTTTTGCAGATCTTCTAGAGTTCTGATCAAGATTCGAAATTGGTTAGTTGCAAACTTGAGCTACTGATTAACAGGACTGTGCATTCAGTCTTCACGGTTTACCAATTAATAATTAAAGAAAGCTGACAGTTGCATTCAGGCAATTCCAGAGTTACGTGCCACCTTGTTCTGCTGATACAAATGTGTCTGTTAGAGCAACTCCAGCAAAGGCCTCTATATGGGTATCTACTCCAAAATTTGAATGTTTGGTTGAAAAAAAACAACTCCAGCAGGGCCTCCAAATGGACCTCCAGTTTGCATGCCCCTCCAAATTTCCCCTCCAAGCCTCCATTCCTGAAGGGCCTCTACTCCCCCCTCCAAAAAGTGGGTCCCACTATTTTATTTTCTTTTCTTTCTTATCTTCTCCTCTACTCCTCTCCACTCCTCTCTATGTCTCGCCGCGGGGACGGGCTCCCCGCCGTCGCCCGGAGGAGCTCCTACGCAACATGGCGAGGCCGGCTGTGCTGTCTTGGAGGAGCTCAATCCGTCGCTGCCGGCCTCGCCGTCCCCAGGATGTGCTCGCGTCCTTTGCCGTGCCGGTGCTGTCAAAAGCGCACGCTCGCGGATCCTTGCCGCTGCCACCGCGCGTGCTGGATCCACTGCGGCTCTGCGCCGCCAACCGCGCCATCTCCCTCACCGACGGCGGCGAATCAGAGGATCTTCGCAACATCGCCGGGCTCTCTCCCCCTTCCGTCCGCCCGTCCATGCGAGGTTGCGACCTGCCCCGACGGACGCGCTCGAGCAAGGAGCTCCCTGCCCCGGCGGGCATCTTGGCCGCGTCCACAGCGTTGGCGATCACGGCGGCACCGGCCAGCGGAGGCTCCCGAGCTCCGAGACCGCTGCCCGCCATGGCCCCGACGATGCCGCGCTTCCCGCCACCCCGGCTGGTGGTTCCGACCGCGACTGGAGCCCGCGGCTTGTTGATGACGCGCTGCGTTGGGTTACCTCGGCTGCCGTCATGGAGCGGCTCATGGAGAAGCTCGGCTAGAACGGCGCCGACAAGTGCGGCGTGCGGGCTTCCGTGGCACTCGTCGTGTCCGGCAGGGCGCGCTCGCGGTGGGCAAGGATGCGAGCAGGGAGGGGGTGCTCGCGGTGGCTGGAGCTCACCGGTCGTGGTGTGGCGGCCGGAACTTGCCCGCCAGGGCATAGCGGTCGAATCTAGCTGGCGGGGGCACGGCGTCCTGGACTCGTCCGAGGGGACGACGGCTGGAGCTCAGCCACCTGGGCTCGTCGCCGTCAAACCTGCACGGCAGGCGGGGGTTCTCATGGTGAGTTCGCGGGTTTAGGCGCGGCATCCAGAGCTCACTGGTGACTGGCCTGGGCGCAGCATCCTGAGCTCGCCGGTGTGGGCGCAGTGGGCGGCGGCGCTGCTCCTCCCTCTCCTCCCTGTGCACGAGCGGCGGCGCTGCTCCTCCCCCTCCTCCCCGGTGCGCGAGCGGCGGCGCTGGACATCCCCGTGCGCGGAATTGAGGTCGAGGAGGTCGACGAGCCGGACCTGTCGTTCGTCGTGGGCTCCCCCGTCGAGGAGTTCGAGTGAATGCCGACGCTGGAGAAGGGAAGGAGGAGGAGGAGAGAAGTGACGGCGGCTGCGGCGAGCGGAAGCCCAGGAGGCCAGGAGAGGTGCATGAAGGGCGGGGCGGCGGCGGTGGCGTAGGGGCAGAGGAGCTCCGTGCGCATCAGGATGAGATCATCTCTCTCTGTATGACACACGAGGCCCACATCAAAATAGAGGCCTCTATTGCTTTCCCCACTGGAGTTGAGAGTTCATTTGGACCTCTATATTTTGCAGTTGGGCCTGCAAAAGGGATTTGGAGGCCTCAATTTGCAGGCCCTTGCTCGAGTTGCTCTTAAGCTGTACCTTTTAACTTGATGATTTCTACCAAATGCAATCTGGTTCACTAGGATGGAGTACGTATAGTCATTATAAATGCAAATGGTGAAGTGCAGAGCTAAAAAGAGAAAGCTGCTTCTAGGATAAACAAATATTATCGTGGATAGATGACCTGAATTATGAAATTGAAGCACGCCTGTTCATCTATTTGCAGCCGGAGTGGAAGGACCGAACAAAAGCATATGGAATTGGCAAAGGCCGAGATATAGATTCTGCCCGATCAACTTTTTTTTTTGGCACCGGTATGGGCAATGCACCTTGGACATGAGCTCCTGATGCCTCATGTTCCTACTAGCAAGATATTAAACCTCATATCTTGCTTTGCTTGTTCAGTGCTCTATGGTCAAGTTTTGTGTAAAACTAACATATCCATTTGGCGGTTGGGCTACATACAACAAAGGTGTTCTAAAAACAACCATGGCCAAAACAGACCTTGTTCATGTCTAATATATATAGCATGGAACTGTAGTAATGTGTGTTTAAAACGTATATGTGGCTGACAACAAAATTAATTGGCCGAACTTATGATGCTCCTCCCATGAAATAATGTCTTAGTCTAACTGGAGATATGTGACTAAGTCCCCTTGAATGCGTTCTTTAGTTCCAGTGCCTCTTTTTCCTACATGATGCTACAACCACAACGGGAAAACCGTATGTTGCTGTGTGCTGAGAAGTTTGCCATGGGTTTTCTATCGGGCACACGGCGACCAACTTCTTCACTGTGTGTCAAAGTCACTACACACACGACGACCAACTCTTCGCTTCGCCGTGTGTTTTCGTTCGACACACGGTGACTATTCCTCTTCGCCATGTGTTTTCGTTTGACACACGGCAAAATATTTGTTCACCGTGTGCTTTTTATGGCAAATGGCGAAAGAGTCCAAAAAAATCATTTTTAAACCTCCAAACTTTTCTCCCCTCCATATGAAACATCTAGTAATCTATGTTAAAATTTGAAGTATTTTTTATTCATTTGTTATATTTAACTACATAATTACAATTCAAGCAATTTTTTGAATCAAATCAAATTTCAAATGCAAGTGATTGAAACAATAGAATAAAATGAGTGAAAAAATGATGTTCATGTAATTTAGCCCAATTTAAGGTCTTACCCATGAAATCAAATGATAATTCGAACAACTTTACCAGGAAACAGGAACACGTCCGTGTGTCCAAATGATTTTTAAATTCTAAAAAATGCAAATGAAGTCCAAAAATTATGAAATTTGTCAATACCTCATCATATCATGTGTGGAGACTATGGTAAAAAATTGAGCGTGTTTCACACATTTTTCACGTACGATGCTTACAAACACAAACATCTTTGAAGAAATTTCATAGAGTTGAGGAGAATGTGGTAAGATTTGGAGTGAATGTGATGGTTGAATTTCAGTTTAAATTTGAAAGTTTTTCTACTCTTGACATACAATATGTTGTGCTCCATGTTAAAATTTGGTAGATTTTGTATTTGTTTGCTATATTTAACTAATTAAATGCATTTGCAACAATTTTTCAAAAAAAACCAACGTTCCCTGGGCTGAAATATTGACACACGGTGAAGCCAAATTGGGCCAGTCAGCCCATCATCCTGCCCAACAGCCCACTGTCCCCTCCCCCAACTAACCCTATCAATAAAATCCCCTCCCCCCTCCCTTCAACCGCAGCCACAGCCGGCTTTCTCTACCTCCCTCCTCCTCCCTGACTCCGGCGCCGCTTCCTCTCTCCGCCGTAGCTCCCTCTCCCTGTCTCCACCACCACCCCTCCCTCTCTCCACCGCCGCCCAGTCGCCTCCTTCTCTCGTCCTTCCTCTCCACCTTCGCTTGCCTCTCACTCACTGCAGCGAGGAGCGGTGGCGGGGCGAGAGGGAGAGGCAGCTCGTCCGGCATCCGCGGCGGTGGATCCGGTGGCGGTGAGCTCGTCGCCGCTACCTCTCCTCTCAGCACGTACAAGTCCGGCGGCGGCGGATGCGGTGGTGGCGGGTTCCACCTCGGCGGATCCGGCGGTGAGCTCGTCGCGACATCCTCCTCCCAGCTTGTACAGGTCTGACGGCGGGCTCCCCCACCCTCTCTCTCTCTCTCTGCCAGATACGGCCGGTCCACAGCGGTTTGATGGCGGGACGGGCGAGCGCGGCGGCCTCATCCACATGATGCCCGGCTAGCCTCCTCCCACGTGCGTGGTGGCAGTAGAGGAGCGGCGTGGTGGTGGCTGCCAGCCGGTGTGGTGGGCGGTGGTGACGGCGTGGTGGTTGTAGCAGCAGCGATGGATGATGGCGGGTGGTGTGAGGAAGGAGGCCTACGGGGCTGCAGCGTTGGCAGCGAGCTGACGCCTGGGGTGCGGCCGCGCCGGCCGATCGCGGGGCGGGTCCGTGTTTTTTTGGTTTTAAATTGGTCGCCGTATGTATGGTTTTAGGCACTCTGCGAAGCTGCTGTCTAACCCCGTCAGCACGTCTCCTAACCGTCCCTTCGCTTTATTTCGCCGTGTGTCCTATATTACACACGGTGACCTCGTTGTCGTGTGCGCGACAAAAGACACACGGCGACTAGCAGCTTCACCATGCCGGTGGCCGCCGTGTAGGCTTTTCGTCCGTCGCCGTGTGTCTCTGGCACACGACGACTATGCAGATTCCGGTTGTGAACCCAAATAGATCGTGGAATTTGGGCTATTCATATTATCCTCTAATATCCTGGCCATCACCCTAGGAAACAAAATGATTCTGTGTGGTTGAAACCAGGGCGCAATACAAAACTATAGCTTAGGATTTGATCCTATATAATGTCTGTACACATGGTACAAGCGTGATATGTATGCTTGAATAGGTTACGAGTGATATGACATAGAAATTTTGATCCACCAACCATCTGTCTGTATGTACCCGCAAAAAAAAAAAAAAACCATATGTCCGTATGAGTTGACTGCCCTGCAGTGTAGTCATGTTAACCCATGCATATCTCTATCTGGTGCAGAAACAAAAATGATTCAGTGTTTTCCTTCAGTACGGTGCCATTACTGTTTGTTGTTTCCCATATTACATGTGCATGTGCTCAAAATTCAACAACTGAAAACATGCGACCCTATATATAAATAAATGGAGAATTCTGGCCTTTTCCAATAAATATGAACGATATATACATCCACTTGGGCATGGATAGCAGGCTGACAAAAACACATCTGTGTCAAGTACAATATGTGCCCCGCCAAAAAATCTTGGCACGAGACCACTTGTTGTCTATTAGGAATGAGTTCCTGTTTTGGGGATTAGGGGTATGGCCAGCTTCTTCAGTCTTCATCTTTGTCAACCAACACCACCCAGCGACTAGAAGTAACTTGCTGCAAAGCTGGGGTTGGTCCTTTTGGTTCCTTTGCTAAGGTTTGCTAGCTGGGAAAGGCTTGCCTAGCCTAGCTCAGCAGGCAAATTAAAGGCTCTCTGAAGTTGTTTAGTTCGTCAGTTTGGTGAGCAAGCTTGCTAATTATGCGCAGGAACGGAGGGAAGTGCCACTATACACTACTTTGTTCACTCTCTTTCCGGGCAAAGAAGTCAAGCATAAGTTTCCGGTGCCTCCATTTCCAACCTAATTCTACAACCGACCTGGATTGCGCCATTTCCTGTCAGCTAGAGATGGCACCCCATTCGTTGCGCTCCATTATTTAGTATCGCAATAGCATCCATTGTAAAGCCGTGGATTTTCGGTGAAGAAAACCCGAATTCATGTACCTTTGCGATAGTCTCTGGATCAGTGACTATCGCGTACAGAACGCATCACAGAAGGTAAAACAAAGCCATACATCGCATCACACAAATATCAGTACATAATTTATTACATGTCCATAATGGAGTACAACATTACAAGCCTCTTGGCTGAATCAGAGTGAAGATTCTACGCAGCAATAGCTAACATCTCAGAAGGGTCTCCATCTTTTATTCTTCTCACCCACGCATCCTTGAGCGAAGCGACGCATCCCTCAGTCGTACCATCCGTCGGCGTTGTTGTCGTAGTCGGACTCGTACCCTGCACACCCAAAGTCTATCCCCAAGGAGTGGGATAGGTCCACGTCACCAACTGTATGCAACTTTATGTGGTCTAACTTCTAAAGGGAAGAAAAGAGACAAGGTAGAAGCTCGGGTTTCCTATGCAGCAGCAGCAAAGTAACAACAAGATATCTCCATCAAGAATCCCCAACCCAAACTCTCAACACAACTCGGAAACACCTGGTACCCTAGGGCACCTGTCACACCCAGTTTTAAAGGCAAAACCGAATGCATTGATTACATGTGCGCCAGGATCAAGTTACAGACACGTAATGACATTGTGAATACCAAGATCAGTGCCACACGAATATAGAGTTATTACATGACAAAAAGTCTTAAACGAACATAAATAACGAGTTCTCGCAGCGGATAGAGATGCCTCCACGTAGTCGATCAAGACACGCACACCTAGAACTCCTGGAAGTCACCGGGATAGTCTTCAAATCTCTCCCAGTCTGAGCAGCAATCCGAGTGTTGTAGATACAAGAAATAGACAAGCGTGAGCACGTGCCGTACTCAGCAAGGGGAAATCAACATATAACATGCAAAGTCATATGGTGGATGGCTAAGGTTCAAGCAGATTAGCATTTTAGTTGCTCAAGTTTTATTTGCAACGTAATTACTAGAGAGTATAAGTTTATACCAACCCACATTTAATATAAAGCATAAACATCATAAATAAAGATAAAACAACGATTTAATGTCATGTTCCATAACTTAGTCATGTGAGGGTCCAGGCCGCTCTTGACCATGAGCACGGCTAACCGGTTAGTTTTACACTCTGCAGAGGTTGTACACTTTCACCACAAGCTAAAGCTCGAACTTTGAACCCAACCATGCGGTGTTTGCAAGGCACCATACCACACTACCGAGGTGTGGTTGCATAGGGACGCTACAAGGCCTTTACAAAGGTTCCCCAACAAGTTGTGACCCATAAAGTCCCCTAGCAGGTCAATACCCCACCATAGAAAATAACTCACCCAACCCCCTGCTAGAGCGAGTCCATACCCCACAGTACCGCCGATCCCTTGTCCTTATCAGGTTAGATCACCCCAAGCTAAAGTTCCTAATTACTTGGCCAAGACCATTTCCCATTTAGTTCTTATGGTTGTACTGTTTTCCTGGGTGGTTCTCCATGTTCCAATTAACATAGCAAAGGTGGTCTTGCATTTAAAATAACATAAAACGGAACATAGAGCATAAAGGTATCCATGTAGATTAACACCATCCCAGTTAAGCATGCTAAGCAATAGCTACCATCAAGATTAATTTAATAACCCGGTTACAAGGCAAAGGTCATAAAATACTAGGCATGATCCTTAGTAGGTACCCATCAAAGTTATTGCAAGCAATAAAAATAAATACGATGAATTAAGTGCATGTTATATAGGACAAGCGGGTATGCATCAAGGGAGACTTGCCTTCAACAAGACCTGCTGCTGCTCAAACTCTGGCGCGTCTTGATCTTCAAATCCTTCGAACGCATCACTCTCTACGTACCACAACATTCACATACAAGCATACACCAAGAATAAATGAGAAACAATCATCAAACAGTACTAACAGAACAAAACAGAGACATAAAACTAATCTACGCTTTGAGACGATCGCGTGGACATAAAGAACGCTAAAAACAGAGCTAAAACGATCAAGTTATGCACTAACGAAGGTACAAGGACTTATCTATAAAGAAAACTAAAACTTTAGGGCATAAACGTAACAAAAGGACCTAACTGTAAAGAAACTTGATACTGCGGGAGGGTATTTTTGTAAAATAGAAAGAACTAGGGGCTTTATTGCAAAATGGCGAGGACCGGGTCGGTTTGACCGGTATTGACCCCAGACTTGATTTGATCCGTTGGATCTAGATCCAACGATCGCAACGGGCCCTGCGCAGCGGCGACGGCTGACGGCGGCGGCAAGACGGCAGCGCTCTCGCCGGCGAAGATCGATCTCGCGCTGCGGTGCACGGTTTGGCGCACGGGCGACACCAGGAGGTAGCACGCGCGACGGCGAAGCTATCTAGGGCGGCGCAGACGACCCAGACGCGGCGGAGATGGCGCCCGGCTTGTCGGGGCGGAGCGGAGTGGCGCAACAACGGCGAGTGCGCGCGGTCAACACGAGGGACTGGAACGGCAACGAGCGGCACCGGGAGACTCCTCACCTCCTTGCGCAGCTCCGGGACGGCTTCTCGACAGCGGAGAGGCGACGGCGGCGCGGATCGATGGCGACGGCCGAGCTAGGGTTTCACGGGCAGCGCGGGGGCTTGCGGGGTTTAGGGGTTGGGGCTCCTAGGGTCGAGGGGGCAGCGGCGGCGCCTTAAATAGGCTGGGGAATCGGCCTTGGCGTGCGGGCCAAGACGAAGAGGCGGCGCAGGGGCGCGGTCGGACTCGTGCTCGAGTCCGGCTCGGCGACGACCCGAGGTGGGGGATTACAGTGGGGTCCCCTGCCGGGCCGTGGGAGAGGGAGGGCGATGCGGGTCGGCGGTTGTGCTGGTCCGAGCCCGGGCTTGACGGAGCCAGGCGCGCACTAGGCCGGAAAGATCAAGGGCGGGGGAAAAAGTTTTGACATTTTTTTGAAAAGGCAACAAGCAAATGAATTCAAATTCAAACTTGAATTCAAACAAGGAAAAGCAATGCATCAGCATGAATGCAACAATAAATTCCAATAATTCATTTATTTAATTTTAGAAATTCTTAAATGCCTAAAAGAAATTAAATGCAACCCTATAATCCCAAAGCACAAATAAATGTTGCTAGCCAATTTTATTAAAAGCCAAACTTTGAAAATTAGGGTGTTACAGCCCCGTCTCCACAACCTATCTCCATCTAGGGTCGATGCGAGAACTTCCTCTCCTCGCACCTCAATGATTGCAATCGGATCCGCGAGGTAGAGGGAGCCACTCTCCTCTCCCCTACTGCAACCACGGCTCACCACACTCTCAACTACAGGGGGAAGGTAGAAATCCCAAAACATGAGGAATGAATATGTCTTCAAGGTATGTCCATGACCGAGGACGCGGCTATAGCTATAGATCGAACAACTCTGCAGAGCGTGTACACCTGTACCCAACTCGGAATGGAAGTCGGCTGGTGTATGGCCGACCGAGCCCATCCTACCGTGCGAACTCTCGGTAGTTACGGTCCCATCTTGCATCCGGCCCTCAAAGCGATCCCCTCCGCAAAGGGAATTGCACCGGAACTGTGAAATGCCCCTGTGTGGCCACACGGGCAATGCACTGAGAGAAGGTGGTCTCACTCCCACCTCTCCCCCACTGATACCCTCTATCCTGCTGGCACGTATGGTTCCGCACTTGCCGAGCTCAACTCGGCCCTAACCCCACGCTCGGTGAGGTGGTGTCTGAGAAGTCCCTATCGACAAGTTGATCCACTCGCTTTCAGACCGGGGCAAGCTCATGTCCTCCATACGTAAGGAAAACCCCAACACCTGGGCTCCGAAAAACCATAAAAGTGGGGACACACTGAGGAGTGCACCCCCATCCCCGATCCTAGATCGGTTGTTTCGAGCTCACCCCGCCAAAGTACCCAAAACGCCTTCTCCTGCCGGTTTTTACCCCACTCACGCCAAGAACCACTATTCCCATCCCAACACATGCATCGCGAAGCTCAGCGTATATACACGCTTATATATAAGTATAGTAGTATTGGGCAATCAAGGACAGGGTAATTAATGAAGGCAGTGCAAGGTTCATCACCATGCATTTAAAGTAAATCACTAGCAACCTACATAGCAATGCCTAATAGGTATTCAGAATCAGTCGGGCGTGAACCTGCGGTCGGGTAGTCGTCGGCGACGTAGTCGTCGGTGTAGTCGTACTCCAGGTTCAGCTCCCCGACTACAGCTGCTCCTAAAACGCGTAAATTAAAATAAAGACGCATCCTATTGCAAATAACTCCAAATGAACGGTGATTAAGAGCCAAAAGAGAGCAAACACTAGCCTAACACGGAGTTTGAGATTGTAGAAGATTTTCGGAAAAGGTTTCATATTTTTCGGGGCTAAAATGGATTTACTATGATTTTCCAAAGATAAAATAGTTTTCTGAAAATAAAATTCGCATATACAATAACATTAACTTTAAGCTATCTACTGGCTAGCTCTAGGGGTCTTTAAGTCAGCTGCAGGCTAGCTGAAGCCAACTCTTGCAGCTGAGGTGGCTGCCACGCAAGCGGCTTATAGCCAGCTGCAGCACACATGGCAGCACAAGGGGCTGCCTGCGTGGCGCGGTACAAAGGATCCGGAGGGATCCTCTGTGACGTGGTTCGGTGCGGCTCTGCGTGCGGCTTGGACAGGCAGTGGCCGGGCGCATGGGATCCGGAGGATCCGCTGCGGCCAGCGGCCGGTGCGGACACTTTGTGAAGGGGACCCCTCTGGGTTTTGGGTGCGGCCTCCAGGCGTTTGATGAAATGCTCCAGAGGAGCGGCGGCTGGGAAAAACTCGCCGACGGCGAGGTGGTGCGGTTGCTTGAGCAACACGCGACATGGCACGCGAGAGCAGGTCCTAGGGTTTCCCGAAGGCAAAGAAAAGGCGGCTCTTGGCTCGGGATTCCGTCTCGACGGCGTCGAGGCGTTGAAGGGCGGCGGAGGAAAGAAACACGCCGGCGGCGAGGTAGTGTGTCGACCGGCCAACAAACATCACCACGGCGTACGGGACGTCCAAGGGTCCTATCTAGCCCGAGCAAGCCGTGACCTTTGGCCGGCCCTCGGCCCTCGGCGGTGAGAACAGGGTCGGCGGCGATGCGGCGAACCGAGAGCTCTCGGTGTCGTGGCTGGGGTGGCTAGCGCCGGTGAGTGCGTGTGTGAACCGGCGCCTGAGCGACACGCGTGCGTGCGTGAACCGGGCGCCTGAGCGACGCGCAACAGCTGCGAAACGGCTCGGCGTGTCTGCGCGCGCGAACGCCAGTGGCTCGGCCACGGCGGCGGGCGCGGCGATGGCACGCAGGGAAAAACCCCTGGAGAACAGACAAACAAGGCTGCCAAAAAGGGGTCAAGGCAGCCAAAAGGCCCGACCTTGGGTACGTCCGCACGATGTTGGCGCTGCGATGCGGGTGCGGCGGCGACATACGGCGGCACTCACGGCGAATGAGACAAAGAAGGGACCAAGCGGTGGGGCGCACGCGGCGTTGTAGGCAGCGGCACCTGCAAGCGGACGGGGCTCGGCTCGAAGGCCGGCATCACAAGCGACGGCGAGAGCGCGGCGGCGTGGTGCGACTGGAACGATAGCGGGCACACAAGGCCCGGCAAGCACACAAGGCTCGACGCGCTCACGGCTCGAAGGCCGGGCGCCACAGCAAGGGGGGACGGCGGTGCTCACCTAGGGCTGCAGAAACGGCGGTGGTTCGGCGGTGAAGACGTGCGGTGGCGCGGGAAGGCTCGTAGCAGCGGGAAGCAGAGGAAGCAGGGGATCAGGTCCGGCTCCCGGCGTCACGGTGTGCAGCACTTCCCGCGGGCGGCCTCCGTCTTCGCGGCGAGCTCCACGAACAGCCTACCCCACCTCCTTCTTCTCCTCTTCCCCCCTACGTCAGCGGCGGCGGGATTGGGGAGGAATTCCCCCGGTGGCTAGGGTTAGGGCTGCGGCCGCGAGGGTGCTACTTATAGGGCGTGGTAGGTGAGGCGGACGGCGGATTGCGGCTTGGGACGCGTGGAGATCATCCAGGGCGGCGGACATGGCCACACGGCCAAAGTTTCCACAGCGGCGCGGCGTGGGTGAGAGCTGAGGAAGAGAAAAGGGAGAAAAGGAAGAAGAAAAGGGGGTGAGGTGGTGGCTGACAGGTTGGGCCCGTCTGTCGGCGGCACCGGTGTGGTTAAGGAGGAGCAGGCCTACTAGGTCGCTTGGTGGATGGGCCGACGCTAGGTTAGAGGTGGTCCGGGGTTCACAGCGAGGAGTCCAGGGTGGCCTGCTACACTTGGTCGACAAGGTTGAGGGCCCAAGACAGGTTTGAGGTTTTTCCTATTATTCTACACCCTTAACTCCTAATCAAACTTTGATTCAAATTTGAATCAAGATTCAAATTTGAACCTCACACAATAGAACCCAAATAAACCCCAATAAAATCCAACTTCTCACACTAACATTTTTATAAGCCCTAAAATTATTATTTGGCTTAATTTAAATCTAGGAATAAGGGGAGATGAAATGAAGACAATCTTATATTGTTCCATAAGCACTCAAGATCAAATCAAAATTTTTAGAATTCACATTTTTGGAAATCAAACAAATTCTAAGATGTTACATCCATGGTGGCCGCGCAGAACGCACCAGAGTCAAGAGGCAGCACTGCAGAGACGTAGGGGAGGCCGGGGGCTTGAGCGGAGCAGCCGCATTAATGTTGTAGAAAGCAACAGGGCTACGTTATGGAATAGGGGGCTGCAATTCCCCGCGCTTCTCCCTCATCGCGCAATATGTGCATCTTATCCCAGCTAGTATGCAGAAGAGCAACTAATAGTGTGGATGGTGTGTTTCTTCATGTGCTCTCCGATGTCTTGACACCTTTCATTCCTCCTTAGGAGTATACTGTTATTTTTACATGCCTTCTCTTCTTCATCCATTTATGCAGCTTTCCACTTTCTACACCACTACATGTTGGATGTTCCTGCTGCTCTATGAATAGTCTGGTATTTCTCCAATATTCTACTTATATGCTCGTGCTCCTGAATCGTTGTTGATTAGTCGTGAACACTCTGAGTG
Source organism: Cenchrus purpureus (assembly GCA_022644695.1). Taxonomy (NCBI): domain Eukaryota; kingdom Viridiplantae; phylum Streptophyta; class Magnoliopsida; order Poales; family Poaceae; genus Cenchrus; species Cenchrus purpureus. Next base: position 131,232,608 of record CP053460.1, on the reverse strand, counting down.
CAGACTCTACGTAGTCTAGACTAGTTATTACCTCAAAGGATTCATAGACTTGAAGTATAAATAAGACTTGGAGTCTCGTTTTTTCTCCCTTTCTTTTCCATAAATATACTGCCACACAAGCGTCACATCAATAAAGTACAATAAATATGATAGCGATAAATAGGCTTAGACTATATGGTAGAGTCTGCATTGTAAGTGGTAGGGGTACAAAAGTAAGATGGTGGTTACATATTATGTGTATAAATGGAAGCCTAAATAATGTAGTGATATTAATGTTCGTTGATGGGCGACGATTGCAATTGCATTTGTGTCGCACTTAATAATGTTTACCAATATATAATTATAACAATCTAATCTTGTATGTTTTTATATAAACTAGTTTGTAGTGTTATGATATTTGGATCATATAAATTTCACCTTGTTCTACTTTCAATTTCAACGATATGGTTTCACAGTTCAAATCTAAACATCAGAGCCATTACACCTCTTTACTACTAAACATAGTTAGTAGTGTTCGTATGGCAGTCCTCGTTCTGCTACCAGAACCACGGGCACTCCGCACTCCACTCACCAAACAGATTTGACAAGTGGGCCTTGGCAACTTGGCCTCACACTTTTATATTGCAAAAAAAAATTGAATATTTACATTTCAATGAAACTACTTCTCCTAGTAGTTTTCTCTAGTCTAATGGGGGAGTTTAATCACTTACTACATAAAAAGTTGTGCTACAGACCTACAGTGATGCACTCGAGTGACTCAGGACAGTATTATGCAGCGAGACAGAAACAAATGGAAAGAGACCAGGTCTTATAGACATGTGTATACCTGCTGCGTGTTGACCATGCCATGACAAATTCAATTTGTTGTTACTTCGGTTTTTCTTTTTTTACACTACTACAGAAAATATTTGTAAAAGCGCCTGTTTTTTTTGAGGAGTGGGCGGTTTTGCCGCCCGATCTAAGAAAAACGCGCGGCACTGTAGTAGCTAGACCCGCACCTAGAAATCATTTTTAGGTGCGGGTGACGCCATGAACCGCTCCTGAAAATCATTTTCAGGTTCGGGTGACGCCATGACCCGCTCCTGGAAATATTCTCATTTCTAGGTGCGGGTGATGGTGTCACCCACACCTGAAAATGATTTCTAGGATGATGTTACCCACTCTTAGAAATGGATTTCTAGGTGCGGGTGATGACATCACCCGGTCCTGGAAGTGGTCTGGTGGCAAAAAATTCATAACTTCTTCATATGATCTCGGATGAAGACAAACTTTATGTCAAAATTGTATAGCTCAACGAGACCTAAAACTGTGTACTTGACAAGTTTTTAATTTTAGATTGTTTGCAAAACCTATATCTCTCTAATATAGTTTCATGAAACTATATGAGAGATGTATAAGATTTGTGAAGAATGTTACCACCACATTGCCAGATGATCAAACGACCAAAATAAAAGTTGTTCATCTTCAAAAGTTATAGAACTACGGTTGAACCATTAATAATTTGAATTACTTTTGTCACGGTAAAATACGTCTGAATTTTTAAATTTGATAATTCGAATTCTTCAAATGACCCCAAATGGAGAAACATTCGAAATAAAAGTAGTAGATCTTGGGAAGTTACGAAACTTTGTAGTTTACAACTTTTTATTTGAAATCATATTGTCAACGAAAAACTAAGCTTGAATCTCTCAAATTTGAAATTCAAATTTCGTAAACGACCTTGAATTGAGAAACTCCCAACATGAAAGTTGTAGATCTTGAGAAGTTATTTAACTTTGTAGTTGACAAGTTTTTAATTTGAATCGGTTTCGAGCATAAAAAATGAATTACAATTGGTGTAGTATAATATGAGTAGAATGAAAACTGGATATGGATGCATATTAGTCCGTGGTGTAGTGGTAGAGGAGGCTTCACGCGAGGGTGGCGGTCGTGGGTTCGAACCCCGCTGACCGCGTAGCGGCGCGACATTATGCGAAAAATTGCGCGACCTGCGGGTGGGGTCCCTCCCCTAAAAAGTTTTTTGCTATTTATTTTGAACTTTTTAACGCAACCACGTTTTTTTTGTTTTTAATCGATTAGCAGGTGTGGGCCACCCCGTCACCCGCTGTCCATGTTTTAGACCTGCAACATACCAAGGGGAGTACCCGAGGTAGACGTTTGTAGCCTCGCTGAGATCAGGAACTCGAAGGAGTGACAAGTGGCACACAATTTTGACAGGTTCGGGCCGCGAGGTGCGTAATACCCAACGTCCTGTATGTTGCGTAGCTCTGGATTGATTGGGTGTTGTTACAAGATGATGCGGATAGGATATAGGGGTCCCTACCTCGTCTTATATAGTCCGGGAGGCAGGGTTAGAAGTATGTTTAGGAGGGAGAGTACTAGTCGTACACGGCTAGGAGTACTCTACATGGATCCGAACATGCCTAGTTTCCTAACCGAGTACTAGTCCTCTGGTTGCCTTGCGCCCACGCCTGCCTTGCACCGTAGCCCAAGTCGAGTAGTCCTGTGGGCCCACGCAGTAGTCGGTCCCTGCACCCCCCGAGAAGTAGGCCCAGGGATGTCCATACGAGAAGCCCCCGAGTACTTTGTAGTCGAGCAGGATGTCTTCGAGTAGTCTTGACGGCCTTGGCGAGTAGTCCTTGAGCGTCCGCGAGTTCCACAAGCCGAAAGTCCTAAAGAATGCTTGAATCATCCCGAGGCTGGAAGGTACTCCAGCTGATCTTTGAGTAGTCTTGAAGTCTTCTCGAGTAGTCCCCAAGCGTCCCCGAGTGCTTCTCTCAAAGGTCTTCAATAGTACTCGCGATGTCTTGACGAAAAACCATATGGAAAATGCGATTCGAAGAATCGCATTCCATATGGAATATAGCCCCAGAGCCTTAGGTCGAATTGTAGATTCAAGCTGAGGGTCAATCTGAAGTTCTGCCAACCTTATCCCCAAAAAATCCGAGAAAAAACCGAAGGACATGTGGCACGGAGCCCCCGAGCCTTGAGTCGAGTACTTCTCTCGAATTGAAGGGTCATCTTGATTGTAGAATGTGTCCGGAGTGGGTCCTTGATCCGGTTTAGCCCACTGATTCCGTCAATCGAAGTCGAGCCCCCGAGTTTGAGTGCTTCGAGTACTGGAAGATGAAGAGTCAGCCTGCTGCGCTGAGTCAGCCGCCTGGAACTTAGCCGCCTGCTCGGAACTGAGCCGCCCGGTGGCTTATAAATAACGGGGCAACCCCTTAGGGTTTTTCACTTCCAGCAGTTGCAGTCTCTGAGTTTAGATCTGAGTTTCCTCCTCCCTTCACTCCTGCTGCCGCCACCGCCGTTGGGTAGATTAGATCTACCTCCGTGCCGCTGCCGTAGTGCTCCCTCCCCCGCAGCCCCCGAGCGAATGCGAGTGAAAACACTCGTGACTGGGAGGATGAAGGCGTCACCATCAAAGAGCACCAAGACCAGCGCATTGAAGAAGAGGAGCCGTGATGTGGCCGGCGATGCCGGTCAATCGTCATCGTCGCCGCCCCCCTCCACTCTGAATCCGTCGAAGGAGTGGAAGAAGGCGAAGTTGAAGACGGAGGACCTCCTCGCCCTCATCAATAGTGGTTTCCTTTGTGAGAAGGAGATGGATCTGTGGCGCGTCGCCACCGGCGGATCCGTACCCGATGGAGAAGAATCCGGATGAGATCCCGATGTTCGCGCGATTTGTGGAGCACGGACTCGCACTGCCTGCGAGCGACTTCTTCAAGGGTATGCTCTGGTACTATGGGATCGAGTACCTCAACCTCAACCCCAATGGTATGTTCCACGTCTCCATCTTTGTCCATTTTTGTGAGGCGGTTGTGGGGATCAAGCCCCACTGGATCTTGTTCCAGAAGTTCTTCGGGTGAAGCCCCAACCAAGCGCGGATGACCCCCGAGTAGTTGGAGGTGCCGGGGTGCAGATGTGCGAAGATGCCGCCGGGCAGTACTTGCCGTACAAGATTGGAAGTCGAAATGGTTCTACATCAGCAATCACCACCCTGAGCTACCGAAGCCAAGCGGACACCAGCCAAAACATGCACCATGGTGGAACTCAGAGCCCACCATGCAGGAAGGCCTCCAGCTACCTGCGTTGCTGGAGAAGATCTAGGCCTTTAGGGAGGTTGAACTGAGGGCCGAGCATGTGGCCTTCAGTTCCCCATGAAGAGGAGAGTGCAGCCGCTGATGGCACGAGACCACCTCGGCTACGAGTACACCAACGACGAAGATTCTTCTCGAATGCCCGGTGAGGAGATTGAAGATGACATGATCATCGAACGGCTGGGGAAGATCTTCAAAGACATGCCCGCGTTCACACCATGTCCTATGCCGGAGTACTCCGCGGCCCGCCCGCCGAATGAGGTTAGTAGTCATGGCCAGAGCCCTCGAGTACTAATTGTATATGAAGTCGTACTTATGCTTGGTTGGTCTTGTAGGGACGACTGAAGAAGTACATCTCCATCCCGCCACCCCCCGTAGCTTGAGAAGCAACCGCAGGGGAAGGCGGAGCCGAAGCCGAAAGAGCGCCGAGTAGTCGGCAAGGATGATGATGCCGTCGTCATCGAGGACACTTCCGATGATGAAGGCAGAAGAGACTGCGGCGCTTCCGGCTCCGCTCTGATTAGCCGTGGATGCCGCATGTGCCAGTAGTCGAGAAGCCGTCCAGCCTTGAGGCGGACTTGCCGCTCCCGAGAAAGCCCATAGCGTGGCGTGCAAGCGCCAGAAGGCGAAGGTGTCGAAGCCACCCGGACAAGAGGTGAGTACCACGACTAGGGTAGTCGAGTATTTTGACGAGTAGTCTATTGCTGATGACTTGACTTGTGTTGTTGTAGGACATCCCGTCCCCGGATCCTGCTGCCCGGGATGAGGAAGAAGCATGGGATACAGTGGGGGTGACGTGCGAGAAATACCTCCCGCCTCCATTTCGAAGATGTTGTGCCCGAAGCACACGAGAACAAGCCGCGACGGTGGAGAGCCAGCCACAGCTGCCGACTGAAAAAGTTCAGGGCCCTCCTCCTGCTGCGGCCGTGGCCATTGAGCAGCCAGAGGAGAGGGAACAAGAGCCTCCTGTTGAGGTAGGAGCCGCCAGCGAACCTGGCATTGTAGATATCACAGTTCTTTGGCGCCCGCCGTCAGTAGTCACGATCAGCGGCGTGAGTACAGGATCCTCGGTAGTCATTTTCAGTCAATTTCGTGTTGCTGACTCAGTACTTCACGATGCAGGAAATCCACTGACTTGTCGTGGGACGAGGCGGAGACTAGCGCGCCTGCCGATGGTGAGGACCGCTCGGCGGAGGCACGAGAACCCACGCCGCCGCCACAAACCAAAGCCGCAACAGAGCCACGGCTTGAAGAAGCCACCCTGGTAGAAGGTACGTACCCTGTTGTCACGAGTACTCATTATGAAGAGTAGTCATAGCCGCCACATGTTGCTGAGTTGATATTGACAGGACCACAAGCCGAAGGAGCGGTGATCCCTGAGGCAGTAGCCATGGAATCGGCTACTGTCGAGACATCGACTCTTGAGCCGGTGTCGAACAGCGACAACTCGACCCGAGCCAAGGGCGAGTGCAGGTGGACCCACGGCTGAATCAGGGACCGAAGTCGTCGTCCACGAGGTGATGGTGGAGGACACAGCGTCACTCCGCTCGGCACCAATGCCAGAGACTGGGACCTCGAGCCGCGGAGGCCTCGAGTTGCTAGACGACGATCTGATCAACCCGGCCGTCGTGTCTCTGAGCATGGAGTCGTGGCTTCGCACGGAGCAGTGGGTCAAGGTACGCTATCGATACCCCGGAGTAGTCTTGCATCATTGAGTACTGAGTATTGATTGAGCTTTGATCTTGCGCAGGGCTTGGTAGAGAGATCCCGTCAGAAGACCGAGCTCTTGAAGGGGTACGGTGACACGGTCATCCGGGCTGAAGCTCTGGAGAAGGAGTTGGACAAATCAAAGAAGCATTCTGCGCTGCTCCAATCCAAGCTTTATAGCGCCTTCGCCCAATACCATAACGGGGTACAAGATATGCAGGCGAACTGGGATGACTTGATCAAGAAGAAGAAGACTCTGCGTTAGAAGAACAAAGGTAGGCCTTCCGCCGCATAGTGATTGAGTACTTGTTTCGGTGCTTATATGTAGTCTAACATAGTTGACGAGTTGTCTGCAGATCTTGAGGCGTCGGTTGATCGGCTGAAGGCTTCCGAGACGGATCTCAAGAACATCGTGTACCGGGAGACCGACTGCTGAGAGGTAGCCGAGTACCAGTACGCATAGATGCGGCATGAGTGCATCATGTGGATGGAGCTCCGTGAAGCCTCTGATCTTGACCTTGTGCGTTGTTACAAATCTCTGCAGAAGCTTAATGAAGATTGCGAGAAGCTGCGGGCACGACTGAAGGAACTTGAAGAAGCCGCACTTCCCATTGCAAGGTTGTTGGTCCCACACCCGGGCGGGCCTAAGATAGCACCTCTGGTAGATAGGCTGAAAGAAGCTCCCGGGCGCCTGGCGACGTACATCAAGCACTTGGCGAAGTCGATACTGAACCAGGTACTCGCCTTCATGAAGTCATACTTCCCAAATGCGCCGGTGGATGTGCTAGCTGGAGGTCTTATGGCGAAATGCACAGACGAGCAGTACAAGACCCTGCTGGAGGAGATGGCGCCTATCGCGGAATAAGTCGCTGATAAGCTGAACCTTCCGTAGATGTACCTGTAGAAGTAGTTCATGTACAGGGTAGTTGATGTAAGACAAACAAATAAGTTAAGGATTTGTTTGAATATGATTGAAGTTGGTCCACTTCTGTGTTGTGATGGGTAATCGTTCCTGCAGCTTGCATCGAAGCGTGCGGAGTACCAAACCGTTGAAGAGGCAGTGAGTAGTAGTACTCAGTAGAATCCGCCTAGTTAGGAGCCTGATAAACAAGTTGAGTAGAATCAAACTTTATTCGATGAAAAGTACACACGGATGGCGGGGCCGTTACAAATAGGAAGTCGCCTGGACCCGAGGCCGCCTATGGCTAAGTGATAGCTAGGGTCCTTAGACTGCTTACAGCTGGAGATCCGTTAGTAGCCGTTGTAGCTAGATCGAAAGAGTACATGGTCCGTAGACCGCCGCCAAAGCCCTTAGGCTATGTGCAGCCCAGGATCCGTTAGTAGCCGTTAGCGCTGGATCTTGGATAGAGATAGTCCATAGACTAGCTAGGACGGAGGCGCTTCTACGGTGAGAAGTCCGTGAGTAGCTGTGTAGGCTGGACCCGTAGATAAGTAGTCGAGCGACTACGCGTAGAAGCGACACAACTGGTTGACATTCCACGAGTTGCTGATGTCGTCGCCTTCAAGTGTCTCGAGAGGCGATGGGAACTGGCCGGTCACTTTGGAGGCGAGAAGGGACCTTCCCAGGCGGTGAGCTTGTATGGTCATCCATGTTTTGGATGCGACGAAGGACTAGATCGGCCCGGCGTTGAAGGGCGTTCCTTGATGTTGCGATCGTGGTGGCGTCGGATACCCTCTAGGTACCTTGCGATTGGGCGAGGCATACGGCGGGCTTCTTGAGGGTTGTCGATGTCAGACCCGTGTTGTACTCGGATAGAAATGCCTTCGTCGTATTGTTCTCCCGCCGGGATTTGAGAGCCGGTGTGGTTCGAGGACCTAGATGGTCGCCTCTGGTGTGATGAGTGATTGACAACGTGGTATGGGTGATTCTTGGCTAAGTATTGCAGGTGCAGTTGCGGCTTGATCGGTGCGGTGCGGTGAAGAACAAGCACGAAAGGTCATTGCGGTGAGGCCTCGGTGTGGAGAAGACAAGTAGGCTTGGTTCGAGGGACCCGTGGCCACGGGTTCAAGTGCGGGCCGCATGGTGGCAAGAACGGCAAGATGAAGTCATGGACGGTTTCTTGGTTGAGCCTCAAAACCAAGGTCGAGCCGACTACGCGGGGAGCCGAGTCATGAGTGGTGATTGGCGAGGCTACACCGAGTTCGGGTTTCCGGTGGTTCACCGTAAAACCACCGGGTTCCTTGGTTGATCCACAAAGCCAAGCAAGAACCAAGACGGAGGTGCCTGCATCGGCGACGGTGGGTTCGACGGTCCGACCGGTGGGTACCGGTCAACGGTGCGACGACGCAGCCCCTAATCTTCAAGCGGAGGACACGCTGTCGGGATCGCAAGGCTTGCATCGAGGCTAAGCAAGTTTGCGCCGGGCATCCGTCGATGGAGTGAAGACAAAGATTTCCGAATTCGCCCTTGAGGGGCATGTATCCCTAGTTAGCTAGTAAGGGTATTTTTGTCTTTCGGTTGCCTCCATATAACCCAAGTGGTGAGAGGATGGCAGCCATCTCTTGGAACCCTAGCTCATTTGGTTTTCCTATTTTCCTTCCTATTTTCCTTAGGATTTTCGTAGGACTAGCTTGAGAGCTTCATGGTGAGATCTTGTGAGAGGGAAGTATGATCGGGCGGCAAGCTAGACCTTGTATGAACCTCTTTGGTATGTATAGATGATTCGGCGTGGTTCCTCAAGGCTTGGATGTGTCTTTCCCGTTTCTCCTTTTTGGTGATTTTCGGAGCCCTTTCTTGGCGATTTTCTTGGAGCGATTTCGAGGCCTTTCTCTTTGGGATTTGGTGGGGGATGTATGCATGAACCCTTCGTGGTTCTTTTCCCTTTGATTCCCCTCCTAAATCCGTGAGCAAAGGGGCTCGATTTTGGGGTTTTCGTGGCTCTAGGGTTAGAGGCGTTCTTGGTAGGATTTCTTCGATTCCTCTTGATTTAGCAAGTTTTGGTGGACCAAATCTTGGCTATGGAGTACCCATGAGGTGTTCCTACTATCCCCAAAGTCTTGCACAAACTGGAGCGATTCGGAGATCGGGAGTTGGATTTGGGGAGTTGACCAGGTGTTGTTCATCCCGACTGGCCGGTTTGCCTCGGGTGAACGTTACGGTGAGTTCGTTGTAGTCTCGTGTTCTGCTGTTTTGAGTTTGGGTCGGTTTGGAGCTCGGTAGGCCTGTTTGGTGGATTTGGGGTTTCTGGCTTGAACCGTCGACCGGTGAGCTACATCGGCTTTGGCCGGTGTAGGGGCCTTGTGGAAGTTCGGGTTTTACTAGGGGACCGGTCCTAACGCAGTCTGCTCACCGCTGACCGGTGTAGGTCGATGGTCCTCGAGTTGGTGTTCCGCGTTCTCGAGTCCGTGAAGGTGGTTGTTGGTTCCTAGGACGGTAGCACTCCGGTGGCTGCGTGGTCTTGGCCAACTTAGGTAGTTGAGTCGGAGGCGTGATTTGGAAGCCGTGTTCGTCTTGTTGGAGTTCTCATCTCCTTGAGAAGAATTTTTATCGGCTCCCATTCCTCCCCTCTACGGTTCGCCTAATCGGTCCTTCAATTGGTATCGAGCGGTTCAGTCTTCATTGACTCTTACCAGTCTAAGAACCAAAGATGGCGTGCAGGCAGGGGTTCGGGTCCTCCGCGCCGATGGGAAGAACTACCGAGATGTGGCGAGGCGGATGGCGGCGTTCCTCCGCGGAAAGGGTCGATCCTTTGGGACGTCACGGTGAACACAACTTATGTTCATCCGATGAACTTCCTTGCTCCGTGATCGAGGGATATGTTCGCCAACAACAAGGCTATCGACTACTTGTTTCGCGGCTCGTGGTCACCGATGAATTCGATCGGGTTCAGACCGAGGACTTAGCTTGTAGGATTTGGGAGTAGTTGAAGGATGCTCATGCCGGAATGCTCGGAGTTCAGGCTCGGATGTACGCGACTTGGAGAGAGTACGAGAACTTCACTCATCTCCGAGTCCGCCGATGCCCTTTTCCAGCGGTTCTACGGCCGCTAGAACAACATGAGAGCCAATGTGGCCGTGCTCCCATACTGACGATAATGATAGAGCCGTGAAGCTCTTGCACTCGTTGGATCGCACTGCATGGGACGGAAGTTTGAGGCTATTGTTGAGTCCGAGAAGTATGACACCTTGACGGTGAACGAGCTGTTCTCAAAGCTCAAGTCGGCTGAGTTGGACCGTGGTATGACAGCCAAGATCGAGAGCCCGACTGATTCTCATAGTCTCGCCTCTGGTGGCAAAGGAGCTAAGTCTAACGCTAACGCATCCTCCGTGATGTACTCCTGCCTTCTTTGATGTCTTTGCCACGAGGAGTTCGACGTGCTTGGAGAGGACGAGTCATGGCGTCGACGTGTTCGAGAGGCCGCACGAGAACCGGTGAACACGAGGTGGACAAAGACGAACGTGCTTTCAGTCGCGGCAAGCTGTGACACTTCGCGCCGATCGCCGAGAAGATGGAGAACAAGGACAGCTACAAGGACGGCTACAGGCACCGGTCGAGCAAGGACGGCAAGTACCGATCGAGGCGCGATCACAAGCACAAGAACAAGCACAAGGACGAGTGACGGTCGAGGAAGAAGGATGGCCGCGGCAGGAAGGCCCGAGCGATGGTCGGAGCGAGCGACGTCGACTCCAGCTCCGCCTACTCTTCCTCGAGCTCGAGTAGCAGTGAAGATGAAGGTGATCGGCGCAAGAACAAGAAGTCATCCAGGAACTTGAGCGGGTTGAGCTGCTCAGCGGAGATGGCTTCATGGCATGGCTCGTAGCTCGTGAAGAAGAAGAGTCACGCAGTGACTCGGACTCGACCCGAGGATGAGGTATGTGATGAGCTCTCCTCTTTGCGCAAGGAGAATGATGAGTTGGTTGACTTGCTTGATAACCGCGATCACATGCTTAGAGAGGCCAAGAAGATGAGGAAAGAGCTTAGGGCCTCACTAGAAGATGCTAGGAACCGTGTGGTGAGCTAGAAACCCGTAACCTAGATGCTAAGCTTGAGATTGATTCGCTTAAGGCTTCTCCCGTGGTTTCGATGAGATTGATTCTGTGATTGCCTGCGTGTACCTAGCTGATCTTATCGCTCTTAAGGATAAGCATGCTTCTACTTGTGATGAACTAGATATGCTTAGGTTGAAGTGGTCGAGCTTAAGTCTAGACCGCTTTGCTAGGTGCTTGCACTTCTGCCCTGTTTTGCATGGAAAGATTGATGAGATGCATGCTTACACTGTTTCGCTTGAGGCTAAGTTGAAAGAGCCTATTCCCACTTCTTGCTCTACTTGTGAATTGCATGCGTTAAGAATTTGGAGCTTGCACATTATGTTGATCGCTGATGAGAATGATGAGTCGAGAAAATGTATGAGCTGGTTGTCGTCGTCAGAGCCTCGCTTGGTATCATGATAGCGGCTTTCAAACGCTATGATGGTCAGGCACTTGGGGCTGACAAGCTTGGAGAGAACAGTGGTGAGGGAGTTGAGAGAGTTGGAGAGATTCCTATCCCACCACCAAACAGATACAAGAACAAGTTTGAGCCCAAGCCAACCATCTCGTAAACAAACTTGACACTACTCCAGATCCACCCATATTCCCTCACCCAACAAATGATTTCGAAACCGTGAAGTTTGTGAGCCCAAAGGGAGGTGAGGAAGGAGAGAAGAAGGGTGAGAAACCGAGTGGGCAGCCCCAACCCAAGCCTAAGCCTAAGCCACAGCCCATGAAGTTCCATTGTGGGTATTGTGGGAGAGATGGTCACAAGGATGAGTTTTGCTTCAAGAGGAAGCGTGAGGAGAGAATGGCTAGAGAGTGGGCTAACAAGGACAGTGTACCACACTTCTAATGGTGTACCGAGCCTATGCGATGCCTGTGGCCAAGGCGATTGTGAGAACGGTTCCCGGCTTGGGAGAGACCAAGGCAGAGGTGGTGCCGCTGGCCGAGCTACACCGGTCGAGACCGGTGCACTACACGTCCGACCGGTGCAGTTTGGGCGCATACCGAGTTGGTTTTCGTGCTCGTGAGGATGCTCGGTTGGTTCTCGTGGTCGTGGTTCTGGTGGTTGGTCCGAAAGTTTGCAGGTGGTCGGTTGCTAGGCGTTCTCCACCTCGTGCTCAATACGAGGGTGGGAGGAGTCGAGCTTTGAGATGGAGAGGAGGAACGATCCACGGTTTTCCTTTCGTGGCTTTCGGCCTCCTCCGTAGAGAGTTGGTTCCCTCGTAGTGGTTACCGTGGTGGTGTTCGTGGTGGTAGCTTTGATAGGCGTGATGATTTGGTTTGTGCTAACCCCACTTTGGAGCAAATGGCTCCAAGACCGGTTTTACTCTTTTGGTACTAACCCCAAAGTTGAGTCGCTTTGTTCACTCAATGCTCGCTTTTGAATTTCAGGTGGGAGACTTGAGGAACGTTTGGTTGATTGACTCCGGTTGCTCGAGGCATATGACCGGAGACAAGGGGTGGTTCTCAAGTCTCCCTTGGTGTCCAAGACATACATCACCTTTGGGGACAATGGGCGAGGGCGTACTATCGAAGGTGAGATCAAGGTAAGTGACAAGGTCACTCAGCGTGTTGCTCTTGTTCAATCGCGGGGTTCAATTTGCTTTCGTGTCCCGCTTGTTGGATGAGGGCTTTGAGGTGTTGTTTTAGCCCTGGTGGTTCTCGGATTTTAGATTCTCGAGGGACCTTGTTTGCATGGTCGTTCCCGAGGGTCAAGTGTTCCGAGCTAATTTCTCTCAGTCTTCTGGTGTGGAGCGTTGCTTTTTGGCTGGTTCTTCGAGTGAGTTGTGGAAGTGGCATAGGAAGTTGGGTCACTTGAGCTTTGACCTTTGTCTCGCTTGAGTAAACTCAATTTGGTCCGAGGATTGCCACGGTTGAGGTTTGAGAAAGATTGGTTTGTGCGCCGTGTAGGCATGCCAAGATGGTAGCCTCTTCTCACCCGCCTCACCGATGTGATGACCGAGGCCCATGCGAGCTGCTCCATATGGACCTTGTTGGCCCAAATCGTGTGCGATCTCGGGTGGGAAGTGGTGTGTCCTTGTTGTGGTGGACGACTACTCTCGGTGATGCGTGGGTGTTCTTTCTTGAGGAGAAAGGGGAGACGCTTGGTTTTGTTCGAGATCTTGTCTTGAGGTTAAGAAACGAGGCACGGAGATGCGAGCGATCCGCAGTGACAATGGCTCGAATTCAAAACTCTCGCTTGAAACCTTTTGCCATGACTTGGGTCTTGAACACCGAGTCCAGATACGCCTCCCGTAATGGTGTGGTGGAAAGGAAAACAGGACCTTGTGCGAGATGGTTTTGACGATGCTCGACGAGCATAGGACTCGAAGGTTCTCGGTCGAGGCGGTCAATACCGCGTGCTATGTGTCGAACAGGATCTACCTCGTGGTTCACAAGAAGAAAACCTGTTACGAGTTGATGCACTCGCACACCCAAGGTGAGTCACTTCCATGTCTTTGGTTGTAAATGCTTCATTCTCAAGAAAGGGAAGAAGTTGGACAAGTTCGAGGCTAGGTCTGCGATGGCATTTTCTTTGGTTATGCATCTCATTCTAGAGCATTTCGTGCTCAATCTTGAAACTAACCAAATCGTGGAGACTTGAGGTAACCTTCGACGAGACACGCCCACGTAGTCACTTGTTTTTGAGTGTGCAGTGTGACGAACTTGGCGAGGAGATCTTTCAGGAGGAGGAGCATGAACATGGAGATGATGAAGATGGCGGTGTGGTGCCCGCGGCTGAACATGTACCTACTACTTCGACGACGATCGTGAACGGGCCCTCTCCCACACCTACAATAACAAACCCGGATCAAGGCGAAGCTTTTGAGGGGAGGTAGCATCAAGGCGAGAACCTCCCGGCGAGTGCAAGTGGATCACCCAGCCGAGAATCATCGGCGACATGAATGAACGTACTACGGTCGAGGGTTCAACAATTCTCATTTCGCTCATGCTGCTTTGTTGCCACCTTTGAGCCCAAAGACATTGGACACGCGCTATCTGATCATAATTGGGTTAATTCAATGCATGAGGAGTTGGAGAATTTTGAGAGGAACCAAGTTTGGGTGTTGGTTGACCCTCCTCCGTGGTGTGTCGATTGGGGCAAAATGGGTGTGGAAAAATAAAGAGGGAGAGAAAGGAGAAGTGGTGAGGAACAAGTCGAGACTTGTTGCTGTGCACAAATGAAAGAGGGATCGACTACGAGGAGACTTTCGCTCCGTAGCTCGCTTGGAGGCGATCGTGATCCTTCTAGCCTTTTCCGTGGCTAAAGGGTTCAAGTTGTACCATGGATGTGAAGAGTGCTTTCTGAACGGTGTGTTGGAGGAAGAGGTGTTTGTGAGGCAACCACCGGGTTTGAGAGTGAGAAGCCCCCACCGGGTGTACAAGTTGAGGAAGGCTTGTATGGGTTGAAGCAGGCGCCTAGAGCTTGGTATGGTAGGCTGAGAGGGTTCCTGTTTGAGAGAGGGTTTGAGATGGGAAAGGTCGATCAGACCTTGTTTCTCCTCAGCAGGGCAAAGATATCCCGATTGTGTAGGTATACATGGATGATATTGTCTTTGGTGGCTCGCCTAACTCTCTTGTTGCAAGGTTTGCGTAAGACATGAGCAGGGAATTTGAGATGAGCATGATGGGTGAGTTGCGCTCTTCCTGCTACAAATCAAGCAATCAAAGGAAGGAACATTTGTGCACCAAGCTAAGTACACCAAGGACATTGTGAGGAAGTTCAAGATGGAGGACTCCAAGGCCATGGCGACGCCTATGAGTACGATCGACTAGCCTCTTGATGCGACGAGGAAGGTGAACACGTGGACCGTAAGAGTACCGGAGCATGATCGGGTGACTCCTCTACTTGACGGCGACGAGGCCGGACATCCTTCTGATGTCTGCGGCGCCGCTTGCCGCCCGAGCACTTCGTGATCCAAGCCAAGCGCATTTTCAGGTATTTATGCGACACACTCCGACCTCGGCCTTTGTTACTCGCGGCCTTCTTCTTTGGCGCTTCATGGATTTTCGACACGGATTTTGCCGGTGTCGGTTGGATAGGAAGTCCACTGGGACTTGCCAGTTCTTGGGTTCTTCTTTGGTGTCTTGGTCTTCCAAACAAATGAAAGTGTTGCTCAATCCACTACCGAGGCAAGTATGTGGCCGCAGCTAGTTGTTGCTCTCAGCTCCTTTGGATCACATACACCATGAGTGACTTTGGTGAGGAGTATACCCATGTCCCACTTCAATGTGATAGCACCAAAGGTGCCATAAGTGTTGCAAAGAACCCAGTGCTCCATTCCAAAACCAAGCACATAGAAGTGAGGTATCATTTTCTGAGAGACAACGTAGAGAAAGGGAAGATAGCTTTGATCCATGTACCCACACATGACCTGGCCGATATTTTCACCAAACCCCTAGATCAAGCAACTTTCACTCGCTTTGTGGGGAGCTTGGTGTTTGTTTGATTTCTTGAGTTGGTGTGTGGGAGCTCCTTTGTAGCATATGTATAGCTTTCCTTTGTGCATTTCTTGCATTTGGCATGGCATATGTAACATGATGTATAGGCATCTTTGTATCTTAGGTTGCATGCATTTTGTATCATATGCATTGTTTAGGAAAGGCTTCTCCTATATACATTGTTCACCATGGAATGATATATATGTCTTTGTGAGCTAATTTGGTAAGCTATGGTTAGTTTGGCTTAGCTCTTGATAATCTTGGTTTATATCCATGGTTGATGGCTATGTTTTTGAAAAATTTCATATGTATGCTCTCTTGTGAGTAAATGCCTTTACATGATCTTGACATGTTTTAGTGGCTTGGCTATGCTTAATTTGTGGTTGGATAGCTTATTTTGATCATATGGGGCCAAAGGCTCATTTGCCATCATGAATGTTTAGCCCCCATGCTTCATCTTGTGGAGGGGCATAAGTTCCTTTTGTCGCAAAGACATTTCATGTACCAATTATAAATCTGAAAATGAAATGTAAATTGCTTGAAAATGTGCTCCCATGTCATATGTGCTAATTTTAATTTGCTTTGGTGTTAAACCGCTTGCATGATGCATACCAATGAGAAGTCTCATATATAGAAGTAGGCACATGGCTCGGTGGCTTTGACATGACATGAGGTGCTTGTGGGTGTTTATGATGGTCTTATGCTTAGAATGGTTGTCCTAGCATGAAGTTTGTGTGGCTTTGCCATTTTGACATGTTTTGCTCATGTTTAGGACTTTGCTCATGAGAGGGTGATTTTTCGCAAAATTGCTCAATTCTATCTTAGCTTCAATGGTTGTGAAACTTGGTGATCATGAAGTTGATGTCATTACGAAGCTATAGAGTATCTAACTTGCTCATTTGGACATGTGTAGCATCCTATGTTGAATTTTGTCTATTTGAGAAGCTCTAGGTTGCATTTTTGCATTTTTGGCTTGATTCATGCATTGTCAACAAGGGGAGAAGTTTGAGCATGTTTTGGCCTAACAATGCATTTAGAAGGTTTCCAAGTGGTTTCGAGCCATTTTGAGCTCAGCAGCCTGCCCTGCTGAGGTCACCGGTCCGACCGGTCGAGTGCTGGTCCCGTTTCATATGTTGAGCACCGTCTCGACCGGTGGTTGGACCGGTGAGGGTCGAAAAGTCAGCTGCCTGCTTTTGGAAGTGGTTTGCATGCATTCGCCGTGGGGAGTTGCATTGTTCGGGGGAGCTTGCATGTGTGTGGGGAGCTCTTTGTGGTTTTCGAGCTTTGGTTTGATGGTTTGTGCTCTTTGCTTGAGCATGGTTTTGTCTCGATGTGTCGAGCCGCTGTTCTTGCCTAAGGGGTCCGAGACTTGTCTTCTTCAAGTGATCTTGCTCTTTGCCTTTCTTTGGCTTTCGACGCTTGTTGGAGTTTCTTTTAGTCGCTTTTCTTTTCCTTTTCTTGGTTACCAAATGCAGGTGTTGTCAATGCACTCATCAAGGGGAGATTGAGAGCCGTGTGGTTCGAGGACCGGGATGGTCGCCTCGTGTGATGATGAGTGATTGACAACGTGGTGTGGACCGATTCTTGGCTAAGTATTGCAGGTGCAAAGGTGCGGCTTGACCGGTGCTTGGTGGTGAAGAACAAGCGAAAGGTCGCGTTGTGAGGCCTGTGTGGGAGAAGACAAGTAGGCTTGGTTCGAGGGACCCGTGGCCATGGGTCAAGTGCGGGCCGCATGGTGGCAAGAACGGCAAGATGAAGTCATGGACGCTTTCTTGGTTGAGCCTCAAAACCAAGGTCGAGCCGACTACGTGGGGAGCCGAGTCATGAGTGGTGATTGGCGAGGCTACACCGAAGTTCGCGGGTTTCCGTGGTTCACCGTAAAACCACCGGGTTCCTTGGTTGATCCACAAAGCCAAGACCTGACCGGTTCGGTGGGTACCGGCCCGACCGGTGAGGAGCACCGGCCCCGACCGTGTGCGCACGACGCAGCCCCAATCTTCAAGCGAGGACACGCTGCCGATCGCAAGGCTTGGCGCGAGGCTAAGCAAGTTTAAGGCCGGCCGGGCATCCGTCCGATGGAGCCGTAAACAAAGATTTTTCGCCCTTGAGGGGCATGTATCCCTAGTTAGCTAGTAAGGGTATTTTAGTCTTTCGGTTGCCTCCATATAACCCAAGTGGTGAGAGGATGGCAGCCATCTCTTGGAACCCTAGCTCATTTGGTTTTCCTATTTTCCTTCCTATTTTCCTTAGGATTTTCGTAGGACTAGCTTGAGAGCTTCATGGTGAGATCTTGTGAGAGGGAAGGATGATCGGGCTGCAAGCTAGACCTTGTATGAACCTCTTTGGTATGTATAGATGATTCGCGTGGTTCCTCAAGGCTTGGATGTGTCTTTCCGTTTCTCCTTTTTGGTGATTTTCGAGTCCTTTCTTGGCGATTTTCTTGGAGCGATTTGAGGCCTTTCTCTTTGGGATTTGGTGGGGATGTATGCATGAACCCTTCGTGGTTCTTTTCCCTTTGATTCCCCTCCTAAATCCGTGAGCAAAGGGTCTCGATTTTGGGGTTTTCGTGACTCTAGGGTTAGAGGCGTTCTTGGTAGGATTTCTTCGATTCCTCTTGATTTAGCAAGTTTTGGTGGACCAAATCTTGGCTATGGAGTACCCATGAGGTGTTCCTACTATCCCCAAAGTCTTACACAAACCGTGGAGCGATTCGGAGATCGGGAGTTGGATTTGGGGAGTTGACCCAGCAGGTCTTTGTTCATCCCCGAAGCCCGGCCGACGGCTCGACCGCCACCGGCCCCGATCAGTGCAGGCTCTATGGGTTTTGCCTCGGGTGAACGTTCGGTGAGTTCATTGTAGTCCCGTTGCTCTTTGTTTCAAGTTTGGGTGGTTTAGACTCGGTAGGCCTGTTTGGTGGATTTGGGGTTTCCTGGCTTGAACCGGTCTGACCGGTGAGCTACATCGGCCTGCCCGGTGAGCTACATCGGCCTGACCGGTGTAGGGGCCTTCTGTGGAAGTTCACATGTTTTACCAGGGGGTCCGACCGGTCCAGCTCACCGACCGGCAGGTCGATGGTGCTCGAGTGGTGCGCTGCGTTCTCAGTCCGTGAAGGTGGTTGTTGGTTCCTAGGACCAGTAGCACTCCAGTGGCTGCGTGGTCTTGGCCAACTTGGGTAGTTGAGTCGGAGATGTGATTTGGAAGCCGTGTTCGTCCTGTTGGAGTTCTCATCTCCTTCGAGAAGAATTTTTATCGGCTCCCATTCACTCCCCCCCTCTCTAGTTCGCCTAATCGGTCCTTCAGGATTCCCACATCACATCGGCGGGTAGAATAGCTTCGGAGTCGTAGACCAAGAAGTAGGCGACCGCCTGGCTTAGTAGGGTCAGGCCCCGAGTGCATTGGGTAGTTCGTTGATCGACTTGCCTCCTCTGGTGTTAGCTGCATCGTGCAATTGCTTCTCGAGGGCATCAAGTACCATCCCATTGGCGTGTTCCACCTGGCCGTTAGTGCGTGGGTGGGCGACTGAGACATATCGGACGTCGATCCCGCTGTTCTCGCATGATTCTCCCATGGTTGTTGAAATTGGAACCCAAGTCTATGATGATGGGGTAGTAGTGATCCACAAGTTCATCCAAGAAGTCGAGTACAGGTGCCCACGTAACCGCTTGACTTCGATCCACTTGGTGAACTTGTCGATGGCCACCAACTCTCCTCCTCCTCTGTTTGGCCAGCCCAATCATGTTGAGCACCCAGCAGGCAAAGGGCCAGGTTGGCGGTATGGTGACTAACTTGTAGGCCAGGACGTGTTGTTGCTTGGCGAAGAATTGGCACCCTTGGCATCTTCTGACGAGTTCTTCGGTGTCGCCCAGAGTTGTGGGCCAGTAGAAAGCTCATCGGAAGGCTTTGCTCACCGCGATAGGATGGGATGCGTGGTGCACACCGTGGATCTCCTCCAACATGTCCTTGTCTTCTTCCCACTTCATGAGTACTGTCGCACCCGCTTGTAGAGCTTGTCCCCGACTAGTAGGTAGGTCTTGGCTCGGCAGACGAGTTGTTCTACCTCGTTCTTGTCAGAAGGGATCTTCTTATCGCGGATGTAGTCGATGAAAGGTTGCCTCCAGTCCACGTCGATCATCATGACCTGACCTCGATCGGAGATGGCCCGGCCGCGGGTCGCGGTGGATGGATGCGTGGCTCGTGGACTAAGACTCCGTGTGCTTGAGCGAGAACCAAGCTTGGTAGGAGTTCGCCCGCAACGTTGTTGTCGCGGATGACGTGATGGAACTCGAGACCATAAAACTTGTTCTCAAGCTTGCGGACTTCTAGACAGTAGGCGTCCATGTTCTCCTTGTTGCGGTCCCATGAGTTGTTGACTTAGTTGATAACCATGGCGTAGACTGTGCTAATGCCTGATGCCAGTGAAATTGCGGAGCCCTGCGTAGCCTCATCTTTGTTGTTTGAGACCTTCCAAGATCCGGGATGTGATGTACTTGAGTTTGTTCGCCTTTGGGAAAATCAGGAGTACCCACGCACCCTCGAGCTTGAGTGAGTCAAAATACATCACCCAATGCTGGCTCTACAGGTGTGGGTAGTTGATTCTCCCGCCACCGCCATGAAGTCGACTAGTGCTTGAGACTTGATAGTGGTGCGTGGCTTGAAGTCGATGTTGAGGGCGCCAAGCTCGACCGCCCACTTGGAGATTCTCCCCTTGCATGCGGAGTATATCACCGAGCGGTGGTATCGTGATGATGGTGATCTACCTCTCAGTAGCGGTAGCTTCCGCGAGGTGATGAGGACGTGCTGCCTTCTTGGGCCGTGATGATCGACTGGCACGAGGACGAAGTAGGACCTTGCTTGTGATTGGATTGGGCCAGGAGGAGCGGCCTTGATCTTCTTGGTCGGCGTGATGGCGAGAGCACATGAGTAGTCGCGAGGGATGAGCGAGCGAGGGCTCCTATGGGGGCCGTGAGGACCCGGGCTTCCAAGTGGTCTAAGTTGCGGAGCTTGGTCACGGCTCCATTCACGTGAACTTCTCTTGGTGCTTGAGTAGCTTGAAGAAGGGTAGTCTTCTCGGGTTGAGATGAATCTGGAGGCCGCCATGCGTTGCTTGACATCCTTGATGTGGGGAGCTTCCATGTTTGTGATGGCGGAGATCTTCCGAGGTTGGCAGATGCGGGGGATGGCGGTCCTGGTTTGGATGCGATGATGGGATGAGGTTGAGAAGGGAGGATGAAAAGATTAGCGATGGAGTGTCGGAGCTGATCAGTCCTCACCAGTGTGCTTCCGCGTCGAGCCCTGCTCTTTAGCGGATGGCGTGATGGACTTCTTGGCGACGTCGTCTTCACATAGATGTTCACGTCTTTGCGTGAGTGGTCGCCAAACTTTGGATAGTCTTGATGGTCGGCTTCTTGCTTATGAAGAAGCAATCTGTGACCATTCATCGTATTATCATGGTTAGTCTTTTCTTGCTTGAGCCACCCTCTGTTTCCTTGACATTGCATTGGGTACTTGATTGGTTGCTGCGAGCTCCACGACTTCGGTGTCACAGTCGTAGGAAACCTTCAAGTCCCCTTGCAGCGTGAGTACTCCGGCGGCACTTGGCATTTTGAGTACCATGTACACGTAGTGGGGGATCGCCATGAACTTGGCAAGAGCTAGTCTGCCGAGGATGGCGTGATAGGAGGTTTCAAAGTTCGCAACCTCGAACTTGATGTACTCGGTGCGGTAGTTCTCCTTGTCCCGAAGGTAACTGGCAGAACCACTGAGCCAAGTGGTATAGCCGCGTTGCTTGGGACGATGCCGTAGAAGGGCGACGTGCTCTTGGTGAGCATGCCGGTGATGTCGAGCTTCATCTTCTTCAAGGTCTTGGTGAACAGGACATTGAGTCCACTTCCACCGTCGATGAGTACCTTGGTGAGTCTAGAGCCTGCGACTACTGGATTCAGGAGAAGTGGGAAATGTCCTGGTTCAGAGAAGCTTGTCCATTGTCCATTGTCCATTGTAGGCACCGCTGGTTCAATGTTCAAGACTTCCCGCAGGGTGAGCTTCTGAGCTCGCTTGGTGGGTAGTCCGCCGAAGAGGACATTCACCGTCTTGTCGAGTTCTTGGAAGTCGCCGTTGCCTTCGTCGAATTTCTTCTTGCCCTTCTTGTCGTGATGGTGTCGTGGCTTAGGGACATCATTGAGTGCCCGCCGGAGCTGGTAGCACTGATCGGTGGTATGATTGCCATCCTGATGCCACGAGCACTTCTCTTTGAGCAAGTCTCTGAAGCCGCCGGAGGTCATCTTGGAGCTGTCCTTCGTAGGGCACTGTACAGCCACGACAATGTTGTCTGGCTTGTGCTTGCGGTTAGGACCCGAGTAGTTGTTATTGTTATTGTTGTTGTGGCGACCCCCTTGATCCTTGTTGTTGTTGCCGCCTGTGTTGTTTTTGCTCTTGCCGCGAATGGAGTCGTACTTAGCATTCGCCTTGTCCTCCTCATCGGCCCATGAAGTGATCATGTCCTTGAGCTTGGTGACTGAGCTTGGGCGGTGGCGACCGAAGTCTTCGAAGGTGCGATAGTGGTAGAGACCATCTTGGAAGCAGTCGATGACTTCTTTGTCAGTGACGTCGACTACGGCGCACGCTTCTCGAAAAAGCGATGCATGTACTGGCGGAGGGTCTCGCCTTGCTCCTGCTTGACCATCGCTAGATCCATGCGAGTACTCGAGCGCCCCATGGCACCCGCGAAGTTGCTGGTGAACTGCGCCTTCAGCTGGTCCCACTCGTCGATCGAGTTCTTGTCAAGCAACTCGCGCCATGTGAGTGGAGCCTGATCCAGACAGAAGGGGAAGTAGAGACACTTGGTGTCGTTGTTGCCACCAGCGTTCTCAATGGCCAGCGCGTAGCACTTGAGCCACTGAACTGGGTCTTGCTTCGCATGGTACTTGGTAATCCCGAGAGGCTTGAACTTCTGGGGGAGTAGCAGAGTGTGAAGCTGTGGAGAGTAGGCGGGGAAGCCGTCATTGTCGCTGACATTGGTAATCTTCTTGGCGCGGCGTATCTCGTCGATCTTGTGGCAGGCGTCGTAGCCACCACGTTCGTAGCCGTCGGCGTCGCTGTTCGCGTGGCTTCGGCCTCCGCGATCGCCGGCGCCGCCGCCTCTTCTGCCGGCACCATGGGAAGAGCTACCACTGCTGCCGCCACCGCCACCGCCGCTTGCGCCACACTGTGAGGGTCCTCCCCGAGGCTCTGGAGCGGTTGGGGTTTGGTGCGTGTTCACCACGGACGCGGTCGGGTCGACTAGTGGCATCATGATTTGCGGCTCCGGTGATCCTGTTGTCGACCCACATGAAGTAGGCGTCTTCCGCGAGTCTGGCAATAAGGTCGCCTACACGATGCCCCTAGACAGCCCGCCCTATCCTGTTGATAGACATACGACACCCGCACCTGGAAACATTTCCAGGTGCGCGTGTTTTACCCGCTCTTAGAAACCGCTATTTCTAAAAGCGACAGCTAGGAGCGGGTTTCGCGCCCGCACCTAGAAATGTTGTTTCGCAAACTCCTAAAACCATTTTTGTAGTAGTGTACAATACTGGAACTGATGGCAAGGCTGTACATCTTGTAAGATTGGACGAAGGTCAGGAAGAACCCGAAGATGAGAAGTAGTAGAAAAAAACAAAAAAGCAAAGATTTGAGGGGGATGAAAAAAGAGCTAAACCATTGCAGCACATGAAAAGAATAAAGCACAGCGAAGATAATCATCTCTAAGGGTTTGAACGAAAGAAGAAGAGGAATAGGTGCATTGTTTGCGAGACAACCAAGATGTCTTCGCACAGATAAAAATAGATCTGAAAGAGATATCCTGAAATGTTATCGAACACAAGCTAAATGGAGACCACAAAGTGCCACCGGAGGGAAAAAGTTAAGAGTCATATCTCCTGAAAAAGAAGCCGCTGCGCAGCGCGAAGTGCATAAGCTGTTAGAAGCGGGGTTTATACGAGACGTGCAATTCACAACATGGTAATCCAAAATAGTCATTGCGCTGAAGAAAAATGATGATCAGAGGATGTGCATTGATTTCACTTCCCTGAACAAGGCGTGCTGAAAGATGCTTATCTCTTGCCCAGAATCAGTGTCTTAGTAGACGCATCAGCAGGCTGTGAAAGAATGTCGATACTTGATTGCGTAGACCTTCGGGCATTCTAACAAACAATACACTCCTGTTCGCACCCAAAATTGGCAGGTCTCATCCACCGGCCAGTCAGACCAGTGTGGTTAAAGTCCATGAAATCCTATTCGGACTTCACCATTGGATAGGTCTCATCGAGTAGATCAAAATCCATATGTGGAACGTCCAAATTGGAGTCCGGATGAGGGAGATATGACTTCTCCAAGATCTACACGCCGGGTGCACCGGCCCGTGCCCTCACCCGTCGCCGGTGCCTCCCCGATTCCGAGCTAAATTGAGGAGTCCTGATAGATTAGGCTTGTAAAAGGATTTCCTTGTGGGGCAAGACCTCCCCACCCTATAAATATAAAGGGCCACGACCGATTGAGGTTCATCATCCAATCGATCAAACATATTTACCTTTTATTGTCTCGTATTTACTTTTACCTCTTCCCAACTTTTCCAATCTACTATTTGCTGTTCTTCCTTCGTCTCCGCGACGTCTGGCGTTCTAGGTGGCCTTGCCGACCCTAGAGCAACCCCGTGCATCTCCCACGACGGGATCCCGCCCGGGCGGCGTTCGGAGGTCTACGCCGGAAATCTCCCGACGACCGGCCGAGCCGGTCTACCCTACCGTCGGCGGTGTCGGCGTAAGGCGCGACAGCTGCCTTTGCGTCTGAGGTGCCAACAAATTGGCAACTCATTTGGCGGGCGAAGATCTGGCTATCCTAACCGATCTATCTAACTCCGGCGACATGTCTCAATGTGAGCTAGACAAGGGAAACATCATCGATTTCACGGATGAAGAGCTCTCATCCGAGGATCGTCAAGCCATGGAGGACTTCATGAAGCAAAGGGCGACGAGATCGCCGAAGTAGAAAAGCTCATGAGGCGAAGTGAAGAGGATCGACTTCACTACTTGTCGCACTTCAAGAAGACTCGCGAAGGCAAGGTGAAGAAGATCAAGGACATCACCTTCGACACTCCACCGCCTGAGGTACCACCCAATGTGAGCACATCATCGTCTCCATCCTCTTTTGTTATCATCAATGATCTTACTACTATGATGGATAGCTTTCGTTTGTCTATGATTGAAAATATGCAAAACATGGTAGATAAGAGTCTAGGTAAACGAGTAGAGGGTGATGATAATGTTGCATCTGGTTCTAAAACCGTAGCACCTCAGACCCCACCTATTAATTCATCGGCTGCACAAACAATTAATCCTCAGTATGGTATGCCGTTGAATTATTTTTGACAAACACCACCGCTGTTTGGTCGAAACAGGCATCGGTCGATCGATGGGTCCGACCGGTCAGACCGGTGCCGGCGCTATGGTGCCTTTTCCCTCGTCTCCGGAACCTATAGTTACTATTCCTCCCGTTCAGGCCGCTTCTGGCCGATCTGGTGGGAATACCTCAGTAGGTCAAGGTATTCCGATTATGGTTCAGTTTGAGACAGGCGTTGGGTATGGTTACGCACCTAATCCCCAAGTTAATAGCCGTTTGCAACATCATACTTCGCTCGTACCGCGGCGAATATGGTGCAATCGAATGCTTCCACTACGCCAATGCGAACCACCATCCAGGAAGTCATCGATAGGTTTAATGCCAATCTTGCTAAACAAATGAAAGATGACTATGGGATAGAAGTGAAAAATAAAAATCTTTCATATAGAAAACCGTATCCTTCTAGTTTTGATTCGGTTCCCTATCCTATTAGTTGGCGTTGTCCCGAATTTGTGAAGTTTAATGGGGATGATAGCAAAACTACGTGGGAGCATGTTAGTCAATATCTTGCTCAACTAGGAGAAGCTAGTGCCATAGAGGAAATAAGAGTGCGTTTATTTTCTTTATCTTTAACTGGCAATGCTTTTTCATGGTTTGCTTCATTACCTGTTAACTCTATTCGCACTTGGGAATAATTAGAACAAAAATTTCATGACCACTTTTATAGCGGAGATAATGAGTTAAGGTTGAGTCATTTAACATCGGTTAAGCAAAAGCATGATGAACTCACTAGTTACATTAGGAGGTTTAGAGAAACCAAAAACCGTGGTTATAACCTTGTTATCTCCGAAAGGGATCTTGCTGAATTAGCTTTTAATGGTTTGCGATCCCATATTAGAGAAAAATTAGAGGGTCATGAATTTATTGATGTTGCCCAAGTCTTAGTGAGAGCTTTAGCTCATGAAAGCCGAAGCAAAGATACTCGGCTCAAATCAAATCGATCGTCCTAATATACATATGCTGAGATTATGAATCATCGGACGATGAGAGTAAAGAAGTGTGTCTTTGCTGAATTTACTTGGTTACCTAATGATAAAGCAAACACTTGTGCTTCTCTTAAGCCGGCTCATAAGAGTCGGGATGAGATGAAATTTACTTTTGATGTGGCTAAGTGTGATAAAATATTCGATGAGTTATTTAAGTCGGGTAAAATTAAAATGTCTCACACTATACCACCTATTGATCAATTAAAAAAGGCGTGCATATCGTAAATTTCATAATTCTTTTCTCATGCTACCAATGATTGTAATACTTTTAGTCAAATACAATCGGCCATTAATGAAGGTCGTTTGAAATTCCATGAGATGCAAGTCGACGAAAATCCTTTCCCTAATAGTGTCTTTGTTAATGCTCTTGAGTTGTCAAATCCTAAGGTGCTTATTCGGCCGGATCAAGCCGAAAACGCTAAAGGAAAGAATGTGATCATTGGAAAGCAAAGACACGATGAGAGGCAGCCTCTGGAGGTGATCCCCAAGGTTTCAGTGACTTCAACGCTTGGGGGGCAAGACAAGATCAAGGCGGTAGGTCTTTGCGTCGGCCGTGCAGTGCTCGAGTGCCCAGAGGTGATGGTCCAAGCCCAAGAAAAAAGAAAGGCCGAGTTTTAATGAGCTCCTGGCCAAATATAAGAGGGAAGGAGCTATTAAGGATCGAAGTAATCAGCCAATCGGTGCTAAGGGCGTAAAAGCACCACTAAGACATAAAGGTATTCATCACCAATGAGGTAACTTTTCACAATATCCTTTTGTTGGATCTGCCATCGTCTTGGTATTATCCTTGCTATTATTCACTGCTGATTATAGTAGTATGTACATGAATTCATATATGATTCAATATCCTGTTGCATACTCAAATTATAATGCATCACAAAGACCGATTGTTTGCAATAGCAATCTGGTCAAAAATAATGTATGTACTACTATTAAGCAAGGTGAGAATAGCAACAAGCAAAATGCTAAGGAGATGCGGTGAGGTGGTGTCCCTCGTGCTTGTCTCATACTCAAAAAAGGAGGTTGCAAAGATTACGTAAGCGAGGAGTAATGGAGCAGCAGATTGAAGAGAAGCCAGCCAAGTCAACACGGACCCGGAAGGAGTGGAGACCGAAGCAGGCGTAATCCTCGACTTGAGTAAAATATGCGTACGGCCGTTGTTTTGTTAAACATCGTCCTAAGTATTTTTTTAGTTTAGAAAGATATTTTTTGGCACGTATCCTTTGCCAAAAAACAAGGGGGCATATGTTCGCACCCAAAATTGGCAGGTCTCATCCGACCAAATCCAGGAGCCCCACCGGTCAGACCGGTGTGGTTAAAGTCCACGAAATCCTATTTGGACTTCACCATTGGATAGATCTCGTCGAATAGATCAAAATCCATATGTGGAACGTCCAAATCGGAGTCCGGATGAGGGAGATATGACTTCTCCAAGATCTACGCCGGGTGCACCGGTCGACCGGTGCCCTCACCCGGTCGACCGGTGCCTCCCCGAGTCCGAGCCAAATTAAGGAGTCCTGATAGATTAGGCTTGTAAAAGGATTTTCTTGCGGGGCAAGACCTCCCCACCCTATAAATATAAAGGGCCACGGCCGATTGAGGTTCATCATCCAATCGATCAAACATATTTACCTTTTATTGTCTCGTATTTACTTTTACCTCTTCCCAACTTTTCCAATCTACTATTTGCTGTTCTTCCTTCGTCTCCGCGACGTCTGAAGGCGTTCTAGGTGGTCTTGCCGATCCTAGAGCAACCCTACGTGCGTCTCCCTGATGGGATCCTGCCCGGGCGACGTTCGGAGGTCTACCACCGGAAATCTCCCGGCGACCGGTCTAACCGGTCTACCCCACCGGTCTGACTGGTGTCGACGTAGAGGCACTGCGACAACTGCCTTTGCGTGCTGTTGGCTCCAGAAGGTGCCAACAACTCCAAACAGTGCGAGACGGCTCGACTATGGCAGCTTATTTCTTGGTGCCTACCATTCCTATGTTTGTCCCATCCATTGTGGCTGCACGTCATTCCTTCGTCCTCAAATTTCCCTGTGGTCTAGCTGTTTTGTGGCGAGACAACATATATGTTACCATTTCAAGAATAAAACAGTTTGGCTATACCGTGGGTGCGTAGAAGGCATAACCGGTTACATAATGTAGTTACATGTTGAGCATAACCACGCACAATATTTTCTTCAGGATTTCCGTTAGCTTCAGATTTGCTTATTGGGAAACAAGAAACAACTCCGAGTAGCATTTAAAACCACGGATGAAAAGTCAACAAAAATAAGTTGGGGGACAAATAATTCAGACTTGTAGCTAAAAATTATAAGTTAACACACAATTTTTTTTTTGAATTCACAATTTTGCACACATAAAAACCTCCAGAAAATACGGGATGATACAGAATGCATGAATAGTACTCCTAAATTTCCTGCAGCCTTTCATTTCAATAGCATGATTTAAAAATGCGTTCTTCTTCTTCTTCTTCTTCTTCTTCTTCCTCCTGCATTTCTACAGCTTTCTCTTTCGCTTCTATTGCATCATGCTTTCTCATTGGTTTCAAACTAAAGGGCTGCTCTATCTCCATTTTATATTATTCTTTTCCTCCTAGAATGTGGTGGTGGATAAGTACGATGGGCTTGTATTAAATGTTTGATAATGATGTTGGTGTTGACTTGTGGGTGTTGGAGATGCTAAACACTATTATATATCTCCTTATCACTGCTAACCGTCAAACCCCCATTGCCGCCAGCTTGGAGGTTCGGTGGATATAGGTCAGCGGTGATGTGTATTAAGAAAGTAAAAGAACAAGCAAAGTGCCATATCCGGCCACCACGCCCCATGGCTGCAGTGAAATAGTGCACATTAGAGATCATAATAATTTATCCTGACTGCTTATTAAACGTGTCAACAAGTCACAGGCAAAATGGTGTCATGCATGATTCAGGAACACTGCATTCATGCACGTTACACTAACAAAATATATATACAACATTGATCCTTTCAACACATAGAAGTACAAATGATGAAAATAAAATCTTATTCCTAATTTAATTACAAATTTGACCAGAGCCGCAACAGTCACGTTCTTTTCAGTAGTTTCAAGCTCCCATGAATCTCATATCCAATGGCGGAACTGGAGAGAAAAGTCAAAGGGGGGCGTATAAACATTCAACGACTCAAGCATTTAGCAATTAACGCTAATTTCTCAATGTTCATGCAAGTATACAATACCTAGTCATGACTATATAAAGTAATTAAAAAAT
Source organism: Cenchrus purpureus (assembly GCA_022644695.1). Lineage (NCBI taxonomy): Eukaryota > Viridiplantae > Streptophyta > Magnoliopsida > Poales > Poaceae > Cenchrus > Cenchrus purpureus. The sequence goes on along the minus strand of CP053460.1, from coordinate 131,203,682 downwards.
CCTTAATGATAATACACAAAAGCAAATAGTTTGCAAAGGTCAATATACCTTGTTCGTTTAAATTTCACCTGAGATTCTTCACCTTGTTGGATTATAAATTAATTGAATTTCTGTGACCTTCATTGCAATTTCTCTCAGTATAGGATAATAAATTAAATCGAAAATAGTTGGATTATAGAGTAGGGAAACAGACTTGGTTACATTACTTTGAGTTTGGGGAGAAACATAAGAGGCTTGTTGATTATCGATGTCGATAATAATCAGGTAGTAAAAGAAAATTAGTTTGTTGGGGGTAGTCATGGTCCGTGCCCCCACCACCACCACCGCCACCCAGTTCCGCCCCTGCTCGCGTCCATGATATGGGGAGGTTACATCAGTAGTTGTTTAAATCTTTCATTGTTATTCAAACTAGCAAATGTGTTCGTATGTCATTGCTATTTGGTGAAGAGTATTCATCGGAAAGGGATTATGATCGACTTGCATAGCATGAAAAGTCAAACGACCTTCATTAATGGCCGATTGCACTTGTTGACGAAATACATTTCAATCATTAGTTGCATGAGAATAAGAGTTATGTTATTTATAATAAGCACGTCTCTTTAACTCTTCTAGTGGAGGTATAGTATGAGTTATTTTAATCTTCCCAGCTTTCAACAACTCATCAAAAATTCTATCACACTTGGCTACATCAAAAGTAAACTTAACTTCTTCTTGTCGATTCTTAAGGGCCGGCTTTAAAGAATCACAAGTGCTAGATTTATCTTTATTTGACCATACAAATTCAGCAGTTAAAACATCATTGCCTTCATCGTCCGAATAATCGGATGCATAATAAACAGGATGATTAGACTTTTCATTGGTTTTTTGTGAACTCTTAGATTCCTTAACTCGGTTTTCATTAGCTAAAGCTTTTTGCCACAACCGACTAACATCTAAGAAATCTTGACCATCTAGCTTCTCTTTATGGATATCAAGCAAACCAGAATAAGCAAGATCAGCTAGGTCTCTATCAGAAATTGTCAAACTATAGCATCGGTTTCTAGTATCTCTAAATCTTCTGATGTACTCAGAAACAGATTCATTAGATTTTTTCCTAACCGATACAAGATGTGACAATTTCAACTCGTTTCACCGATGTAAATAATCATGAAATTTATTTTCTATATCCGAAAAGTGTAAAGCGAGTTGGGTGGCAAAAAAAAACCTTGTAAATGCAGAAGACCCGATAGAGATAAAGGAAACAATTTCATTTTGCAAATATCATTAGAAGCATGCACCACCTTTGTATAGTAAATTGGCCTATATGCTCTAATGTACTTCTACCATCATCCCCACTAAATTTAGTAAACTCTGGTATTTTAAATCCTTGTGGGTATGAGTTATACTCATAATTCTCAGGATACGGTCTTTGATACGACCGACTCTTAGTTTTAGGCTCTGTACCAAAAGTTTGTCTAAATATTTGGAGCATCTCTTCTCTAAATCCCTCCATCCCTAAAGCGGTTCTAGGTCTAGCCGATCCAGGATGTGGTGCTCGATTTATAGTAGGTTGTGGTGTGCTATATGTTGATGCTTGGTTCGACAATGTATTAGGAACATGCTGCAATGAACTATTATGAACATATGTACTTATGGGTGGCTCGCCATATACAACCGTATGCGGCATCATGGCATTAGTAGCGGCCATTGTACTCCCTCCACCAGCCGAAGCACCAATAGTGCTACGGCTATGTATGTGGTGGATTGGAGGTACACCAATAGGGACTTTAGGTATATGCAAGTCTGAAAAATTATCTAGTGTGCTATCTTTAGAATTTTCGGTATTAGAAGTAGATGCATTAATATCATTACCAGAAAATTGTTTACCAAATTTGGCTTCTATACAATATAAATGAGAATTAATCGTAGATTCAAAGTTTTCACACATGGCAACAAATTTGTTATTTAAGCTAGCACTAACAGCCCCATCAATTATATTTGCAATATCTGAATTATCTTCAGGAGGAACATCAGATTGTACCTTGAGCGCAAGAACATTGATGACGACATCCTTGTCCTTCTTGACGTTCCCTTGTCGATCCATGGAGACCTGCGAGATGTATTACTTCATGGCTTCTTCTTCCAACTCTAGGATCTCCTACTCCTTTTGTTCACGAATCTTCCTCCTGACTTCAGCAAATGCTTTTTGCTCTTCCGATGTTTGCTCAACATTCGGCCTTGCAATGGTTTGGGCGTCAACCTCAGAAGGTACAGGTTGTTTAGCGGCCATGGTAGTCGATTGATCTTCCTTCTTCCCCAGCGGAGACGCCAATTTGGTGGCACAAGTGTCCGACCAACAAGCACGCAGAGGGGCTCGTTGTAGCACCTTTGTGTAGGCACCGATCAGACAGTGTGGGTCACCGGTCAAACCTGCCCAGGTCGACGGTGAAGGTCACCGGTCGGACCTTTCTTGAGATGAACCGTGAAGACCTCCGACGTCGCCGGGCAGGATCCGTCAGGCGGGCGCAAGTAGGGTTATTCTAGGGTCGGCAAGGCCAACTAGAACGCCCTGAATCGACGTAGAGACGAAGGAGAAACAACAAGTAATAGATTGGAAAAGTTTAAGGCAAAGGGAAAGGTAAAAATATAAAAGTAGATTGATTTGATCGATTGTCCCTTAAGAAAATCCTTTTACAAGTCTAAATCTATCAGGACTCCTTGTTTCGGTTCGGACAGGGGAGCACCGGTCAGACCGGTGCACTCGTCGTGCAGATCTTATATAAGTCATATCTCCCTCATCCGGACTCCGATTTGTACATTCCACATATGAATCTTGATCTACTCAACGAGATCTATCAAATGGTGAAGTCCAAATTTTGGGTGCGAACAAATACATTGTTAAATTTCTTTGGAGATCTGCTCTGGTCTGATCGAAGAAGATATTGCTACATTCTTTTGAAAATAATGGTATGCTCATTCTAGATAATTGTAATAATTTTAATATAAAATTTTAAAATGCTAGCGCAATTATATTCGAACTTGGCTGTTACATTACTCGTCATGCAAAATAGAAGATGTATACAAGAAAGAACTTGGCTGTTACCACATGCAAAATAGAATATATGCATGCATCACATCATACCAGCTACTAGACCATATCCAGCTGTCATGCAATAAAAAGACTGCTGTGCCGAGATCCTCCGCGTGTCTTCATTTCAGATAAATATTCACTACTAGGATTGTGTTGATACATGACGTTATCAAATGGTCACAGACGCCCTAAAAACTGTCATAGGTAACTATCTGTGAGAGTCTAGAAATCTGTCATGGAATCCGCGTCATAAATCTTCTTCGCTGAAAAAACCGTCACAGACATGCTGTATCGGTGACGACCACAACCGTCATGGAATCGTTGTTCGGCAAGTTTATAAATAGCGACTACAGCATATAGTGACGAAATAGGACGTCATGAACACTGTTCCATATCAGCACTGTTAGGTCAACTAGGTGAGGTGGATGCTGACGTGGCTGACCATGACATGTCAGCATTTTTTATTTATTTATGTTGTGCTAGGCCCATTCAACCCATTATTCATTTTGGTTTGTGCCCAACCCATTATTTATTTTGGTTTGTGCTCAGCCCATTATTCATTTTGGTTTGGGCTCACATCCTAGCGGTGCCACAATTTAACAAGCCCATTGAACAATGGCATAGATAAATTAAATATAATAATAATACTAGTAGTTCACACCCAGAATACAATCAGTTTTGTACAGTGCTCAAACAAAGGATGCTAATACAATAATAATACAGTAGTTCACACCTAGAATACAATCAGTTTTGTACAGTTCTCAAACAAAGGAAGCTACGTGTCTTCCAAAAAAATTATCCACTTAGACTTTAGTGCTCGTAGTAGTACTCCAGATCACATAGATAAAATGAAAATCCACAGGTTCACCAATCCTGATAGCGATTGAATGTGTTTTTGCCTCTGCAAAATAAAAGTCGCCATCAATTGATTGCCAGTGAAATACATGTAATCCACCTACACAGGCTCACCAAATCCAACAACATTTTTTTATTTTAATCGTTCCATGATTTAATCTGATAATATTTTTTATTTCATTAATCTGGTTAGGAACAAAAGAATCAAAGGAAAGGATCAGTCGGCCAAAAGAAAATTCAATACCTGCACAGTATAATAAATCCATATGCCTCTAAAAGCATGCCAAAAAATGGCCAACCGTTAAGAACCAGAAAAAAACCAGCACCAAATGAGATAGTACCCTGTCACTAGAGCAGTTAAAAAGAATAATGAGACGTTACACATGTTTAAGGGCCACAACCCTTGCAAATACAGTAGTTTCAAAACCTTGTAGTTCTTTGTCTTGGTGAAGAACTGAATAGTTGATTTCAGACCAATTGTCAAACCCAAACCTGACAGGAAAAGAATCTATAATGGCATCAAGAGAAAAGGTGAACCATACGCACAGTGAGTTAACAAATTAAGATCCTCAAAAGATTCAAAAGCAAATTACAAAATGGAATTTCACTTACATTGCCCTTGTCAAAGAAGAAAACGATGCCTAGAAAGGAGAAGAATATTGCAAAGCCGGTCAGGCCTCGCCCAATCTCTGTCCATGATGAAATTCAGACATCACTGATCAGTGAGTTGGAAGAATAGACTGTAATATCTATACCAGCAAAGTCTATAACTTATTATCCTATAATGTATAAACGGATCTAATATGATATATTTGAAATCTATGGCAGCATTTGACACTTCCACTTTTATAGTTAGAAATGGATCTGATCTGAACAAAACCAAAATAGCTAACGTATCTTTGTAATAAAAAACAAGATGCACGGATACACTAATTGATAACCAGGCACTAGAATATTTTCTAGTTCTCTTCTGCTTGCTGGCCAAATCAAGGTATTGTCGAGTTAGGCGGACGAATCAATTAACGAATCCAACAATTTCTAAGTGAATCGAAATGAAATCAGATCGATATGTGGCGTGGGATCAGATCAAGACACAGTGAGGGATAGGCAGAATCTCACTGATTGATGGCTATGGTCTGATTCTTTGAGATGGGCTTCTGGAGCTTGAACCGCGCAGACTCCAGGTGCTTCAACTGCGCAGGTTGGTGGTGGTGGTGGCGCTGCTGGCGCCTACCCCACCGCCACTTCACCTCAGGCTGGGGGGAACAGAGGAACCACACGCACATCAACAAGATACAATGCAATGCAAGAACCAGCAGCAGCCAGCAGGCGCGAATCTTTATTTCTTTTGGAAGATGTGGAGCATAGAGATGGATGGACCTGGGAGAAGAACTGAAGGAGCTGCGGGTCGAAGCCGTAGTCGCTGAAGTGGTCCGACTCTAGCTCCGGCTCGGCGGCGGATGGCGCCGGGAACGGGACAGCAGGAGCACTCACGACCACCGCCACTCGCTTCTTCCCCATCACTGTCAGATTGTGCGTCGCCATGGATGCGAGTGGGGAGGGGACGCCGCCGACGGTGTGGATGACGAGCTGCAGTAGCCGGCTGCTGCCGTCGCGCCTCCCACTTTGCGCCTCCCGCCGCCGCCGCTGCTGCCGCCGCGTCGACCCGCCTGGCCGAGGAGGGAGGCGAACGCGGGGAGCCCGCGAGGCACACGCTCGGGGTTGTGCCCCAACGCATAGCCGGCCGCCGATCTGGTGCGGGGGAGGGCGCGGGCATGGGGGAGAGGGCTCTGCCACCGAATCTGGAGGGGGCGACGGGAGGAAAAGGGAGCGGCTGCCGGAGAAGTGAGCGGCGACAGAGAGGAGTGAGGAACGACAGAGTGAATTTTGCCTAGGGTTTCAGTTGGGAAGTCTTCTTTTATACTTAGTGGCGTGAAATGAGAGCCATTTGATCTTGAATCGACGGTCAGAAAAGTTTGGGCTAAGCCCAGTAACTGATCAATTTTGACGTTTAGGCCCATTACTGCCCAGTTTTTATTATTTATAATTTATATTAAAGAAAGTGTTGATGAACATTGTTCACTAATGGACACATCTCTCATGGATGTGACACACTTCATGAAACTATGTGTGAGATGTGTCAGTTTGAACTAACATTCCGAACACTTTCTCTAATGAAAAAAATGATATATACAACACTTGTAGATCTTGATGAGTTGATCAAAGTTGGTATTCATGACTTTTCTAGTTGAGACCATCTAGATTTTCAAAAACTGGTTTGGAGCTGTCAAAATTTGAAAATTCAAAATTTAACTTGGTCAAACTTCGCCAAATGAAAAGTTGACCAAAATAACAAATTTAGATCTAGATGAGTTCAACAAAATTGGTATTCATGACTTTTCTATTTGGAACATTCTAGAATCTCAAATACTTGTTAGAAGGTTGCATGTTTTTGAAATTCAAACTTTGATTTAGTCAAACTTTGCCAAACGAAACACTAAACCACTTCAAATGACAATGTTTTGAATACAAAATTGTTAGCACTCATCAAGATCTACAATCTTTATATAGGTCATTTTTCCATTTGAGAAAATGTTAGTAAACACTAGTCACAAAATCATGGATGTGCCATAGACTATGAAACTATGAGTGAGATGTGTGAGTTTGAACTAAACTTTCCGAACACTTTCTCTAATGAAAAAATGATCTATACAACAATTGTAGATCTTGATGAGTTGATCAAAGTTGGTATTCATGACTTTTCTAGTTGAGACCATCTAGTGTTTCAAAAACTGGTTTAGAGCTGTCAAAATTTAACTTGGTCAAACTTCGCCAAATGAGAAGTTGACCAAAATAACAAATTTAGATCTAGATGAGTTCAACAAAATTGGTATTCATGACTTTTCTATTAGGAACTGTTTAGAATCTCAAATACTTCTTAGAAGGTTGCATGTTTTTGAAATTCAAACTTTGACTTGGTGGGCTGATGGGCTCAGTGGGCTTTTTTTTGGGAAACTGCGATTGGGCTGTGGAGGAAGTGGAGGGAGCGGCCCAGAGAAGAAGTGGAGGAGCAGCCCGATGATGTACATATTTGTATATAAATATTAAATGCATAACACATGACACAAATTGATGTCTACTCTAGTGGTGAGGCTGTGGCATTTGTTGTCCAAAGGGCATGAGTTCGAGACCCCGTATAGCTTATTTGTTTTTAGTTTTTCTTATGATTTCTTTGGATGGAGACAGCTGTTTCATTTGGTAAAACAAATTAATCTTTCATTGTTAACTAAAATTCATTTGTTCGTAGTGGTAAGACTTTAATCCTCAACTCAGTAGGTCACAGGTTCAAATACTACATGACCTTCCTTTTTCTTTTTTTTCTTTTCTACATCAAAATCCGCCGCCACATCACCTCCACATGGCGGTCCATGTCACCATGACACAGACCATGGCACCTCTTATACATCTGTGATGCTTATTCAAAATCGTCATAGATAATTACGGTGTTGACGAATGGTTTAAACCGTCACTGATTTAGCATCTAATTATCGAATCGTCATAGACTGAAATTTTTATGACCATTTCTAAAACTGTCACCAGGAAACCGTCATGTATCAACACATTCCTAGTAGTGATTGATCGATTGACAGTTCATGTAGCAAGATATGCATAAGAGACTTTGTTTATTATTCTGGGTTCTGAATGTTTCTTCTACAGCAGCTAGTATGCAAAAGAAACATTTTGTGGATGGTGGGTTTCTACATGTGTTTTCCCATTTCCTGTAACCTTTTATTCCACGCTATACTATGGTTTTTACATGCCTTTTCTTCCACCATTTCTGCAACTGCATGTTGGATGTAGCGTCTGCACTGTGACAATTATGCTGTTGCTCCTCAATAGTAGTGGTCAATTAAATGGCAGGGGTACAAAAGTATTATAGTGTTTAAATATTATTAGGTGCATAAATGGAAACCTAAAAAATATATGCAGATATTAACGTTGATTGGAGGGCAATGATGATGGAGCCATATATGTAACTGCATTTGTGTCGCACTAACTCATCTATATCAATGTATAATTAAAAAAATCTGTACAAGTTTTCCAAAACTATGTTGCAGCGTTATGATATTTGCATCGTATAAGTTTCACGTTGTTCTACTCTCAATAACACTGATATGTTTCACAGTTAAAATAAAAACTTCGTGGACAACACTGGTCTCTACTAGTAAAAAATGCTAGCAATGTTAGCATTGACACGGCACCAGGCCTCAAAATGGTTTGACAAGTGGGCTTTCGAAAGGACTCTCTCAGGTCGCAAGACTCTCAGCGTGTTCGTTTGGCTGGTGGCTGGTGCTGATTTATTCTGAGAGAAAAGTACCGCTGGCTGGTTGCTGATGACTACTTTGTTCTGAGAGAAAAATACAGTTGGCTGGTGGCTTATAAGCCAAATGAACAGGGCGCTCCCTAGCCCACAGCTGTGTCCCGGAGCGTGTTGCTTGGCGCCGGACCCAAACTTCCAATCGTCGTGCGGCATGGAGTGCGGCTGCCAACACAACAGGACCGTACCAAAGTTTTGGAGACCCAGGTGCAAAATGCAAAATGAGGCAAATATTTTTTGGAAATATAATCGATAATGTTATTGCAAAAGGTACGAACATTATCAATCGTAATTTCTAATTAAAACTCTAAAACACATGAAACAACAATGATCTTACTATTTCACGATTGATAAATAGAACAAAACAAAATTAATAATGAAGATTTTGATTAACAAATAAGGAGGGAAATTTTGGCTTACAATTGAACATGCAAATGTGATGACCCTGTGTAATAAGTTAATACTCCACGCATCTATAAGGTGACTAGACACACTCTAATTGAGAAATAAGAAATTCGATGAGAGTGCAGAGGGTGCGACTTTAGAACACGAATCGAATCATGGTGAGACACTGATGAGATGATAAAACACGGATCTGACTCATCATTTCTATTGCTTTTCGCTAAAAAAGTGGGTGGAAAGTATTAGTAAATTATTAATCGGCTACACCTCTTCTGATCGTGATCACCATCGGCCACTTCCCCGCCGTCATCGTGAGACTCTCGTGAGCACGACTGCCGGTGGCGCCGCGATGGTCCGCGACAGCGATCAGTCAACAACCATTCATCCAATCCAGCTGATAATCCTGCATGGCTGCCAGAGGTTATTCTTCTTTAAAATAAAGTTATTCTTCTTAAATTAATTTATATAATAGTTGTAATTTGATTAGGTATCAGGTCATAGATGGCCCCAAGAAACAATTGTTGGGTGCTCAAAAAAGGAATAAGAGAAAACGTGATGCTCAATTGGTTGAATCGCAAAGGGGTGCTTTACATAATTTCTTTGTTGGTTCAAGTAATGTTGATGTCAACGAAGTTGAAGCCTTGAAGGGCATATATCTGATCATTGTCAACAAGAATCCGATCATAGTCAGCATGAATCTGATCATAGCCAGCAGGAACATAATCAAAATTTAAATGCAGAAGTTCAGGTTAATGAAGATGATAATCTAATGGAAAAAGAAATGCCCGACAGCAAATTTTTTCATGACAAGCAGGGGAAATATTATTCTTTAAGGTAATCATATTAGTTCTACAAGTAAAAATATATTGTTTTTTATATTGTTTGTAGATAATTATCAGACTTGCAATATTAAAATATATTGTAACCAAGAATAACTAAAAATGGTCAGGTGTGTCCTTCCATTTATCTATGCTTGTATCATGTCATGTATGATTATGTACCTGTTGAAAACCCAGATTGCCCATAGAGAACTCTTGGTCTATGGCATGCAGTTCCCGTACTAAAAGAGCGCACCCGTTTCATTTGCAGATAATCAGGTAGAAAATCCATGAGGATGTCAAGGGACAAAGGTGAATAGCAATGAAGAAATTAACTGAATTATTCAGAGACCAGCACAACAAAAGCATTATTTCATTGTACTATTGTGACAATGTTTACTATTTGGTGATAGTTAGAGCTCTGTAAAATATTGTGTATGTGCCATATGTTGCCGTCACCGCCAGCGTAACCTCGCTGGAGTCCATGACGAACAACCCTGCACACACACGAACGCACGCGAAACACCCTGGAACGCGAGGAACTCTGATTTGTGCTGCAAAGCGGCAGCGTTTTTGACTCTAGGTTGCAAATATATAGAAAGTGTTTACAGACTTGGCCGTGGCCACGACGCCACGACGACGTCGCACTCCCCGCTCCAGTAACAGCCGCGCCATCCCACGGCGTGGAGAGTGTCGTGTGCCTGTGATGAACCAAAAGACTTGGACCTGCATGCGCCAACGGCATGGGCCTCCTACAGACTCAATCAAGCAACAAGTTGAGCTCCTAGCTATTTGCCATGAACTGAAACCAAAGACTAACACGACTTAACCAACACCATATACATTACAATATTAATGAGAAATTAATCTTACCAGTGGTTGTTTGAGATTATTTTGCCAACGTTTGTTCTGTTGGTCAAAAAATTTAGAAATTGTATGAGTAGCTGTAAATTCATCACTACATATTTAGTAATGTAAATAAAATTTACAGATTGAAAGTACTTTGCTTACTCTAAGCTTCCAATGCATATTGTTTGCAAACTTGCAACGCATATTTGCAGTGAGCTTTCATCGAAATATGATGTTCCAGTAAGCTCTGACCCAAAGATCATTGTCTCGCTCTCGCAGACACAACAATCATCAGTGCGAGGGTGTCAAGGATGACTTGTGCGGCAGGAAACTCAAGTTTACCTCCATGCTGATGAACTGAGTATATATATCGCACATGAGAAATCTTTCTTCACACGAATTAACATTCTTTGTCCGGACTAGTTCTAAATATTGATGCGATGGGACATCCACTGCCGGTGGTGCTCTTGGCCGTCTGCTGCTGCATAACGACGATGGACCACTTGGACGCGAACACTGTGGAGGCGAGCATATGTATCCAATGTGCAACAATTCTTGAATCAGGTGTGTAGCTGGGTAGTACTGGCATGCGTCTTCCGTTAACTTTCTGACAAACTCATGTATACTCGATAAAGGAAATACATCTGATCCTCAGCTAGGAACTTGATGAACGCATAGAATTTGGGACTGGTGTAGAACCAACTTCACAACCCGATCTTATAGCAAAGTAGCAGTAACAAAATACTTGGGTCAACTATAGACATTAACGATGTGCAGCATCAGCGACACATATTGTTTTCCGGTACGAACTCGGGTAGCGTAGCCCAAGAAAATGCAGATGATGTGTACTTTTGCATGCACTTGAACCTTCTCTTTGTCTTCTTGTATATGATCCTAGCGTCCAACATGAAGTGAAACACCAAAGTGAGGATATGGATCGCATCATTGCAGCCGAGCCCCTTGCGACAGACTAATTCCTGATGCATACCAGTCCCGTATGGGAGAAGATTTTGCTTTTAATTTCCCCTCATTCGCGCGCAGCACCATACCCTACTCTTTGTTTGTGACATTTATTTGGTGGCTCTACGTCCTTGCAAACCAGTGCATGTCATTGGTTGCATAAAACTAATACCAAATAGATATACTGCATGCCATAGATGCACATGCACTGCAGTCATTCCAACAAATACATTTAGTGCAACCTTTTTTCAACCTATTTTTAAAATGTAATTTATTCATGTGTACTGGATAATGAAAATGGAGCCCCGACGTCGTCGCTTGAAAGAAAATTTAGGCAACATCTATTGCAATTGGGCTTGCTGAATAACCAACATGACAACCTTAATATATAATATCAAGCACACTAGTATCAGTTAAAAAACTTGATAAATGACTTACATTTGTTGCAAAACCTACATTTCTTATTTCCATTTTAGTGAAATTACTTCTCCATGTAATTAAAGAGAAGTTCGGTTAGGGCATCTCCAAAGTTTGCCAAATTTTACCAGGCAAATCTTGTGTTTTGCCAACTTCTAAAAAGATATGCTAAGTAAAAATGAGCTCATCTCCAATAGTTTGGCATAATTCATTTGCCAAACTTAGATCTAACTTACATCAGGAACCCTGAGAGAGAAATAAATTATGTTTATGCCCTTGCACCTTTTGAAAACTTATATCAGGAATCCTTCTCTACTCTTTATTTCCTTTTTCACCCTCCCACCTGGCTTGGTCATGCCGAAGCCAACCCGGATCGGCACGCGTATATTTTCGCGTGGAGAGGTGAGTTTTACCAAGTTTCTATTTTTGCTAACTTGGTTTGCCAAACTGTTGGAGACCAATTTTTCTTATTTTGCCAAAATTAAATGGATGCGAAGTTAGTTTGCCAAACTGCTGGAGATGCTCTTACAAGTGAAAAAGTCGTTCTGCAGTCTGTTTCCGTATGCACTTCATGTATGTATGGTTCTGCCATTATTCATATTGCAAGCAGACTCTAAAAGGACCAAGCATCATAACAATGAAAAGTGGCCACTGAGAAATAAACAAGCACTATGCAACACCAAGCGGATCGAGTAGTTTGAAGATTCGCACTACTGTGACTATGCAATAGAAATGAATGTTGTTCTACTCTACTCATAAAATTAAAAAAAAATGTTCTTCTACTCTACTCTACTCTGCTTTGCTTTCAAAATGCAGAGTAATCAGGCTACCTCCATGCTGATGAACTGATCAGTATATAGTACATGAGAAATCTTTCTTCACACGAATTAACATTCTTGCCTGGACCAGTTCTAAATATTGATGCGACGATGGCACATCCACTGCCGGTGGTGCTCTTGGGCGTCTGCTGCTGGATAACGAGGATAGAGCACTTGGATGCGAACGCTGTGGAGGCAAGCATATGTATCCAAGCATCACACCAATGGAAATTTTTGCCAGTGACAGACCATTTATTCCAGGTGCTTACCATTCCGATAGGAGAAATATTTGCTTTGCCCCCTCAATCACTCTAGTTCCTCCTCACTTTTGTTTCTCCCCTATTTCTGTCTGCTCTACGTGGTGACGAACTAAAGCACCTTTGGTGAGGAAGTATATATATATAGTGCCTCAGTGGTAGTAGTGATGGTGTTTCATTTTTGCTCCATATAGCGGAGAATGGGGTGCTCCATGCTACATCTCTGAAATATAAAGTAGCTCAAGAAGCCCTATGTTATCCAACACATTAAGCACACAAAATTCTATTTAACTTTTGGATGCCTTGTGAAACTTGCCCGTAAATACATATGGACCTAGGTGGTTCTCTTACGCGATACGATGGGATTGTATAGATACCTCCATCGCAGAAGAGTTTACTACTGTGTAGTCATGGGTAGTTTCTTTCAGAAACCTCCAACTATATATGTAACCATTCACTTTTCATCCCTGGTCGCCTAAAACATGTGAAACTTTTCAACCTTCGCTGAATTGATAGTATGATTTGGTCAGGTGGCTGTCATGCAAGGATGCAAATGAAGCTAAAAGTTCTTGCATTCTAAAATTGGTAATTGTCCTAATAAATTTTAAATTTTTGCACTATCGAATACTTTTTACCTAAATATATATAGTTCATGCATTATTTGGAATGGATTATAATTATGCCGAAACCAAATGAACCAATCTATTTTAAGGTGATCATGCATTAAGTCCCCATAGAGCAATTTGAAAAATAAATTTGAAATACACATATAAGTGTGCATGAGATTATTTCAGAATTAGGGAATCAGTTCCTAAATTTCGGCCATAACTGTCTTGGTGTCAACTCCCATCTCGCCAACAGATCAGAGTAGGCGTTCCCGGCCTGTCTAGCGGGAATCCACAAACTGATGAAGGCTGCTTAATCAGAACCGAATTCACGGGGGCATCGTCCTCTTAATCAAAAAATTATTTGTTCCAGAAAGCATCAAGCAATGATTGTAGTGGATCCCATCTGTAGCGCAGCCATAACGATAACCAACGTGATGCTGTCGAGGACAGTGCCTGTAGGATGAGAAGTTCAGGTCTGCTTCTGCATGCACTGGATGCTTCTCCCAGGCCTCATGTGTGGCCCTGGAAATAAACTCGCAGCCAGACATACAGAGGACAAAGCACAGGAGAGACGCGCCAGGAGTTCCGCCAGTGGCATACCATTTCCTAGTGCTTACCATTCCGACCGGCACAAACTTTGCTTTCCCCTTCTCTCCCTGCTGCCGTACCCTTACTTAACTCTATTTTCTGGCTGCCCGACATGGTGAAAAACTAAAGCACTCTTGGCGAGGCAGCATATATATATAGTGTGTTGGGGGGTCCGAAAAATCGGATGGAATCCCCGAACACAAGATTCCAGATTGGACGCACGAAAGTAAGAACGAAAGAGGGGACAAAGAATTCCCGAAAGTCTGCAGTCGCCTCAAAAGTTGTGAACCCCTTTACACGTGCCCTCAGGCCCCCTTTTATAGGGAGACGAAGGGACTTTTACATTCCGAGATTACCCTCGAATCTGGAGAATATTCGCAGTGTGAACATGTACATGAACGTCTTTTACATCCCGTGATTTGCGGGGTTAATTTCATACATTTACAAGCCTGCCACTAGTTCACACCTTGAACCCGGACTTTTGAGGCAACGCCTTTGACCTGGTTCTCTTCTGCCCTTCGATCCTTTGTTCATGAAAATCACCGATTGCCTAGATCTCCGAACTGAGCTTCAGAATTCACGGCCGAAGAGAAGTTCTTTAAGTTATCCGAGATTCCCATCTTCATAGTTTCCCAAATTTGCCAGATTCCATCCGTCCTGAAACAAGAAGTAGACTTGCGATCCGATGCTGATTCGGCGATTATTTCATACGACATTAGAGGGTCAGCGAATCATGCAAGAACAACGATACAACTTCATGAACCCTTTCTCGCCCCGAAACAGAGCAACGACCCTGTTATTTATTCACGAATACTTTCACGAATTCGGCAGTTCAGACATTTCGAGGGTGAAAGATTTTTTCCCAATTCCCCAACACTAGCCCCTCGGGGAAGCGGGTTGACTCCGACGATCCGTTTCCACGAACAATCCTTAGAATTTCAGTAAAAAACGTCACCCTCGGAACGTCGGAGTGGACACGCGTCCCCCTTAAAACGCGCAACGGTCCTCTCGAGGCGGTTTCTTTAAACTACCCCCCTCTCATCCTATAAATAGAGGGCGAGCGTGGTAACTTTGTTTCACCGCTTTGCTACACTCTCCGAAGTTTTCAGAACTTTCTGAAGTGTTTGTAGCGCAAAGTTTTCAAGACACCCGAAGTTCGGTGACTTCTCCAGCTTTCAGAGGTATTTTATTTTCTTTCCTTATGTTTTTTTGGTTATTTTCCAGCTATTCTGTAGACTGTTGTTTCTTGAGAATTGATACGCATTTCGTATTTATTTTTCTTTTGAAAAGGTGGCTCGCACTAAGAGTACTGCCAGACCAATGACTTCTGAAGAATTGGTCGCTCGGCGTTCACCGACCGAGAAACTGTTCCCACACAACCGATCCAGCTATCGCGATTCCGATTCCCGTCGCGAAGATGGAGAGATAAGATCGGAGAATAGATCCGGCGGTGACGAAGATCTTTCCAACGTTGATGTTGACTTGAGTGAACTCGTTGCTGTCAAGGCTATGTCTCATCCTCCAGCTTTCGTTTTCGGCAAGTCAAAGGTTACGGTCGAAATCATTGAAGAATATGAGAAGGCTGGGTTCTTCCCTCCTGGTGACGGTCGTCCTCCTTCTGACGAAGAAGTTCCCGCCCCTAAAGCCGATGAGGTTGTTGTTTTTAGGGACTTCTTTACTTGTGGACTCAGATTTCCTTGCGACCCTCATTTGCCATCCATTTTGGAGAAGTTTTCTGTGAAAATGCACTAGTTAACTCCAAATTCTTTCCTGGAACTTTCAAAGTTCTTCTGGATAATGAAGACTTTCAAGTGTACAGCTGGTGCTGATATATTTGCACGTTTGTTCGAGCTTGTTATCGAGAAGGACATTCTGAAGCTCGATGATGGGAAATACTACGAAGCCCACTATGCGTGCTGCACCTTCAATACCAAGGAAAAATACTCACCAAGGCATCACCGCATCCAGCTCGCCTTGCGGTGCAAGAAGACCAATTTCTCCGAAGACTGGAGTTCATTTTGGTTCTACATGAAGGTTGATATGTCTAAGGTTTCTGGCTACACTGGGCCAGCTTATCCATTCTATTCACCAATGGCACCAGTGAATCTTTGTTTGCATAGCTTCAGATAACATTAACTATCGGTTCCAAAAGGTGCGAAAATGCTTTCTTCTTGGCCAGTACCATTCTCAGAGGTCGCGACGCCATTGAAGAGTTTGTTACAACCAAGTTTGGCGATGTCGATTCTTGAAACCTTCTAATATTATTTTCCTGGATGTGGACTGGGCATCGCAGAAAGTGCCGTTCCCACGATTCAATTTGCGACTTAAGGACGGTCAAAGTCTCGAAGACTTTATTCTTGAAGTTGAAGAAAAAGTTAATGCAATGGTTGGCGAATCTACTCTTAATGAGTACAAATCTTTCAAGGCCATTGTGAAACATAAGAAAAGAGTGAATCGTGTGTTTTCGGAGCTTGGCGCTGAGACCGCTCTTCGCTCTCGCCCGGGCGTGACAAGGTTAAGAAGAAGATCCTCGAAGAAGGAAAAGGCTAAAAGCATCGTGGCGACACCTCTTCTTCCGCTGCTCGCCTGGAAAGACTAAATCTTTGGAATCTAGCAAAAGAAAGAGGAAGGCTTCCGAAGATGCTTCCGATGCTGAGATTCAGGCAGCCTCTAGTCTCACACAGTTAGGCAGGAAGAAATCTAAGAAGGCAGTGAAGAAGGTTGCGCTTTGTTGTCAGCGCGTCCCTTGACTTTTTCTCGACGAGGAGAGTTGATGAACCTTGCCAAACAGGTTTCTCTTTTTGCTTGTGCTGTGCATTGAGGTTCGGTGTTCGTACTGTCTATACTCCCAGTTCTGAGAATGAATATGTTGATGTTGAAACTTTTTCAGACGATGTCCTCGAAGTTCGTGGAGGCTCTGTTGATTCTCATTGCTGTCACGATGTCAAGCTTCGGTTCTTCCCAAGCTCCTGCATCTAAGGATGAGGCTTCTCCAGAATTTGCTAAAGAGTTAGAGCGCACAGTGAGCAAGGGCGGTGATTTGGTTGAAAACCCCTCTCTTACTGAGAATCGTGAAGAAATTCGCGAAGATCAAGATCCCCTACCCTCCGTCACTACTTACAACGAAAGTTTTGGTACGTCCTTTAGAGGTGGTCTGTTAAGTGTAAGCGGTGATGTGGTTGACTCGGATGATGGTGTTCGTAAGCTTTCCTTGCTATGGACATCCCCTAAATTTGTGGGTGAAACAGGAGGAGATGCTCCAAAGAAGAAACTTCGGTTGACCGGCCCAACAACTTCTGCTGCTGAAAAGCACACTTCTTCCTCTCACCAGAAATCTTTGACGATTTCCGAACCCGTAGACCAGATTCCCCTAAGAAGACTTAATCCAGCGGATTTGTACCTTGATCTCATTTTTTACACTCTAGTGATTTTCTTGTTTTTCTTAGTTTTTTCGTTGTTGTAATCTTTCCGATACTCGTAGGTTTTGAAGAAAAATACCCGGAAGCTTTCATCTTTGGACCTTGCTAGTTTCAAGAAAACTTATGATTTGAAAACGTCCATCGTTGGCAAAGTCGTTTCTGAACGACTTCTTGAAAAAGAGGAACTTGTTGAGAAGCTTACTGGCGAGTCTAAGAAGCCGAAGCGAGAATTGAACAAGGCTCAAGCTTCCGGTCTCGACTTGGAGAAGCGAATCGCAGAGCTGGTGGATTCTTTGAAGAAAAGCCAGGATGAAAAAAATCTTGCTGAAGCCGCTCTTCGCGATTCGAGGAAATACTTTGAAAAGCTTAGCAAAACTCACAAAGATGATGTGAAAATGATCGATAATCTTCGCAAAGAATCTTACAAGAATGCAAAAACTGTTGACGAGCTTCGTGTTAGTAACGCTGAGCTTTCATCAAAAAATTCTGATCTCGCGAAGACTTTGAGCGCGAAAGAACAGAAAATTCAGGATCTTGAGAAAGCTCTGTCCGAACGAAGTGAGACTTTAGGCAAAGATGTTGATGAGATCAGACGCCGTCTGAGAATTCTGTTTGAAGAGTACAAAGGAGCCTTGGAACAATTTGGCACCCGACCAAGTCCGCCACGAGCGAAATTTCCGATTTGATGGGGATGTTTAAGGAGTTCAAAATTTGTCGGATGTTTTCTCGGGGGCTAGTGACTTTCTGCTCTTTTTTTCAGAAAGTCTTACAGGCTTCTCTATGATTTTGATTGCGTCGATCTCCCAAAATTCTGCAGTGCACTTTCGCGATTTCCAGATGCCGGAAGCACTTCAATCATCCGTCCCAATGAAGACATCCATGCTGTGAAGATTAGATTCGCAAGGGAATTCTGGAACGCGAGCGGAAAAGAGTTCGCGAAGAAGATTGCCCGCGAGAAACTTGAGGAGGTCGGTACTTTGCCGAAAATTTGGCATTTTACTTAGTGTGCCTTTCTTGATTTACATTAACTTCTTTACGTTTTTCGATGATTCGAGGAGGAGGGCGTGCTAAGTGGAAAGTCAAGAATCATCTTCTGAATCTGAGGGGGATGACGATACCAATGATGGAGAGGAAGATTTGAGGAGTGATGAGAAGCGTGATGCAGCGATGGTAAAGACGACGGGGGTGAAGAAAGTTCTGATCATCAAACTAGCTCCCCGAAGGTTGATATCATTGGATGATACTAAGCTTGTCCGAACATTCGCTTTTGATGTTGAAAACTATAAACTTGTACATTTGCGTGCGACCCCTTCTTAACTCTTGTGTTGTAAATTTTGACCGGCACAGGTCCTGCAAGGTGGGCCTGTGCAAGATGTGATACCTTTGCGAATCCATCACCAGGATCAAGTAGTTAGTGGTGAAGCTTGGCGATTGTACAAAGAAGCTAATCCTGGATGCGAGTTTTCTGATTTTTGGCTTGAGTGTTGTCAGTATTTTTCGACGAGTAGTTTTCAACTTAGCTGGTTCTTTCTTCAACGAGACGGTTACGCTCTTACCAGTGAAGCTTCGAGTTCGCATTCTTTTGTGAAGACGGAGCCCCTTAGCCCTATAACGGCATCGTAGTTTTGCTTATGCTAGTGACATTGCCGAAGAAAGAGGTCGTAAACCAGGCCGTATCGTTGAACTTCCTTTCTGAACTCTTCAGCTCTTTGAAGCTATGTAATTTTTCTTTTATGAAATTTTGTATGAAACTAAGGCAATAAACTCGTTTTTTAAGAAAAAACGTCACCCTCCCCACCTTGCCATTTTCATACAAAATTTCGTGGAGTCCCAAAGATTGATAATTCCTTTCAAATGTAAGTCGACAAAATTTGTTTCACGAATTTTGTGGACTTGCGCCGCTAACATACTTGTTTAGGTTGATATCGCAACCCTCAGTTGCTTCAACCGTTCTTTGTGATTACTAATTTTCGAAGATGGTTGAGCCCCTTGGCCCTTGGAAGAATTTTCTTGGCTAGAGCAACTTTCCAAAAAAACTTCATATAACTCTTCATGAATGTTCGCTATCATGCTAATTTGCTCTTTTGACCAAGGTAACTTTAACCTTTACTTTATAATTTTTCACACAAAAAATCCTGAACATGAACGTTTGTACTTTCTGAGCCACAACCTTCAGTTGTTCCCATTTTCTGATAGGATGTCCCTTCAAGGTGGGATCTAGGCCACAACTTGTTGTTGTCTCAGGCCTTTCGGTAGGAGATCCCTTTAAGGTGGGATTTAGGCCACAACTTGTTGTTGTCTCAGGCCTTTCGGTAGGAGATCCCTTTAAGGTGAGATTTAGGCCGCAACTTATTGTTGCCTCAGGCCTTTCGATAGGATATCCCCTTAAGGTGGGATATAGGCTTTCACGGAGCCTTTGGCTATCAAGGAGCCTCTTTCATAGAACTTTTCTTTCCCTTCTTTAATCTCGGCTATCCCGGAGCCCTTTCGCGAATTTTTCTTTCACATGGTGGAATTCAGGCTACCACGGAGCCTTTTTCACGAACTTTTCCTTTCTCTCGATGGAACTTAGGCTATCACGGAGCCTTTTTCACAATTTTTTTCTTTCTCACGATGGAACTTAGGCTATCACAGAGCCTTTTTCACGAATTTTTTCTTTCTCACGATGGAACTTAGGCTATCACGGAGCCTCTTTCATGAATTTTTTCTTTCTCACGATGGAACTTAGTAAGACACGTGATTTGGGGGAAGACTCTTTTCATATATATCACAAAGAGTATTTACATAGGATCCGTTAAAAACCTTGCCCTTGATTTAGGGCCCTTTGCAAGGAAAAGAGTACGGTCCTTCTTATTCTAAATTAAATGCGAGAAACAAATATTTTTGTTCCCAAAACCACTTATAGTTCTGTGATTCGGGTTTTTACAATTTTATGGAATCTAAACTTGTGAAAAGAAATGCTGAATAATAAATCTAGCTACTTTTCATGATTTTCATGGGTAGTACCTTTTTGGGCTGTCTGCATTCCACGAATGCGGCAGCTCTTCCGGTTTAGTCTACATTGCGGAAAGCTCCTGGCATGCTGGTTTCTTTTGCAATGTAGGGTCCTTCCCAAGATTCTTGAAGTTTTCCAGGATTCTCCCAGTTTTTCTTTCTTTTTATGACTAAGTCACCACTCTTGATATCTTTCCTGACTACTTTCTTGTCCTTCCATACCTTGGTTTCTTTGGTACCTTTCAATGTTATCGTGGCTCGAGGATTGTTAACTCGATCAAGTCTTTTCACTTTCATCTTGACTTCTTCAATCTCTTTTGCTTTCTCAGACTCTTAAGCTTTCATTCTTGATCTCTTCTCGTGGCATTGCTTGATCAACAATAAGCTAAATGATGTGAAACCCGTTGCTCTTGACATCGTGTGTTGTGAGACCATATTACTTTGGCAATTCATCCGTCCACTTGCCTTTCTTGATCATATAGACACTTCTTGATTCCCGAGAAGATTAGCCCGCTTTGCTCTTTCAATGACTCCATTAGATGCGGATGATAAAGCGAAGAGAACTTCACATGAGTGCCCGTAGTTTTGCAATATTCCTTGAAAGAATAATGAACTGCTTTCCATTGTCACGCTTAATTCTCTTGGTACTCCGAATCTGCAGATTATGTTTTGCCAGAAGAATTTCTGGATTGTTGGTGCTGTGATATTCGCCAGTGCCTTTGCCTCCACCCATTTGGTGGCGAACTTGCAATTTCCTTGGGTACATTGGCGGTGGGCGACCAAATCCATTCCCCACCTTTGCAGAGGCCATGTTGGTGGGATTAGATGAACTGGCATGGATGGCAAGTTTTGCTAATTCGCTATTTTCTGGCATGCTTCACATTCCCGAACGAGCTTCTTTGCATCAAAGTTTATCGAAGGCCAGAAGAACCCTTGTCTTATTGCTTTGCCCGCCAGTGCTCTTGCGCCTATGGATTTCCTTGAGAAGTTCTACACCCTTTTCGGAGGTAATGCATTTTAACCATGGTTCGGTGATTAGGACTTGTAGAGTTCTCCGTCCACTACATGATAGCCCTTGCCCTTTGCCTTAGTCTTTTTCCCGCAATTCATCTTGTGGTTCATAGTGACCTCTAAAGTATGCCATGATTTCTGCTCTCTAGTCGCAAGTTTCTACAATGTTCACAGTTTTTGGCTTTGGATCTTTGACCGACGGTTCTTTGATAATTTCGAAGAACACGTCTGGGGCATTGCATGATTCTCAGTTGTCGCCACGCTTGTCTACTTGTTATTGTCATTTCTTGGTATGTTGAACTGAATAGCCCTTGAAGTGCCTTTCCATCTCTAACTTTCTCAAGATACTTCATCAAAACAGGATTTCTTGCTTCGCTTTCTCTCAATATGTTCTGGATGACTTTAGAGTCCGCCTTGATGATAAAGGTTTGTTGACCCAGAGTTTTCATCTTTCTCAAGGCTAGAAGTAGGGCCTCATATTCGGTTGTGTTGTTCGTAGAGTGCACATCATCCATCAAGTCGAGCGATATCTTATCACGATCCCTGCCGAGATGTTACGATTGTCGATATTCCAATTCCTCTATCGCACCAAGCCCCATCACAATGCACTACCCATGGTGTGACTATTTCTTCGCCAGATTATGATTCGATGTCCAAGACACGACGAAATCGCCAAGACTTGCGATTTGATTGCACTTCTTCTTTCGAAATCAACTGTGTATTCTGATAGTTCATCAACCCATTTGATGATTCGGGTTGATGCTTCTTTGTTCGTGAACAGGTCATTCAGTGGTTGGTTCGTGATAACCCTTATTTTGTGACCCTCGAAGTAGTGCCTTAGTTTTCTTGCAGCCATCACGATCAGACACGCTATCTTCTCTAATTCAGAGTAGAAGAGTTTAGATCCCGAAAGAGCTTCCGAAGCAAAATATACTAGAATTTGTTTCAGCTTTCCTTCTTCCTCTTTCTCTTGCACTAGTACAGCACTTACGGCCGAATTTGAAGCGCATAATCTGATGGAGCGGCGATTTTGGCTCTGGAGGGCATAGCTTAGTCATATTTGACAGATATTCTTTGAGTTCTTGGAAAGCTTGTTTCTGAGATTCGGACCACTAAAAGTTCTTGGAGCTTCGGAGAACTTGGAAGAAAGGCAAACTTCTCTCTGCAGCTCTGGGGATGAATCTGTTAAGGGCGGCCACTCTCCCTGTCAACTTTTGCACATCTTTCACCGAAACAGGATCTTGCATCTCAACTAGAGCCTTGATTTTGTCAGGATTTGCCTCAATGCCTTTTGTCAAAACCAAGCACCCCAAAACTTTTCCCTTATGAATGCCGAAGACACACTTCTCAGGATTCAGCTTAAGATTTGCTGCTCTGAGGTTCGTGAAGGTTTCTGCCAAATCACTAATGTGGTCTTTTCTTTGAATGCTTTTGACGACTATATCGTTGACGTATGCTAGAATGTTTCTCCGAAGCTGGGGATGAAGTACTATTGCTATCATTCTTGAAAATGTGCATCATGCATTCTTTAGACCCTCTGGCATTCTAACAAAACAAAAGGTTCCGAAAAGGGTGATGAAGCTTGTTTTCTCCTCGTCTTCTTTTCGCATCCTTATTTGATGATATCCTGAGAACATGTCCAAGAGTGATAGCATTTCACTGTTCGCGGCGTCATCAACGACCTTGTCCACCCTTTCTAAGGGGAAGTCATCATTCTTGCAAGCTTTATTCAGATCATGAAGTCCACACATTCTCCACTTTCCGCTTTTCTTCTTAAGCTGATGCAGTATTAGCTAGCCACACAGGATACATGACTTCTCTGATCACCTTGGCGTCACAAGTCTCACACCTCGCCTACGCCTTGACTTTTCTTTAGACATTTTCCTAAGTCTTTGTTTTTTCGAGGTTATTCTCTCAACTGTGTCTAGGGCATGTTCAATGATATCCCTATCGACAACTTGCAAGTCTTTGGCTGACCAAGTGAAGACATCTTTGTTTTTGTTGAGGAACTGAACAAGTTCTTTCTCTTCTTCGGGACTTAGATGAGCCCCTATCACCACCGCCCCTGTCGGCATGTCATCTAAGTATACTTTCTTCGTTTCGCCGCCGACTATCTCAATTTTTCTTTATCCCTCTTGGCCTCAACATAGGGTTCTTTCTTTTCTTCGGTGGAGTTCAACTGATGCACATTGCTTTGACCTGGTGTGAAGCCCTTCTCAATGTTTCTGGCTTCTTGTTGATCGCCAAATACTGTGATGATTCCGTTGGGTGCCGGGATTTTCATGCACAGAAACTGTTGCCTTATCACGGCGTCGAATTTGTTGATGAACCCTCTTTCGAAAATCGCGAAGTAGGGGTGATACATGTCGACTACGCCAAAGGTTAGAGTCTCGATTCGGCATTGTCCGGATCTCGAAGGATCTTGGAAGAGATATCTTCCTGCGCTTGATTGGTTTTTCCCGAAACCCGTAATTGGTACTGTGGTGCTGCAGACTCAAGCTCATTTTCTCGAAAGTTTTCATGAATAGAATATCTGCCGAACTTCCATTATCTACCAGGACTTTTCCAATGACCCATCCAGCTATGTTCACCTCGATGACCATGACATCATTGTGGTCTGTTGACTTCAATCTGAAATCTTGTTCGGTGAAAGTTATTGGTACTTTGGCCCATTCTGGTCGCGCTGCTGGACCATCATTGATGACTATGTTCACAGATCTGAAATAGTTGTTTCTTTGCCTCTTTGTTTCGAACTCCATGGCTGAGCCTCCTGTGATAGGCATGATAGTTCCAAAAGAGGGCAATGCTTTCGGGTTATGGCTTCTTGAACTCGACTCTGGTCTTGATGAATTATCTGGTGGTGGCGGCAGTATTTCTTGAATTGGTTGCGGTTGCTGAATGTTCTGAATTGCTTGAGACTGAGGATAGAATTGCTAAGAAGGCTGCCAGATGACGTTCTACTAAAATCAACTGTGATCGGATTTGGTTGAGGACCCATGAATTGTGGTTGCCAGAAGTTTGGACGGAATTGGTTCGGCATTGTGGAGGCAATATTCATCATGTTTTTTTCTTGTTGGATTCTTGCTATGTTCTTTTTGGTTTCTGGACACGCTTCGGTGCTATGGCCTCTTCCATGATATTGGCAGTAGAAGTATGGATCTCTTGGACAATGGTTTTGAACTTTCGGGGGGGTCCTCTTCCCCTTCCTCTTCCTCTTGATGCGAAACCACCTCTTGTGCTCGGTCTTCCGTCCTGGTTGAATTGAGGATTTTCCACATTGTTGATGTTTCGTGGGGTTTGAGAGTGAGGTCTCCATGTTGTTCCTCTATTGCCTTGCCTTGCTTCATTTCGCTCAGCAACTCTTCTTCGATGATCCTCATCGGACTTGATGTATTCTTCCAGCTCGTGAAAGAGTTCATCAATACTCTTAGGCTCCTTTCGTTAAGTGCGGTTATTGGTCCCGAGTCGCCTTTGATCGATGCTTGTATTGTTGTCTTATCATCTACTTGGATCTCGAGATCTTTCGCATGAATCTTCACGAAGCTCTCAATGGTTCTCTATCTTTTGCTTGCAATTGTACAGGTCTGATGATTTTACCGCAGTTTCGTGGAATATCTGGAAAGCTTGGATGAACTTTGTCTTGAGGTCAATCCAGCTGCAGATTGAGTGTGGTTGTAATAGAGAGTACCGCTTGAGGACCGGGCCTCGCAAGCAATGATGAAGGATTTGGCCATCGACATCATCTCCTCCTGCTGAATTCACGGCTGATTCATATCTCATGAGGAACTGTCTAGAGTTTCCATACCCATTGTACTTCGGGAGAGAGACTGGTTTGAACTTTGGTGGCCATGGTGCTGTTTGCAACCCAAGTGAGAGTGGTGAGTTTGGATCCGTGAACTGCGAGATTCCGTTACCCGCGAAGAAGTTTTCTCTCGAAGTTCTTCTGTTCTGGCCAGAGTTCTGGTGTGGTGAATCACGCCATAGTGAACTGTTCTCTTGTTCTTTCATTTCATCGATTTCTCTTTGCATTCTTTCTATTTGTTCTTTTGCTTGGTTAAGTTTCTCTAGCTTTTCCGAAGCTCTTCTTTTTGCTTCCAGCTGGTTCGCGAATCTCTCTTTCTCTTTTCGTAGTACTTTTGGTGCACTCTTTCCACTCTCTCTCATCAACACGATCATCTTCTTCATCAGCCTCTTCTTCAGTGAATGGTTCCAGAGTATGTGCCGCTTTTTCAGCTCGTGCCTTCTGAAGAGCTTCAAGCTTTGCTCTTCTTTCTTGGTCTGCAATTTGCGAAGGTTCTGCAGTAAGAGAGATTCCATTGTCTTCTTCAGTGTGGTGATC
Source organism: Cenchrus purpureus (assembly GCA_022644695.1). Taxonomy (NCBI): domain Eukaryota; kingdom Viridiplantae; phylum Streptophyta; class Magnoliopsida; order Poales; family Poaceae; genus Cenchrus; species Cenchrus purpureus. The sequence continues at coordinate 131,177,899 of CP053460.1, read as the reverse complement.
TTCCTGGTTAGCTTCAGTGGGTGTGTTCTTCTTGGACTTCTTCTGTGGAGGCATTGTGAGTTGTTTTTCGGCTGAGACCACGGTGGGCGCCAATGTTGGGGGGTCCAAAAAATCGGATGGAATCCCCGAACACAAGATTCCAAACTGGACGCACGAAAGCAAGAATGAAAGAGGGGACAAAGAATCCCCGAAAGTCTGCAGTCGCCTCAAAAGTTGTGAACCCCTTTACACGTGCCCTCGGGCCCCCTTTTATAGGGAGACGAAGGGACTTTTACATTCCGAGATTACCCTCGAATCTGGAGAATATTCGCAGTGTGAACATGTATATGAACGTCTTTTACATCCCGTGATTTGCGGGGCTAATTTCATACATTTACAAGCCTGCCACTAGTTCACACCTCGAACCCGGACTTTTGAGGCAACGCCTTTGACCTGGTTCTCTTCTGCCCTTCGATCCTTTGTTCACGAAAATCGCCAATTGCCTAGATCTCCGAACTGAGCTTTAGAATTCACGGCCGAAGAGAAGTTCTTTAAGTTATCCGAGATTCCCATCTTCATAGTTTCCCGAATTTGCTAGATTCCATCCGTCCTGAAACAAGAAGTAGACTTGCGATCTGATGCTGATTTGGCGATTATTTCATACGACATTAGAGGGTCAGCGAATCATGCAAGAACAACGATACACCTTCATGAACCCTTTTCGCCTACGCAAACAGCGACCCATGATTTTTATTCACGAATACTTTCACGCAGATTCGGCAGATTTTGCCCAATTCCCCAACATAGTGCCTTAGTTGTACGCATAGTTCTATGAAATAAATACTCCCACCGCTTATAAATGTAGGCCATTTTTCTAGATACATAGGTTTTCACGTCAAGAAACTATTTCATCTTTGACAGAAATATTATGTCGCGGATAGCTAAAATCTGTCGCAATGCACTGTCTGCGACGATTTTGAATATCGTAATGGAATGGGCGTCATTGATTAAATCAATCAACGGTTCTTCAAAATCGTCGCTGATTGAAGTGATCCGTGACGAGTTTTGACCATTGTAGAATCGCCTAAGGACCACTTAGCCTAGCCCAAAGTCCAATTTTAGAAACGAAAATAACGTCGCAGATTGCTGCTGACGTGGACAATGACGTGGCTTCCAACGTGAATGATGACGTGGCTGCCAATGTGGACAATGACATGGCTGTTTACATGACACTCTTGATGACATGGCTGCTGACGTTGACAATGACATAGCTGCTGACATGGACGTTGACTTTTCGTTCATAGGCCATTTAATTGTACGTATAGTTCTATGAAATAAATACTTCCACCGCTTATAAATGTACGCCATTTTTTACATACATAGGTTTTGCTACTATCTAGAAATAACTTATACATAGGCCGCGTAGTTGAACCACATGGCGGTGAACGACCGAACTGGCTAAGCCAAGAAGACCGAGGTGGAAGAGAGAGAGGGTCGTGGCGCTCACGGTGGGTCGACGGTGTAATCATGTCCGGCCTCGTGGAGGCTCGAGGTTCAACTGTGGTGTTCACGATGGTCTCGGCAGTGGCGGCTTCCTCAGCATGTCGCGGTCCACAGATGTTCTCACACTCCGGCTTCTCCTTCGTGCTCCGGCTCCCGGCTCCTCCTTTGTGGTGCACCGACACGTCAATGAACTTCTCCTCCAATTCTCCCTTCTCCTCCTCCTCTTCTTCTCTCACGGTGGCGGCTTGAACAGGGGAAAGGGGCAAAACCCCAATTGGGTTGGTAGCGAGGGCGGCTAGGGCTTTGCCCTCCTTTAAAGTACGGCGGTTATACGGTGAGGGAACGCGAAATGCCATGGCTGCCCCTGCCTTGGCATCCAAGGGAAGGAGAATGATGCCTGGCTCCGCCGCGCACGTTGTGGAACAGAGAGGCGACGCTAAGGGGTAAAATGGCAAAATTCCTAGGCAGAAGGGGCTAGAAGAGCCTGAAGAGAGGGTCACGGGCGCGCACACCCAGCGCAGTCATGGGCAGGGATGCAACACCCTATCCCTTCCGCGGCCCTGCACGTGCGGCCGAAGGAGGAAGAAAGGCGCACGCCAGCTGATGTGTAGGCCCAGCATGGTAGAGAGAGAGAGAGAGAGAGAGAGAGATGGCGCCAGCTGTCTTTCTGGTCTATTGTTGGGGTGAGAACCGTCCCCGAAGTAGGGCCAACACTAAAGACACAATGAAGAAGTAACCCGAAATGAACAGCAAAACAACACCAAAGAAGGATGAATTCGGCCGAGCCTAAGCGTGCTCGTTCTCCATCCAATCATCCTTTTCTCATTAATTGGGGCCTCTTTTATAGGACCGTAATAATTACACTTAACAACACTTACCCCTAGGTTTTGACACTAAACGAGCAATTTGGGGCATTTTGGTAATCTCATATCACTCGTACAACTCTTGTTTCACATCTCATCACTTTACACACCTTTACAACGTGTCCTCCTAGGTGGCATGCTTCGCTGGACACGACCTTCAGTTGTGGGTTTCGTCATCCCACTTTCCGCAGAGCCTTCGCGTCAGCCCATGAAACTCTCCGCCTCTTTGCTCGTCTTCCAGACTCTGATGGCTTCGCTCCCTTTCCCGAAGCTCGTGCTCTCCATGCGTCTTCGACTTCCGTCGGGGCTTTGATCTTGCTAACAAGCGGCGGTCATTCTCACCCCCGAAGATCTTGCACTTCGCTTGCTTTCGTCTTCCCTTTTCCTGCATAAAAAGACTGCAAGGTCTCTTCGGCCCGAAGAGTGGACCCAAACCAGAAACGGGGTGGTGTTAGGCATAAAATGTTCCCCCCAGCAACTGTGAGGCGGGCCGTCCTGGTGGGCTGCACGGGTTAGGATAGGTGTGCTGTGCGGTTGGATTATGGGCTGGGTTAGATATGTTAGGGAGTAAGGATAGGTTTTGAATATAGTTCGAATTTGAATCCTAAAAATTCAAACAGCACACAATTGAACTCCAAATAAAATCCAAGCAAATCCAAATCACATTTACATAAATTCAAGCAAAAGTTTTAAATTTTTTGAAAATTTCACACCTTTCAAAACCTGGTCTGTTACATATGCCTACCATTCTGAATACCGAAGATTTTTCTTAAAATTCGCTCGCTGCAATGCCTTACCCTCTATTTCTGGATCAGCTATCATAGCAAAACTCTGGTCAATGACAGCCGCGGCTATTGTACCCTGGAGAAACCACGTTTTGTGGCCACGCTGTCTTGGAAGCTAATGAGTGAGCGGTCATTAATTATGGTGAGATATTGGATCGGAGGTAACAAAGTTGATAGTTTTTTTTTGTATTGTTTGCGTCAGCAAGGCGCGTTCACCCTATTGTGGCGCTCTAATATGGGACATATATATTGTTCCAATGGTGCTATTTTTTTATTTCTCAACACCGCTCAGCAATATCCTTAGGAGTTACGACACATCTTAGTCTGACTTGGTGCACTCCTCTAAGTGATATACATTGCATGATCTATTTATTTACAAATGAGACCTAATTAACTGCAGTAAGCATGACGCCGCCTCTTGCGCTTTTGGCCATCAGGCTTCAACCCTCGACCCGACCCATGATTCGATGCTATCTTCTGCGGTAACCACAATCTGCTGTTGTGAGTCAGTAAGCGCCAGCCTCCACTTGCTGGCGAAATGGGGACCCCCAGAGGATGGAACACGAACAACCTTCTGCAAGGACGCCCCCAGAAGACCAAATTAAATATCATATTAGTGGAAATGGTGTCAACTAAATCTCCACGCGACAGGCTATTTCCTGATTTCTACCATTCTGATGTTTATTTTCTTGGCCCCCACTTGCTGTACCACGCCATACTTCTCGTTTCTCATCGTATTTTTGTGTTACTCTTCTACCCGGAGGAAATATGAGCAGGAAATATATGTAGTGCAACGGTGGTACTGTCGATAAAAACTGGTCCCCGTTGCAGCAGTAGGTCAACCAGCACTTATTAGGTTTACTCGAAAGAGGACCGCCGTGTCTACATGTGCTTCAAAATATTTGGTGCTTCGTGCCAGACTTTTCCTATTTTCAATTAAAGTAACTCGAGGCGGGTAAAAGTAATGTGGTTCATACTGCTGAGAGGCTTTGCAGAGCTCATCAAGATGTGGTATAAGATATATCCTTTTTCATTCATTATTATTTTTTTTGTGTTACATATTTGTAACTTTCATAAGGTTATTATATCTCATCATCATCTTATTGTGTAGGATCTCTTTGGTTCAACCTATACCTCAATAAGCTTCCGTGCGATTCTTAATCAAGTTTTGGAAAGAATTGGATTGGATTGTTATGGTGGCCAGCCATTCTTCACCAAAAAAGGGAAGCACAAAGTAACTAACTTTGTACGTGCCGAAGAACCCGATGCTCCATTGTTTGATACTTGCAGTGTTGTGTGTGATAGTCATTGGGAAGCGGAGGAGAGTGCACTCCTACACGCTCTAGCTTATTTTGATGGAGTTGTAGGCTGGACAATTGGAGAGATTAATTATGTTCCATTTCTATGTGCGCGTGCCGGACCTGGACCTATGTAACATTATGCATGCATGTTTCATGGATTGTACCCTATTATGAACTTGTATGAAACTTAATTATTAATAAGTAGTAGTGGTTGATGTGTGAACTTTCACTATTGTATATACTATTTATTTGTAAATCTAGCATTCACTACGGGAGAAGCAAAATTCCCCGAGTGCCAAAAATCGGGCACTCGGGGAAGCCAATCTTCCCTGAGTGTTGCACTCGGGGAAGAATTGCACTCGGGGAAGGGAGGCTTCCCGAGTGCCTATAGGTACATGACCCCGGGAAGCATGGCACTGGGAAGGCCATCTTCCCGAGTGCAACACTCGGGAAGAGAGGCACTCGAAAAAAAGGTGCATTTGACTCGCGGATGGAGACGGAACCGTATGAAAAATTCTTCCCAGTGCCTCCACCCAGCACTCGGGAAGCTAGCCTCTTCCCGAGTGCCTCACCCCAACACTGGGAAGCACACTCTTCCCAGTGCTCCTTTGGCACTCTGAAAAGGTCTCTTCCCGAGTGCTAGGAGAAGGCACTCGGGGAACTAATTATTTTTTTTAGTTTTTTGGTCCATTTTTTGTGAGGCCTTCCAACATTATTTAAAACTCCTTTCTCAAATTTGGATTTTTAAATATATTTGTTAGTTTTTGTTTCGCTGAATTTTTGTGCATATTTCAAATTTGAACCGCAGTGCATGAAGTAATGAATTTTGATTCAAAAATGATAGTCATGATATTTGCGTATATTGAGGCCGATCGTGAACTCACATAAAATATCGAGCATCTTATTGTCATGACATGACAACTGCGAAAAGGTATTTGTAATTACATAAAATCGAACAAGTCCCAAAATCATGAAAGTTGTCGTGAGTCGTTATCACATGTGTTGTGTGCAACTGAGAAGATTTCGAGACGCCGGATGCCTGAAAACCCAGACATCTCCACATGTGATCAATGTGATAACACACACGGAGATGTCTGGGTTTTAAGCATCCGACGTCCCAACTTGCTCGAAATCTTCTCAATTCTTGCACACAACCTATAAATGTGATAAACGACACCCCAACAAGTTTCGTGATTTTCGACGTTGTTCGGATTTTTGTAATTTAGAAACACTTTTCCCAAGTTGCTCATCATGTTACGGTAACAAGATGCTCGATATTTCATATGAGTTACTGGATAAGGCCTCAATATACACCAAATATCAAGAATATCATTTTTTGAATCACCAAATTATATTATTACACGCACCTACAGTTCAAATTTGAAGTCTACAAAAAAATTCAACAAAACGAAAAAACTAACAAAATATACAAAAAAAAAATTCAAAATCACCCCAAATTTGAGGAAGGAGTTTCAAATAATGTTGGATGGCCTCACAAAACAAATGAGGCAAAAAAACTAAAAAAATAAAATTATTTCCCCGAGTGCAATAATTAGCACTCGGGGAAGAGGCCCTTCCCGAAAAGCGATCAGACTCTCGGGAAGAGGCATTCTTCCCCGAGTGTTAGGCTGGCGGCTCTCGGGGAAGAAAATAAAAAAAATCGCTAACTACAAGCCCCCCTACCGGCCCATAAGCCGCCCCCCCGAACCCTATCGTCCCTCACCCGCCGCCTGCCCGCCCGCCCGCCCGCCCGCCCGCCCGCCCGCCCCCGCTCACGCCCGCTGCCGCCGCGCTCATGCCGCGAGCCTCACAAGTGAGGTCCCCCGCGGCCGGCGGGCGAGTCGGGCGGCTGGCGAAGCTCCGGCCGGGCGAGGTCCCCGTCCTCTCCCCCCATCTTCCTTACGGGCTCCATCTCTCCTCTTTCAGATCCGGATCCCCACCCATGGCGAGCACCTCGATGAGAGGGCGATGGTGCCTCCCGCTCCTCCGGCCCTCACAGCTGTTGAGACCCTCGCCGGCCGCCGACCCCGCATCACCGACCGCCGAAGAGCCCCCAAGCCGCCAGCCGCTGAAGGTAAACGCATGCCCGTGCCCTCCCTCGAATCCCCCCTTCCTTTATAAATATACTAGGATCAAACATTTATACTGCAATACAACATTCAACAAGATAATGACCGGGATTACAATTCTCTAGTCCTAAAAGAAACATGAAACCAGTATCACACCTCAGATTTATTTTCCTTCACACAAATAAACAGTGTTAGTGTTCTCAACTGCTATATGGTGTTTTCAGAAGCCTACATTTGTTTGCGGTACATACATGATAGGAGCCTATCTCAGGTGGCTATAACCTCAGCGCCTCATATCTGTCATTCAGGTCATTAGCCCACCATGCATTAGCAGCAGCAGAAAAACTGAGTTACCTGTTCCCTGTTACTTAGGTCTGTGCCCTGTTATGCAGTGAGGTTGTGTACTCATGACAATGGTTACCTGTATACCATCACACCTTAAATGTAAAATCAGAAGGTGTCTTAGAGTAACTACACTCCATGTGGATTGATGGTGATTTGCATGCTTATTGTTCTGTTGTTTCTTTGTTCTCTGAATAAAGAAGATCATTACTGTCGCTTATCCAACAGTGTATTGTATTGTTGTAGAGCCTATCAAAGCCAAGAATCCGAAGATAACGTATGCAGACCTTTATCAGGTAAATTAGGATGTCTTGAATTTGCTAATTTAATTTGAGTTATCTGGCTTATTTTTCTTTCATTTGGTTAGTTTTTTTATTAACAAACATGCTGGAATTTCTCGCAGCTTGCTGGAGTGGTTGCAGTTGAAGTGGAATTTTGTCATTGAGTTCATTTAGGTACCCATCCAGTCTTTGCTCCTTTTGGCTATGAAAAGTTGATATATATGTGTGTGCATCTGTGTATAAAAATTAGGTGCTAACTGAATGGCCAATGTATTGACTAAAATTAGCAACGCAAAATAGCTTAGCTTCATGCCTTCATGTGTGTGGCTTTCATTAACCAGACATATGGATGTTTGTTTCAGTAAGAGTTCTGATGTTTCCATGAAAGCTTTTTTTTTTAGCAGTGAAAGCTAATATTTTCTTTAATAGTCAGACTCACTTCTTTGTAGTTCAATGTGAAAAATAGTACTGTTGAGTGTGCTTTGAGTCTTTGAATGATTGATTCACTATTGAAATTTAGTACGTTGGCTATTGAAATTTAGTACGTTGGCTATTGAAATTTATAGATTCATGTACACAAATTTCAGCTTTGAGTCTTTGAATGATTGATTCCCTCTTTGTCGCCGCAGTTGCAGCTCCGCCACCGCCACCTCAGCGGCCCTCTATCATGCAATAGTTGATTGGTTTTTTCGCTCATGGGTCACACCATCAAGAAGGCCAAATCCAAGACGACGATCTTCGGTCGTTTCAGTATGTTCTTTGCTTCACTTGCTTATTTGCACTATAATTATGCCCTGATGATGCAATCTCTCTTCTTATTTTGTCTTTTCCTGCCTTTGTGCTTACCTTTCCTTCATATTGGTTTGCTTAAAATGACTAAAATGGAGTATAAAAATGCTTAAACTGTAAAAGGGAGTCCTTCATATTGGTTTGCTTAAAATGGAGTGCAATCTCTCTTCTTATCTTGTTGCAGCTACCTCCTTCCTCCATCTGCAATTTTTACAGTATGCATGTTCTGTATTGTTCATGATATTATTACATATATGTATGTAGCTAGGTTAAGTCTAGATTTGAGGACTGATTTGACAGTGCTCCCGCTCATTTCATTCATAATTTGCTTCTTCTTGTGCCTTCCAAATGGACTCCTTTATAACTCTAGCATATCTTCATAGGGTAGTGATTATATGGGGACCAAGACTGCAATTTGTTTACAACTTATATTTGTCTCGTTGGTGCTAAACCAAACTTTTAGTGCAATACCTCCTACCTTGGGCTTGGATGTGTGAAATCCCTGCCTCACATTCATCCTTTTGTCACCTTTTGACATTTCTATGAATCAATATATAACCCTTCTCAGTACGTAGCTTAATCTAGCTGTCCATGGTACTTCCATTTATCAACTCTTCATTGGGCTAGCTAGATGCTCGCATAGCATTTCTCCCCTGAAAGGGGATAGTCTTTTCTGCACAAAGAAGAGTGGAAAGCTTGTAGAAATAATCAATTCTTTGTGAAAGAATAGGGAATAATTTTGAACGCTTGTTTTTAGTGAAGGACAAATCTGAATGCTTGAACCACCTTTTCCAAGTTCCTGTCCCGTCCCACAGCTGGCTGTTGGGTCCACTAGCCACCACGCCTACATTGCATTTTAGGGCAGATAATAAATACCCAGCTAGGTTTTCTTTATATTTTGAGAAAAAAAATATGTGGATATCATTTTTGCAGGGATACTTTGGTTCTGAAGACTAGTTATTTATTTGCAAAGAATCAACAGTGTATATGGCCACTTGGGAATATTCAAGTCTTAAACTAACCTTTGTCTTTGCTGACTACATGCTATACTTCCAGTTGTGCAATTGCAGTTCTTGACCACACAACTAATGAGTTAGGTTTTTATCTAAAATACTATAATTCACAGGTTAAATGCTCATACTATCAAATGGTTTTATATATGTCATGGAGGCCATCTGATTTTATTTATCTCTTATTCTTTTCAGCCAGTGTCAATTTAGTTCTAGCTTACTATTTTCAAGGCTGATTTAAAGTGGTTCTAATTTCACATGGTTGCTGTCTCTTTAATTTTCTACAGCATGCTTTGTGTTTGAGCTGGCAATACCCTCTGTTGCATAAAGATTGTGGTTCCCTGTGATGCATGTGTGACTTGTGTGTTAATTGATGTTTCCAAACACAAATCTTATCTCTAAAATTTCACATACCATGTCTGCACTTTACTGATAATTGAAATTCTATTTTCAGGAAGTTAGTAGACCCTGCTAGCTACTCAAGCTACTGTCTTCTATTGGATCCATGCAATTTTTTTTGGATTTTGAGTCAGTCCTGAAGTGATTTAGCACACAGGTGCAAGATAATCTAATATACAGCCTGCTGTTAGATCCAAACGTTGCTTTTTGTTGTTGAGTTTCTAGAAATGATTGTGTAGGTCTTAAGACAACTATGGGTGTGTGAGAAATATATGGAGCTTGCTGTCGTGAGATGTTTCTAGTGAATGAATATTTGAATTGGGTACACACCTTTTTTTTGTTATGCTTTGCTGTTTACATGGAAAAGCAAAAAAGCTTCCCGAGTGCCTATGCAGCACTCGGGAAGAGGCCTTTTATAAAAACCAGCCAAATTTCTTCCCCGAGTGCCTTGGGCAAGCACTCGGGGAAGAGGGGTTTTTTAAAAAAAAAATTCTTCCCCGAGTATAACACTCGGGGAAGTGGGTTTTTTCTTAAAAAAAAATTCTTCCCTGAGTGTTGCACTCGGGGAAGAGGTTTTAAAAGCGGACGGCGCCTCACGGCCAAATCTTCCCAGTGTTAGACGGCACTCGGGAAGGCTTCCCAGTGTACGATTTTTGGCACTCGGGGAAGACCTCTTTCCCGTGAGAGGCATCCCCGGAGGCTCTTCCCCGAGTGTTGCACTCGGGGAAGGCTTCCCCGAGTGTTTTTGCCCCTTCCCCGAGTGCATTTGGCACTCGGGGAAGCACGTGTCTCCCGTAGTGATTGTCGTGTTTAATTTGAATAGGTTATTAATTTGAGAACTGCATTTTACAAATTTGGCGAGAATAATTTTTCTAGGAACGGAAGATGCTATCGCCCGCACTCGAAAACCCTTTCCGTGAGCGGGTGGCCACCCGCACCTGGAAAGGGTTTTCTGGGTGTGGGTGTTGTACCTGCTCCTGAAAACATGTATTTGTAAAAGCGACAGTTGGGAGCGGGTCCGCCGTCCGCACATGGAAATACTAAACACCTACAAATCGTTTCTGTAGTAGTGTCTCATGCTTTGAATCTGTTGGTGATATGCTCAATAGGCCATCATAACAATTCTGACTAAAGGCCCAAAGGATAAGTGATCAATGAGGGACTAGGATAACTAATAGGTCTTCAAAGTGGAAGCCCATGAGGGTGCACCATAAATATGAGGGGAGGGGCTAGGATAGCATTGATCCACCACACCACAACCCTAGCCGCAGCTCCCTCTCGTCCTGAGTCTGAGACCCGTGTCACCCATGCTGTGCTAGTACACTGGGGCACGGCATTTTCTCCTCCGTGCTTGTGGACTCCGTTGCTTCGACAACTGTGACCCTTCTACCCACCTATTCTGGGAGGGTATGCAGGAATGTGTGGAGGACCTAGTGGCCAGTGATATCGTTGAGCCCTTAAGTTAATGGAAAGCTCTTTTCTACTAAAAAAGGATCCACAGTTTTTACACAGGGTTGTGTACTTTTGAATAAATTCAACAGTATTTTTTATGCAAAACCTCTGGGATGATCTCCATTTTGATGGCAGGCTCCTCCAACTTGGCAGTGGGGTTGGTTCCCTCTAAGACGGTATTGTTGGCTGTCGTTAAGGCAGCAGGGTTGACTCCCTTATTTGCATCGATCATATCCCAGTAGGTTGATCCTGATTATGACCACCTTGGTCTAAGTGATATTACTGTAGCACTTTGGCCACACTAAATTAAATCATTTTGGTACATATATAGTAACAATCCCTTATTTTTTTCAAAAAAGTAATATGTTGTAGCACTTCGTCACATTTGGATCCATGATTATTGCCTTTGGTTATGTTTTTGGAAGGACATTTATTTGTTTCCTAGTTTAACTGATTCTTTACTTGATGCTAGTACTAGATGTATGGTGCAGCAAATAGGAGTTGCATACTTGCTAGAGCTTCCTACTGCATTCAATTTGCAGCCAGATACCAAGAGGACCAAGCATTATACCAGTGGAGAGAGACCGGCGATCAGCTCTCCCCACATTCCTGCTGCCATCCTTGTTTATTTTGTAAACAATACTATAACGCCATGCCCCCTCCTTGTTTTCCTCTATTTTCAGTTGCTTTTTGTTTGGCAAATATATATAGTCACGTTATCACCTTGTCTGTGGAGAAACGAAGGCACTATAGTTTATATATACTAGGTCCCCACACTTTTCAATAAACTAGGAACCAATACCGGTTCTGCTTAATACAAAGCAAAAACGTCCAATAATATATCTGATGTCTGACCAATTCGCACCCACATAACAAGTTACTGTAGTGACCAGAGTATACTACAAGATATTGGACTAATCCGCACCCACATAGCAAGCTGTATGATGAGCACAGTTTACTCTCTTTTAAACTATTTGTGGGCTGCCTTGAATTCGAGTAGTAAAGCATTGTGGCTGCCGATACATGTTGATCGATTCCAAGTTAAACTAGCAATATATGCACAGTTCATTGGTACCACCTAAAATGCATGGTGACCGCGCAGAAAAAAGCACTCAACCACTATGGGAATACCCAAATAGCTGCTTTGCCGAGTGCTGAAACAAAAACACTCGGCAAAGAGGGGGTTCTCCGTGTGTTTTACACGGCGAACAACTCTTTGTCGAGTGTTTTTCCCCGGCACTCGGAAAAGAAATAACTTCTCCCAGTATTTTCTTCGGCACACGGCAAATAAATAATTACTTTTTTCTACCCTCAAACTTTTTCTACTGTCCATATATAATATGTGGTACTCCATGTCAAAGTTTGGTAATTTTTTGTATCTTTTTGCTATAGTTTAATAATTAATTGCAGGTCAAGAAATTTTTTGAATGAAGTCAAATTTGAACTGCAAGTTATTTAAATAACAGAACAAAATGAGTAGAAAATTGATATTCATATTATTCATCCATGTTTAAGGCCTTACTTTTGAAAGGAAATGGAATTTTTAACATCTTGTTCATAAAACATGAGTACGGAAGTGTGGTTGTAAGGTTTTAATTTTTTTTAAAAGTAAACGAAGTCAGAAAATCATGATATTTATCATGATGTGATGATATTAGACGTGGAGGTTATGGTAAAAATTTGAGAATGTTTCGAACATTTTGTCACAAACGATGTTTAGAAATCGAGGCATGTCACCAAGAATCTTAGAGTTGAGCAGGATTCTATAAGATTTGGAATCAAAGTGACGGTCGATTTGTGATTGGACTACAAAACTTTTTGTATGGGCAAAAGAGAAGCAAGTTTGCTTTATGTGATTTTTTTGGCAATTTGTTGGAGTCTGTTTGATAATTTCAATGTATTAAGTGTCATTATATTATTTTAATTTATATAATTAATTTTGAGCTATAACTACATAAAATAAAAATTACATGAGTAGAAAAATCAAATACATATTGTTACCTGAATCTAATAGGGTATTGTTGAGGTAATTGATATGAATTTAAAAGAATACATATGGAAAAAAATGACAGAAGAAAAAAGAAAATGGAAAAACCTTGCCGCGTGTTTAATGCAGCACTCATGGAATGTTCTAGGTTATCGATCCTACATGTTGAAACGCCCTCTCCCATTGGCCCGTTCCCATCCTGCACTGCCGGTCGCTCCACCTTCTTATTCTACCCCTCTCTCTCCCTCCCCTCCCCTTCACTTCTCTCTCCCGCCTCCTGCCGCCGGATCCGCTCAATCTCCACCCCCTCCCCTGTGGGTGTCGGTGTCCGCCACGGCCCTGTCCCCTCCTTCTCTAGCCGCAGCGCCCGACGCCCACCACGCGACCTCGAGCGCGGCCGGCGACCATGCCGCCAGATCAGCGCCCGCGCCGGCCTCCCGCCACCGAATCCGCTCAAGCTCCACCACCCCGGTACTCCTTCCCTCCTCCCCCCGCGCTCCTTCCCTCCTTCCTCGAAGCTGGTAAATGATTGCTCCATAGGATGCTAGGGCTGCATTGGTTACTGATCCGTTTCCGGCAGGATAAAAAGGGACGGGGGGAGTAGTAACTAAACAAACGTGTGAATTTTCATTTTCTGTTTTCTAGAAAAACAAACATGTGAATATAAGCATATAAACATACACAATATTTAAATTAATGCATACAAACATCTAATCATCTCGAAAACAACGAAAAGCTAAAATGACCTGCAATTTAGAATTGATGGATTAGTTTCTCACCTCTACCACTGAAAAATACTACACAGACCAATTAACCTTTTTTTTATTCAGAAAAGATTAAAGCAATAGTTGTGTTCATGTGGCTGAAGGTGCAAATAACGAATACATCCGGGAATGTAGAGAGTAATCGAACTGAAACAAATGTATCATGTCAGGACGTGTCTATACCGCGTACCACAGAGACAATGAGGTCGAATCCACGAGACAAGACAGCGTGTCCAGGCTTATAGTAAGCTAGCTAGTGTCTTGTCCTCGCTGTATCCCCTGCTCTCTACACATGTGTCCACGCACAAGGAGGTCCACTGTCCACTCTGGTGTAAGGAAGAACTTCGACAGTAGCTCTAGAGGTGGACCACATCAGAGAAAGTTGGTCGGTAGCTGCCTCAGCTGCAGTTAAGTGCCGCTCAATCACAGGAGCCGCCATTGGCGTTGGCACGGGCGCCTCAATGTCTGGTCGAACTTGGACATAAGCTACTGATGCCTCATGTTCCTACTTGCAAGATAACCCTTATAGACATTTAAACAAGGAGATCATGCATGCATGCTTATCTGTGTTGGAATAGAAACAAGCTCTGCGTGAAATTAACATATCAACTTGGAGGTTAATTGGGCTACATACAAGTGCAACACAGGTTCTCCTGAATACATCGGCCAGAGACCTTGTTGGCATCCAAATATATAGTATGTAAATGTAGTAGTCCCTATATGTTTATAAAAAGTATATGGCTCACGACAAAATTGATCGACAATCCTTATGAGGACCCTCCCTTGACAAAGAATGTCTTTGCCTAACTAGAAAAAAAAGTGACTGAGCACAATTCCTGGATGCTTTCTTTTCTTATAGATATATTGGCTGTTATAAACATACTACTAAAGGCAAACAACAGAAAGACACAATATTAAACAATGCGGAATCAGATAATGAAATCACCAATTTTTTTTTTTAATCTGAACTGGAGCGGTGGAGCCTAAAGATTAAGGATGTACTGGGAGGCCTCTTCCGGTCTAATTAAGCTACTTTCTTGATGCTTTGCATTGCAAAGAACATTAATGAGTAAGAGCAACCAAAACGATTGGGTCTTTTGGGCTTGTGTTGCTTCACGCATTGGACCTGCCGTATTCTTCCTTCAGATCCCACATCTTCTCAGAGCATGTACCAGCGTGAACATATACATTTCTAATATGTAAAACCTTGGCCCCTGTAGGATAAGTTGCATTCAACAACCAGCTTCTTGTCCTTTTCATGTTCTAAACGGAGATGTTAAGCTCAGCTTCTATTTTGACTTCGGCGTAAGGTCCCGATGCCTCGTTTTCCTATGTTATTTTGCAACCCACAGTCCGCGACATTTTCTATTTATATTCTACTCTGTTTTCTTGGCTATCAATATTGAAAATAAATCATTTCAGTGGTTTGTGATGCGAATACACACAAAAACAACAGCTTGGGTATTCATCATATGGAATGCCTAATAAAGTGTAGAAAGTATGCGTGGTGTATATTTGCAAGGTCGATATGTTTCACTGCCCTATAGTACAGTCATGTTTACTCATCTAGCTTGTAATAACATGTGAAAGGAAAATGATTCTTTTTTACTTTGGCCACAATACCATTAACTCTTTCTTACATTCACATCCTTAAAATTCAACTATAGAAAATAACATATGTGACTAGATATATGAATAGACAATCCAACCCAATAAACAAGGTTATTAGGTTCAGTGGGACGTGGACGCTGCTTGTCGCTTGCTATGAGTAATGTATACGCCGTAGGACTTGCTATCATCTTGGCACTTTTTTTTTACATCACAAACTATTAAACTGACCAGCAACCCATTTGGAATCTAGTGTATAAACTGCATCTGGAGACCGAGTTTATATTACCCTTTTGTTAGGGCTCTTTTACGGTGGTGGTATGCAGTACATGGCTATTTTTCGTAAGGGTAAATAGGTAGTTTTTTCCAATCTTTTAATAAATTTGGCAACCTCTGGTTGAGAAAAGAAATTTCATGTACGCCACAAGGAAAATTTGAAATTAAAGTTATGAAAAATTTCATTTTTGAAATTTGAATTGAAAATTTTGGTTTTTGAATTTTTTTAAAAAATTGACCATACCACCGGAGGGAACTGGAAAAAATTGAAAAAAATCAATTTTGAAATATGAATTGAAATTTGAAAATATTTGGCCATACCACCAGAGGGAAATAAAAAAATTGAAATATGCCACGAATATTTGAAATGAAAAAATTTGTAAATTTTCATTTTTGGAATTTGAAATGAAAAAATTGAAAATTTTCATTTTTGAGATTTGATATGAAAATTTCCGTTTGAAATTTTTAAAAAAGGCCATATCACTAGAGGGAAATAAAAAATTTGAAATGGAGAAATCATATATTTCGTTTATTCCACCGAGATAAAACTTCCAATAATACCCCTATACCACTTATATCACCTATGTATACCGCCCCTATACCACAAGTGCAAGTTGTGGTGGTATACAATTAATCTCACCATCGAGATCCTTTCATATTTGTCCTTTTCCAACAGTGGTATAGGGTGGTATGGTCCACCGTAAAGAGCCCTTTTGTTAAGAACTTTTCATGATAATATATATTCAGATATGCATAAGCTACCTCTGCATTTTCGACTGGATCCTTCCATGGATTTATCTACGGGTGAATAGGTTCTGTGGTTACATGATTGTCACTTGATGCAACTACTTGTATGACACACCATCTTTAATTTTTATAGTTCAAGGCGTATAGAACACATCATATTGTGTAGGCGGCTAGTGCAGTTACCACTGGGCCAGTCACAAGCTCTTTTTGGAGATCTTATAGAGTTCTGATCAAGATTCGAAAGTGGTTTGTTGCAAACTTGAGCTACTGATTAACAGGACTGTACATTCAGTCTTCACGGTTTACCAATTAATTAAAGAAAGCTGACAGTTGCATTCAGGCAATTCCAGAAAGCTGTACCTTTTAACTTGATGATTTCTACCAAATGCAATGTGGTTCACTAGGATGGAGTACGTATAGTCGTAATAAATGCAAATGGTGATGTGCAGAGCTAAAAAGAGAAAGCTGCTTCTAGGATAAACAAATATTATCGTGGATAGATGACCTGGATTATGAAATTGAAGCACGCCTGTTCTTCTATTTGCAGCCTGAGTGGAAGGACCGAACAAAAGCATATGGAATTGACAAAGGCCGAGATATAGATTCTGCCCGATCAACATATTTTTTGGCACCGGTATGGGCAATGCACCTTGGACATGAGCTCCTGATGCCTCATTTTCCTACTAGCAAGATATTAAACCTTATAGCTATTTGTGTCAAGATCTTGCTTTGCTGGTTCAGTGCTCTATGGTCAAGTTTTGTGTAAAACTAACATATCCATTTGGCGGTTGGGCTACATACAACAAAGGTGTTCTAAAAACAACCATGGCCAAAACAGACCTTGTTCATGTCTAATATATATAGCATGGAACTGTAGTAATGTGTGTTTGAAACGTATGTGGCTGACAACAAAATTAATTGGCGGAACTTATGATGCTCCTCCCATGAAATAATGTCTTTGTCTAACTGGAGATATGTGACTGAGTCCCCTTGAATGCGTTCTTTAGTTCCAGTGCCTCTTTTTCCTACATGATGCTACAACCCACAACGGGAAAATTGTATGTCGCTGTGTGCTGAGAAGTTCGCCGTGGGTTTTCTATCGGGCACACGGCGACCAACTTCTTCACTGTGTGTCAAAGTCACTACACAAGACGCCAACTCTTCGCCGCCATGTGTTTCGTTTGACACACGGCGTCTATTCCTCTTCGCCGTGTTTTCGCTTTGACACACGGCAAAATAATTTTTCGCCGTGTGCTTTTTATGGCAAACGGCAAAGGAGTCCAACAAAATCATTTTAAACCTCCAAACTTTTCAACCCTCCATATGAAACATCTAGTAATCTATGTTAAAATTTGAAGTATTTTTGTATTCATTTGTTATATTTAACTACATAATTACAATTCATGCAATTTTTGAATCAAATCAAATTTCGAATGCAAGTGTTTGAAACAATAGATTAAAATGAGTGAAAAAATGATGTTCATGTAATTTAGCCCAATTTAAGGTCTTACCCAAGAAATCAAATGATAATTCGAATAACTTGACCAGGAAACAGGACCACGTCCGTGTGTCCGAATGATTTTAAAATTCTAAAAAATGCAAATGAAGTCCAAAAATTATGAGATTTGTCAATATCTCATCATATCATGTGTGGAGACTATAGTAAAAAATTGAGTGTGTTTCACGCATTTTTCATGTACGATGCTTACAAACACAAACATCTTTGAAGAAATTTCATAGAGTTGAGAAGAATGTGGTAAGATTTGGAGTGAATGTGACGGTTGAATTTGAGTTTAATTTTGAAAGTTTTTTACTCTTGACATACAATATGTTGTGCACCATGTTTAACATACAATATTGGGCTGAAAGCCGAATTGGGCCAGTCAGCCCACCATCCTGCCCAACAGCCCACCGTCCCTCCCCCAACTAACCCTAACAATAAAATCCCCCCCCCCCTCCTCCCTTCACCTGCAGCCACAACCGGCTTTCTCGCCTCCCTCCTCCTCCCTCGACTGCGTCACAACTTCCTCTCTCCGCCGTAGCTCCCTCTCCCTGTCTCCACCGCCACCCCTCCCTCTCTCCACCGCCGCCCAGTCGCCTCCTTCGCTCGCCCTTCCTCTCCACCTTCGCTTGCCTCTCACTCAGCTCCAGCGAGGATGTAACATACCAGAAATTTGAGTGTTTTCCCATGAGTGAATTTCCTCAAAAATTTAAAACTTTTTGTTTGAACTTGTGTGCTACCAATTTTTGACCCAAATTGCTAGCCACTCATCTACAATCCCGTATAAGTTAAAACCACATAAAATTATTTTCGAACTCTTGTGTAATTTGTGAGTTGGAGTTCCTTGGATTTTAATTTGGATCTTAAAATTGAGTGAAGTTTGAATTTGAAATCTATTCAAATTCAAACTATACGGTTTAGGTAAATACAAAACCTATTTTACTAACTTGTCTAACATCTAGCCCGATCTACCAAGTGGCCTGTTGTAACCCAACCAGTTCAGCCCATCATATCTCCCCAGCCGGCCTGTTTCACCTTCCCCGCGAAGCCCAACCGGCAGCCCAGCCAGCCCAGCACGTGCCCCTTTTTCCTCTATCACCGCCAAAGCGGACCCACTTGTCGGTCTATCTGTTCCACTTCTTCCTCCTTCGTCTGCATCGTGCCGCCACGCACGCGCGTGCGTGCACGGGATGGGATGGCCGGTCACACCGCACGACGCCGAGCCGCAAGGCGGGCACCCTAGCCCTGGCCTCGGATGCTCCTCCAAGGGAAATTGGACTCCTTTGCCCTCGAAGCTCACCTCTAGAACCCTAGGAGCGGTCGCTGGATGGCGCCACGCCGCCTCACGGGCGGACGCCGATGACGAGCGCGGGCGATCCTTTGCCCTTGCCTCGCCTGCCGCCACTATAAGAGGCCGCCAACCCTATCCGCCTCTCTCCCGAGCCCTTGTCCCCGTGACCGCCGCTGGGACTTTTCCCCAAATCCTCCGCCTCTCAAGAAAACAGAGAAGGAAAAGAAAGGGAGAAGAGAAGGAGAGGGAGGAGAAGAGAAGAAGGAGGGATGGAGTTGGACCCGCCGACCAAAGGGAGGTCGCTGCGAGCGCCCGAGCGCTGCCCTTGACGCCGTGAAGGCCGGAATGACCGCGCCCGCCCCTGCCTGCGCATCATCACCGCGCCGCCACGCCGAGAGAGGAGGCCGTCGCCACCGATCGAAGCCATGGACACCGCCGCCGTCGCTGAACCAATCAAAGGAACGCATCGTGACGAGGACCCACGCAGTGGGAGCAGCTGCCGTCGCCGTCATCTACCGCAGTCCAAGAAGATGGAGCGACGCCTGCACGACACCGCCCTACCGCAAGACGAACCACGACATCGAGCCGGCCCGCGTCGCCTCGCCACGGCCACGATTTCTCCCTGCGCCACCGTGACCTTCCCCAAGCCCTCGGTGAGCCCGCTTCCAAGTTCCCACCTTGCCCTCTAGCTGTTCGATGTTTTGCCAGTGTGTATCCTTGAGCTGTATGAGATCGAGGCCCTCATGCTTGCTTGTCGACGCCTTCGTGTTGTGACGCTATAAATGATTAAGGCCCAACTGATATTGGACCCAGCCCACCATTTGCTGACGTCATTTTTGATACGGCCCATTTTATTAATAAATCATTTTTGAATTCGTAAAAAAATAATGGGCCGATGGGGCAAGGCCACATATTTTTCCCTATTATTTTGGGCTGCACTCCAGGTTGAGCTTAATTAAATATAATTCAATCTCATATTACATGCTAATCAATTAAGTAATAGACATCACAGATAATATTTCCATACCACTGATACAAATTAATGTTTCGGATCACACATGACACATTATTATCAATGAACACAGAACAACCACAAGCAGATTGTAAGTAGGAGCTCACAAACCAATACACATGATATCTCCATGCTCACAAATAAAGCTGGTATTGAAATAGAACCCACTAAGATAACAAAGCTTCGTACTCACAAACAAGCACAACTAGCTGGGAGGACACAAGCGTAAGACTAAGAAACATGTGATTTACCCAAGGCGCGAGCTTAGCAGTTGACGAAGGAGGGTCTCAGTAGTTTCTACTTGTTTCTTCAACCTCTCAATCTCATCAGTCTGCACTTTCATTGCTACATCGATGCTTCGCCTTTGATCTTCAAGTCTCAAAACTTGGTCCTGTTCAACAAAGATTTCACCAAGGTCGTGGATCGAGCCCTCCCAACGAAACTTCGTGTCTTGAGCATGTAGCGAAATTTGGATAATCTGGAGGCATGTAATCAATGAATGGCTTTGACTTCACATTGAGGGACAAGAATTTGATATTTGAACCGCAAGGATTGTCATCAACATTTGAGCCTAAAAATGAAAGGAGAAGTCAAACTGAACCTTAAACGAAGCAAGCAAATAAACTTAAGAATAATCCTAAGAATAAAGTAGCAGGATTATCATGCGTTACGTACATACCACGACATGTCATTGATTCTCGCAATGCAGGGTGGGATGCTAAACCTGCAGAAAGAGTTACAAATCGTGAACCTGGATCTAGAGCGGTCAAGGTAAGAGAAGGATCTGAAATCTAAGACAATAAACAAAGTAAATTACTTTCTAAGCATGGAAGGCGGGAGTTTAGTGGTGCAGTGGTAGCAATGGAGTAGAGTATTTATTATTTGGGTGGAGAGGGAATACAGAATTTGAAAATCCCGCTTTCGACTTCTCGACCGCAAAATGAAAATTTGGTAATCCGCACTTGCTTTGGGGCCAGCGACAAGTGAGTGCAATGGCGGCCCCATATTGTCAATAACAAACGGTCTTTGTGTTGAACCATGATTTACATATGTAGGAGGATATTGAATCATATATGAATGCATATGTAAATTAGCATAATCCAAAGATGAATAATAGCAAGGATATGGCCAAGACCATGGTGAGGTCAGTTCAGCATATGAATAAGGTGCAACATCATAATTTTCTTGAGATTTGCAAGAACAAGGTATATTTTGATTTTTTGGTGAAAGTTTCGAATATTTACCTTTACTTGGCCAACTCCCTTGCTTTTGGCTTGCTCCTTTCTTCTTGTACTTGGCCAAAAGCTCCTCGTAGGTCGGCTTCACCTTTTTCTTGAGCTTGGGAAATCTCTGGGGGCACTGGTCAGACCGGTCTGGGACACCGGTCAGACCGGTCGATGTGCTGCTGGTCTTCTTTGTCTTGCCTTGCCCCCCGAGCGTTGAAGCCTTCGCTGCAACATTAGGGGTATCCTCCAGTAGCTTGTCCTGCACCTTTATTTCAGAACTTTGCTCACCAATGATTACATTCTTTCCTTTAGTTTTTTCGGCTTGATCCGGCCGAATTAGCACTTTTGGGTTGTTTAGCTCAAGAGTATTCCTCGGAAAGGGATTATGATCGACTTACATAGCATGAAAAGTCAAACAACCTTCATTAATGGCCGATTGCACTTGTTGATGAAATACATTTCAATCATTAGTTGCATGAGAATAAGAGTTATGTTATTTACAATAAGCACACCTCTTTAACTCTTCTAGTGGAGGTATAGTATGAGTTATTTTAATCTTCCCAGCTTTCAACAACTCATCAAAAATTCTATCACACTTGGCTACATCAAAGTAAACTTAACTTCTTCTTGTCGATTCTTAAGGACCGGCTTTAAAGAATCACAAGTGCTAGGTTTATCTTTATTTGACCATACAAATTCAGCAGTTAAAACATCATTGCCTTCATCGTCCAAATAATCAGATGCATAATAAACAGGACGATTAGACTTTTCATTGGTTTTTTGTGAACTCTTAAATTCCTTAACTCGGTTTTCATTAGCTAAAGCTTTTTGCAACAACCGACTAACATCAAGCAAACAATCGGTTTCTAGTATCTCTAAATCTTCTGATGTACTCAGAAACAGATTCATTAGATTTTTGCCTAACCCATACAAGATGTGACAATTTCAACTCAGTTTCACCAGTAAAGAAATAATCATGAAATTTATTTTCTATATCCGAAAAGTGTAAACTGAGTTGGGTGGCAAAGAAAAAAACCTTGTAAATGCAGCACCCGATAGAGATAAAGGAAACAATTTCATTTTGCAAATATCATTAGAAGCAGCTGCACCACATTGTATAGTAAATTGGCCTATATGCTCTAATGTACTTCTACCATCATCCCCACTAAATTTAGTAAACTCTGGTATTTTAAATCCTTGTGGGTATGAGTTATACTCATAATTCTCAGGATACGGTCTTTGATACGACCGACTCTTAGTTTTAGGCTCTGTACCAAAAGTTTGTCTAAATATTTGGAGCATCTCTTCTCTAAATCCCTCCATCCCTAAAGCGGTTCTAGGTCTAGCCGATCCAGGATGTGGTGCTCGATTTATAGTAGGTTGTGGTGTGCTATATGTTGATGCTTGGTTCGACAATGTATTAGGAACATGCTGCAACGAACTATTAGGAACATATGCACTTATGGGTGGCTCACCATATACAACCGTATGCGGCATCATGGCATTAATAATGGCCATTGTACTCCCTCCACCAGCCGAAGCACCAATAGTGGTACGGCTATGTATGTGGTGGATTGGAGGTACACCAATAGGGACTTTAGGTATATGCAAGTCTGAAAAATCATCTAGTGTGCTATCTTTAGAATTTTCGGTATTAGAAGTAGATTCATTAATATCATTACTAGAAAATTGTTTACCAAATTTGGCTTCTATACGATCTAAATGAGAATTAATCGTAGATTCAAAGTTTTCACTCATGGCAACAAATTTGTTATTTAAGCTAGCACTAACAGCCCCATCAATCATATTAGCAATATCTCGAATTATCTTGGAGGAACATCATTGTACCTTGAGCGCGGGAACATTGATGACGACATCCTTGTCCTTCTTGACGTTCCCTTGTCGATCCATGGAGACCTGCGAGATGTATTACTTCATGGCTTCTTCTTCCAACTCTAGGATCTCCTGCTCCTTTTGTTCACGATTCTTCCTCCTGACTTCAGCAAGTGCTTTTTGCTCTTCAGCCGATGTTCGCTCAACATTCGGCCTTGCAATTTTTTGGGCGTCAACCTCAGAAGGTACAGGTAGTTTACCGGCCATGGTAGTCGATTGATCTTCCTTCTTCCCCAGCGGAGACGCCAATTTGTTGGCACAAGTGTCCGACCAACAAGCACGCAGAGGGGCTCGCTGTAGCACCTCTGTGTAGGCACCAGTCAGACCTGTGTGGGTCATCGGTCAGACCTTTGCCCACTGGTCTGACCGGTGAAGGTCACCGGTAAGACCTTTGCTGGGATGAACCGGCGAAAGACCTCTGAACGTCGCCCGGGCAGGATCCCGTCGGGGCGGCGCAAGTAGGGTTATTCTAGGGTCGGCAAGGCCACCTAGAACACCCTGAATTGACGTAGAGACGAAAGAGAAATAGCAAGTAATAGATTGGAAAAGTTTAAGGCAAAGGGAAAGGTAAAAATATAAAAGCAGATTGATTTGATCAATTGGATACCTCAATCGGTCGTGGCCTTTTATATTTATAGGGTGGGGAGGTCTTGTCCCTTAAGGAAATCCTTTTACAAGCCTAAATCTATCAGGACTCCTTGTTTCGGTTCGGACAGGGGAGCACCGGTCAGACCGGTGCACTCGGCGTGCAGATCTTATATAAGTCATATCTCCCTCATCCGGACTCCGATTTGGACATTCCACATATGAATCTTGATCTACTCAACGAGATCTATCCAATGGTGAAGTCCAAATTTTATTTTATGGTCTTTGGCCACACCGGTCTGACCGGTGGGACCCATGGTCCGCCGGCGGACAAGACCTGCCAATTTTGGGTGCGAACAAATACATTGTTAAAATTCTTTGGAGATCTGCTCTGGTCTGATCGAAAAAGATATTGCTACATTCTTTTGAAAATAATGGTATGCTCATTCGAGATAATTGTAATAATTTTAATATAAAATTTTAAAATGCTAGCGCAATTATATTCGAACTTGGCTGTTACATTACTCGTCATGCAAAATAGAAGTTGTATACAAGAAAGAACTTGGCTGTTACCCACATGACGCTCTTTATACCGCTAAAAAAACTCCACCCCTTGCAACATACTATTCCCGGGTGCCTGACATTCCAAGAGGAGTGAAAATTGTTCTTTTCCTCTCACATGCTGCAGTGCTTGGTTTGGCAGAGCTAGTGGCAAATATATCTAGTGGTATAGTAACCTTGTCTGAGGAGAAACAAAAGGCACTATATATGCATGCATCACATCATACCAGCTACTAGACCATATCCAGCTGTCATGCAATAAAAAGACTGCTGTGCCGAGATCCTCCGCGTGTCTTCATTTCAGATAAATATTGATCGATTGACAGCAAGATATGCATAAGAGACTTTGTTTATTATTCTGGGTTCTGAATGTTTCTTCTACAGCAGCTAGTATGCAAAAGAAACATTTTGTGGATGGTGGGTTTCTACATGTGTTTTCCCATTTCCTGTAACCTTTTATTCCACGCTATACTATGGTTTTTACATGCCTTTTCTTCCACCATTTCTGCAACTGCATGTTGGATGTAGCATCTGCACTGTGACAATTATGCTATTGCTCCTCAATAGTATTGGTCAATTGAATGGCAGAGGTACAAAAGTATGATAGTGTTTAAATATTATTAGGTGCATAAATGGAAACCTAAAAAATATATGCAGATATTAACGTTGATTGGAGGCAATGATGATGGAGCCATATATGTAACTGCATTTGTGTCGCACTAACTCATCTATAATTAAAAAAGTCTGTACAACTTTTCCAAAAACTAGGTTGCAGTGTTATGATATTTGCATCGTGTAAGTTTCACGTTGTTCTACTCTCAATAACATTGATATATATGTTTCACAGTTAAAATAAAAACTTCGTGGACATTACACTGGTCTCTACTAGTAAAAAATGCTAGCAATGTTAGCATTGACACGGCACCAGGCGTCAAAATGGTTTGACAAGTGGGCTTTCGAAAGGACCCTCAGGTCGCAAGACTCTCAGCGTGTTCGCTTTGGTGGTGGCTGGTGCTGATTTATTCTCGAGAGAAAAGTACCGCTAGCTGGTTGCTGGTGGCTGCTTTGTTCTGAGAGAAAAGTACTGTTGACTGGTGTCTTATAAGCCAAATGAACAGGGCGCTCCCTAGCCCACAGCTGGGTCCCGGAGCGTGTTGCTTGGCCAGACCCAAACTTCCAATTGTCGTGCGGCATGAGTGCTGCCAACACAAGGGACCGTACTAAAGTTTTGGAGACCCAAGTGCAAAATGCAAAATGAGGCAAATATTTTTTGGAAATATAATCGATAATGTTATTGCAAAAGGTACGAACATTATCAATCATAATTTCTAATTAATAACTCCAAAACACATGAAACAACAATGATCTTACTATTTCACGATTGATAAATAGAACAAAACAAAATTAATAATGAAGATTTTGATTAACCAATAAGGAGGGAAATTTTGGCTTACAATTGAACATGCAAATGTGATGACCCTGTGTAATAAGTTAATACTCCACGCATCCATAAGGTAACTAGACACACTCTAATTGAGAAATAAGAAATTAGATGAGAGTGCAGAGGGTGCGACTTTAGAACACGAATCGAATCATGGGGAGACACTGATGAGATGATAAAACACGGATCTGACTCATCATTTCTATTGCTTTTCGCTCAAAAAGTGGGTGGAAAGTATTAGTTAATTATTAATCAGATGGTCTAATTTCAGATTTGGAGACCTTTCATGTTTGGGCACCTGGTGAGGGCACTCTACTTGCACCATGCCTTATACAGCCATACAGGCCTGCAACCCAGATCCGCACGCGGTCGTAAAAGCTCAGGTCTGCCACGGGTTTAGCAGCCTCGAGCGAACGTGGTCATGTGTTCGGGTGGGGGACGAGGAACTATGTCCCAGAACATATAACGCCGATCCGATGCTGCCGGAACTTGGAGACAATTTGCAAAAGAGCCAAGCCAGGTTCCTACCTCAAGTCAATCGTCAAGGCGAAGGTTTCGCCGGCATTGTCGCTAGCGTGTTTGGCTCCTGGTGGACATTTGGGCTCTAGCATCGTGGTGACCATGATAGCACGAGGCTGCCTGCTGTCGCTGGCGGCGGCCTGCAACCCAGCCGCCATCATTATGCGTGGCTTTGCTGGTGGGGGTGCAGGGCCTTGTGGTGCTCTCGCGGTAGCTTGACCTCGGCGCCGTGGGGTGCAGCATGGGCACGACAGATCCACCATTGACGAAGCGTAAGTCTCGTGGAGAAAACGCGGAGGTTGGGTGGGAATGAAAGGATAGGGTAGGGCTTTCTATTTGTCTCGGTGTGTAGCTGACAAACGGATTCATGTCATTGGCACATATAACTGATAAAAAATCAGCACGACTTGAAAAAACAGAAAAAATAGCACAAGCCAGGTTTTACTTGCATCCGTTTCGGGGACATAGTTCCGAGAGATTTTGAACGTGTTTCATCAACACACGTAATGGTATATCGTTCCGTTGGTTTTACAATTTGTCACTATTGGAAAAATGCTCATTTGTACTGGTTGATAACCCTCATTTGTACCAGGTATCCAACCGGTACAAACCATCCGGTACAAATGCTTCACATTTGTACCGGGTGGAGCTTCGGCCCGGTACAAATGTCCCTTGCCCCCTCCGACGTGGCAGGGGGGCATTTGTACAGGGTGGAGGTACCACCCGGTACAAATACTTATTTTATTTTGATGTTTCTTTTCTCTAACGTATTTGCTTAACGTACTAATACTAATCTTAATATGCTGTAATATAAAGTCGTGTGGCATATAAAATGTTATATTTGAGATAATATTCTACATACTTTCGTATATATTTATTTGTATAATATTACATCTAATATTATACAAATAAATATATACGAATGCTTGTAGAATATATCATCTCAAATCCAGAAATTGAAGAACTTTGGAAATAATATTATACATTAGCATATTATGCATACTGAAGTTTAGATTAATAATATACATTGGATCAAATGTCAGCAGAGTTTAATTTTTGCTTCTAGATGCTTGGTCTTTGGTTCCAACTTCCAGGTGCTTCTTTGTTGGTATGACTTGTCCCTTTCCCGGTCGTCACTCCCGTTACAAGAATAGAGGATAAGCCTGCATAAAACTCTCCCCCCTAGATTAATAACCCCGTCTAGAAGAAATCCGCATAATTGTTCTTGAATCAATTGGATTTTTTCTGTCTCGAGGAATCCTTCCTTTACGTTGCCAATCTAACAAGGAATATGAACAAAAGTATAAGAACCGGATCGGAGAATATGAACAATAAGAACTACACGTAGTCACATTTGTGTGTGCACGCACCGTAGCTTCTCTTCGAATTTGCTACCATCAACGCAAGTTGTAACATGGTGCATGTACTCGCACACATAATATCCGCATAGATTGGTGCTTGGGAAGGCTCCATGACCTGCACATATGGGAAAACCAAGTCATGAAATAAATTTTTATTGTAATGTAAGAATTGAAGAATAAGCAAAGACACGTACTGGCCAATCATAGTGGAAATAAAGGTTTTTGTTGAACTTTCTGGGGCACTTTTCACAGAGACAAGTCCATGCAGTTTTAATCAACTCTACGATATCTTGGTATATACTTTTATCTGTAGTCTTGTACAAAGAGTCGAAGACAAAGATCTTGCTTCGTGCCATACAAAACTTAAAGAGAATCCAGTGGAAGCTGTCCATAGATGCAGAAGTATTAGTTTCTTAAAATATGCAATGTAATTTGAAAAAGATAAGGAGATGATATACACGTTGCTCACCCGAAGTTGTATGGCAGCTCTATGACAACCTTATCATGGTGTTTGTCTAGAAAGTTGATGATGTGATTAAGAGTTTCCCTCTCATTAAGTTTGAGAGTGTTCTGAGATATCATCAAAGGATCCATGTAGCCCACACTCATGATTCCTTTCCTCCTGCTCCGTTGCATCTCAAAACTATATAACACCAAAAATATAGAAGTTTAGATATGGGATAAAGTAGTTAGAGCATTGGTTTTTAATTTATAGTAGAATAAACACTTACAGAGTCCAGCAACTGACGAATGAGACATCAAGTGCATCCATATTGAATAGGAACCAGAATTCCTTCATGGGAATAGTGAAGACCTGTTGCCCACGAAAATAATGATGGTCCTCAATGCGAACATAGAGCAACTCCATCCTGTCAGCGGCTTGGAATATGTGCCAGTAGTGCAACTCATACATCCTCGTAGGAAGATACTGGAGCAATCGCGGCCACACAAGCTCATGCCCAGGCACATAGTTCGGTCTATTTGCCCCTTTGTGTGGTGCAATTTCTCCCTCCTCCTCGAGTGCCTTGATTTAGGTGACAAAGTCTCTCTGCGGTCGTGGTCACACATTCTCCCTCCTCGAGTGCCTTGATTAGAAAATAAGAGTAATCTGGCAGAAAGTACCTATTAGCGCTAAGTTGTTCTAATCACTTCGCACGGCGTGATCCTTTCAAAAGTCCTCTTAACCGGTGAAGGGCTACCCCACTCAACAATCGGTAGCATTGGAGTGGGGTTTCTGATGACAGCGAGGAGCGAAATGGTCCTCGAACAGGTATGTCAACAAAGATTTTTAATTGAATGTTGTTGTTTGGACCGACAATCGCACATTGTATAACAGAAGGGGTACCACCAATATTATTGAGAACATGTCGGAACCACTTCATATGATCGATATTCGCATGTTATGAAATGAAAATTATTATTCTTGTAATAAAAATCCGGTTTATAGATGGAAAGAATATTATTATGTTTGGAGCAGATCCTTGATGTCCATCACCGCAAGTGTTAATGACGCCACGGTGAAGTGTATCCCCGAGGACGAGGCAACAAGTAGATCGTCAACAATGTGTAGTCACGATCGCCCACATGGCAACGACCACGACCACCTCGACGGCCGCCACCACGACCAAAAAAGTGGCTTGCCATTATTATACCTAAAATATGCACGGAATTTTATTTAATAATTTCTAGCCAAACAACCAGCTCCACTCCCACTTGCTACTT
This sequence comes from Cenchrus purpureus, assembly GCA_022644695.1. NCBI lineage: Eukaryota > Viridiplantae > Streptophyta > Magnoliopsida > Poales > Poaceae > Cenchrus > Cenchrus purpureus. The sequence goes on along the minus strand of CP053460.1, from coordinate 131,148,632 downwards.
ATTCGCACATATAATTAAAAACTATGTAGAAATTGTGTCAATTCTCTAATGATGAAAACTAATTTTCAAATAAGGAAACTAATTTTCTCATGATGAAATCAATTGACTAATTTCTATATAAATAAATAAATCAAAAAATCTATCATCACATACAACATCTCATACATCTATCATGACACTTTCTTTCTATTAGAACATAGACCAGTATGCATCTAAATAAAAACACCATTCTTAGCTCATTTGGGAATGTAATTAAATACTCTAAGTACAAAGAATATTACTTAAAATGGCAATGGTATATGAAGGTAGGATGAAGTAACTAACCTCTACACCACTTCAATGAGAAATCATCGCAAATCGGGCAAAAGCTCCCTAAGGCGCCATTGGGGAGGGGGAGCTCGAGTTGGAGAGAGGAAGAAGAAGAGTGGGGAGGGGGGCTCGGGCAGGGGAAGAAGAAGAAAAAATAGTCGTTGCACACATTTGTAGGACACCACAGTCGATACAAATGTGCTCACATTTGTACTTGGCTGACCGCTACAAATGTGCTGGCTTCACATTTATACCGGGCGGAGCCACCACCCAGTAAAATGTGAGGCATTTGAACCGGCTGGGTGGGAGATGACGCTGACGCGCCCCTGTGAGGGGGCATTTGTACCGGGCAGTGGCTCCACCTGATTCTCTAATGTGTTGTTCCACATACCGGTTCCTCATTCCTCATGTTCCGAAAACATGGCTGCTAAGGGGCGGACCGGTAGCACATTACTAGTGTGGGCTCAGGTCTACTGCTTGTCCTGCATCTCCCGAAGCCACACCGCGTGTCGAGGCTGCCGGAGTGGTGGCGCGTAGCGAGGCAGCTTGAGTGTGGCTGCAGGGATCCATGATGTCGGAAAAATATGACACAATCGAGCTTTAGTACCTAATTCACGTTATTAGCAAAGTGATCAAGGCTTTCTAACGAAATGCTACCTTTGACACCCATGTTGCGGAATTTTCCGGCCGGTGATGGTCTAACAAGACACCTTACAAGTTTACATGGTATGCTATTCTCTGATGTCTTCCGCTCCTAAAACCGAAGAATACATAGTAATAATAATCAGCTGGTATTCTTTCGCATGCTTCTCTGTTTTTTTTCCTCATCGACTATCTTGTTGCTCTGGGTAGCGTCAGACACAACTGATCAGAAAGCTTCGTTGTGCTACGGTCCTGGGTTGGCCTATATATTCTTGATGGTTTAGGTCATTAATTAGGTGTAGTGTAGTCACTCCATGGTACACCTGGTTTTAAAAAAACAAACCAAGTGCATACCTATATGTATGCCAGGATCAAGTTTCATACATATAGTAGACATAAGTGAATAACAGTAACAGATCACGTAAAATAACATAAACAAACTTACAAATCTATCGAGTTATACAGCTCAATCCTGGAAACGGAGGCGCCAACTCCACAAGCAATCGACTGGGGGCTGCGTACGCCTAGCATCAACACCATCTTCAACAGCTTCACACCTTTTTCTTCTGAGCAGCAGTAAGCAAGGATGAGTACACTTATGGTTGGTACTCAGCAAGGCCACAAGAAATAACCAGAAAGCGATTTAAAGTCCATCTTTAAGTTTAATTTATCATGTGAGGGTCCAGGCCGCTCTTGACCGTGAGCACGGCTAATCGATTAGTTTACACTCTGCAGAGGTTGTACATCTTTACCCACAAGTCGCGTAAAAGTCCCGAAGAACTTTAGACCCAACCATGCGATGCTTGCAAGGCACCATACCACACTACCGAGGTGTGATTGCATAGGGACGCTACGAGGCCTTTACAAAGATTCCCTAGCACGGGCTGCTCGCTAGGTTTCCGATCAAGCAGCGATAAACCTCTCTCAGCTGCGAAGCTACCATAGAGCAGATCAGTCTGAGGGCCGGGCTATACACCATCTACCGTCAGCCCCCAACCCCTTTCAGGTAAAGCATACCACATACTAAGGGTTCTAATTAATTAACCAAGACAGAGCCATATGTCTTGTGGTAGTACGGTTGTCCTGGGTGGTTCTCCATGTTCCGATTTATGCAAAAGTATTCTTGTAAATAAGCATAGGTAGAAGGTGGTTAGGGACACTTGACTTTCTCCGACGAAAAGCTACTCTTACTGCTCTCTCTTCATCTCTTGCTTCCTTGGAACTCTTCATCTTCAAAGCAAACGAACAACGTTCCTTCTACTCGTAGCAATCATCGGGCACAACATACAAAGCAACAAGTACAACTAAGAACAATACACCCATCAAAAGAAAACTTTAAAAGAGCGCACTACAAGATGTGAATCGATTTAGAAATGTGTGAATTCAAGAAACAATGAAATCAGAATTGAATTGAAAAAGATATGGGTTTAAAGAATAATAAGATAGCTATTGAACATTGAACATGGTATATGGATGATGACAACGGAAGCAATAATCAAGAAAAGAATTGAAATGATAGATAGACAGGTTCTTGCTGAGCAAGGATTTCATAGATAAATAAAGGATTAATATATATATGGATCAAAGATAGTCAAGGACAAAGTATTAGCAGATTTTAATATACTAGAAAAGAAATACTGTTAGCAAGCATTCCAAATATTTTTTCTGTGGAAGAAAAGTTTCTACTTACATAGGCATGACATCACCATGATGTCATCACCGGCAAGAGAACACATGCACGAACCATGACTTCTTTGCTTCATCTTTTTGGACTTCAGATCGCACAACAGGCTCATGCACGTAGAAGCAAACACGTAGCATGCATGTAGAAAGAAGAGAAGATGCACATGTATATGCGCTGCAATCGACGAGGGATACAGATGAGCGGCAAAGCTGAGACTATGATACAGATGGCCAGGAACATGATAGAGTATACTGGTATGCTCACCTATGACAAACGTCGGACAACGGAAACAACGAAGACAGCAGAGATCGAACTCGTAAAGGACAGTATGTGCATGGTTGATCGTTCACATACATGGACGATCGACGACGGCTGCAGCAGATTGAACTTGGAGATGGCATCTACGGTTCGACCTTGCCTTCTGCTCGTCTTGCAAAAACAGCGTGAAGTAGTCCTCCTCGATCGACCGGTTGCCGGCGTACAAGGACGGTGGACGGCGAGCTGCAGGCTGGAACTTCTAGAACGACGATTTTAGCCTCCGGCGCGCGACCGCATGGATGGACAGCGAATAGCGGTGTCAGAGTACGGCAACAACGATCATCATGGAGAAACGAGAGATAAACTGGAGGAAAAGACGGACAGATTCTCACCGAGATGAATATGATCGAGTCGGAGCAGTGATCAGGATGGAATAGATGGGCGGCAGCTCAGCCTACTACGGCCTTCGCATTGTCGGCATCGAGTAGCGCTGGACAGGTTCAACTCGGAGAGACGAAGCTCCTGGTGACGGCATCTTCGTCCGGCAGTCACCCGGTGAGGCGAACCGATCGACGCAGCCGGCCAAGACCATGGCGAAGGCTCGGCATTGATTTGTGTCGACGGGAACTTCCTCGAGCGGCTGCGGCGGCGAGCAAGAGAGTGGACGGCAACGCCGGCGTGTCACTGATGGGTTTGCCGGTCTGCACAAGGAAACAACGAGGCCACCTCGTACCCTTGCAACGGCGCCGGAGGTGTACATAGCTGGAGATGCTTTGACAACAGTGCGGCGGCGGCGGCGGCAGCTTGCGAAGGGGTTAGGGTACGCAAGGCGCCGTGGTTGTGTTGCCGAAGGATAAGCGCACGTAGGTATACAAGTTGGGTACATATATATATATAGAGATATGGCCTGGTCGTGCAAAACCCAAACAAAGATGAGCCTATCTTGGAGTCTAAGTTGACGTCGAGTTGGACCTTTATCTTGTATCTTGTAGGAGGCAAACTGATTGCATTCCGGCCCGGCGTGCTAGCTGGACCTCAAGTCCTCAACGCCAAAACTAACTGGCTGCTCGGACTGAAAAATAAGGAAAAGAACAGGCCGGGAAACAACAAGGAAATTGAGCATGAAGTCTGTCTTCTTTGGGAGAATATTTGGAGTCGACCAAATTGTAGAAGTTTCGGGGGCACTAGGAGTATACGACGGTTCAGAGATAGTTTCAGACACGATGATGAGTCCAAATAAAATATTTGAAGTTTGTGAGAAAGATTATATAGCCTTCTAAGAAAAAGATTTAGCTCCAGGAAAAATGAGAATTGATTACAGAAAAAGTTGGAGAACTCTCAAAAGACTTGGTCAACACCTACACTCAATTTAAAACCTTTTGCACTCAAGAAGCACCAAGATGCATCGGCATGAATGCAACACACATAACTATTTTATTAAATTTAGAAAACCAAACAAGGGCTTTTTCCTACACTATATTTCCTGTAAAGAAAATAAATGTTGAAATTTTTTTAAAATTATGAGAAAATTATTATTTAATTTTCTTTCTTATTCACATCTTGAAATTGGGAAATTTCAGGGTGTGACACTCCAACTGACACTTCTGCCGCAACAATATTACTTTTGTAGCTGGGCAGTAAGCCCAAGTATAGTGATGCCATTTAACTGGGCTGGGACATGTACACGTCAAATAAAATCCTTGCTGGCGGAGAGAGAATAGAACAGAGAGAGAGGGGGCGGCCGACTCACCGCATGCCCTCTCAACCAGGTGGAATGGACCCTGTACCATGGCAACAGGAGCATTTAATGTTAGCCTTGCTCTAAGGTGTGTGTTTGTGGTCTACCTTCTTTCATCACCTTTTTTTGTAGCAATGGAAATGGAGTTGAGTCTGGTTGGGCTTATGTATAGTAGTTTGCTGAATAACCAACGTAACAACCAGATATCTAGCAGAACATCATTTAAAAAGTTAATATTATATTGCAAAACCTACATCTAATATTTACATTTCAATGAAACTACTGCTCCCTCTAATTTCTGTAATCATACGGGGCAGTTTGATCAGCTACCACAGAAAAATTTTGTCTGCTTCCAGAACCCTGCAGTTCTTCATTTTGCAACTCGATCAGATGCAGAGACATTTCTCAATCCCACTTGGCACCTCTCCCAAGTGCTTGCTTGGGCCTTGTTTAGGCTGAGTCCAACAATGAAAGGCATTTTGAGGAGGCAAATTGGCGTTTGCCTCTTGTGCACAGTGTTTTCCATTCTCCTCTTTTCCCACCGTCTCCAACAACAGAGGCAAAAGGCATTTGCAACTGCCGTGCCTTGCGCGCCTCGCCTCCTCCGCCAGAGGAGAGGGAGCCACTGCTCCGCCTGCTCGCCAGCTGCAGCCTCCACCGAGCTGCCAGGAGGGAGGGAGGCCCGTCGCCGTCGCGCAGGGAGGGGAGAAGGAGGCTCGCGCACCGGCCATGGACACGCGGATGCGCCGGACGCGAGATGGAGAAAGCGCGCCGCGCCGAGATCGCCACAGGGCACGGCCGTGCCCAGATCAGCGCCGACGCCGCCGCCGGCGCGCCGTGCCGGTGGAAGGTGCCGGATCCACGCAGAGCTTGAGGGACGGGGCCATCTCGGCCCGCAACGCGCGCGTCCGCTCCTCCACGTCCCCGGCACGGCGGGGCGGGACACCACCGGCGACACCCACCTCCGGCGCCGCCCAGATCCGATCCGTCTGCGGGGTCTTCCATCGCCGACCGCGTCGTGGAGGACGAACGGCTGTGCAGCTCTGCCCACCCATCTCTCGCCTCGCGGCGCGGGAGAAGAAGCGGGTGGGTGGCGGCTCGGTGGAAGCCGCGGCGGTGGAGGACGGCTTGTTCTCCCGTGCCGCCACCGTCTCCTCTTCTCCCGCATCGCCGCCTCCTCCTCTTCTCCCCTCCCGGCCCTCTCCCTCCTCGCTACGGATGCATTTGAGGAGAGAGGAGATGCAATTTTAGATCTGTAACATCCCGTATTTTTACGTGATGTTTTAAAATATGAAAAATGTGGATTTCAAAAATTTTGGTGAAATTGTGTGTGCTTTTAAAATTTATAAGATTGTCTTCTCACCTTATCCCAATTTCCTAGATTTATTTTGTGCTAAAATATAAAATTTAGGAAGTATAAATGTTAGTGTGAATATTTTGGAGTTTAATGGGTTTCATTTGGATTTTAATTGTGGAGTTCAAATCTGAATTCAAATTCAGATTTGAATTATATTTATATGTGGATGCTTTATAAACCGTAAATAGGAAAACCCTCAACCACCTTGGGCCTAATCTGGTTCAAAGTTGGGCTTAACTCGCTGAAGTTCGCCGGACCACCTCGAACTTTGCCGTCAGCCCGCCTGTGCTGCTAGGACGCCGGCCTGTTAAGGCCCGCCTAACCCTTTACCTCCACCCTCCACCTTGAGTCACCGCCACCCGGTCCCCACCTGTCAGCGCCCAATCTCTTTTCCCCTTCATCTTTTCTTCCTCCCGTGACGCCACCGTGGGGCAGAGGGCGGGCGTGCGGCTGTTGCCGGCCTCCCATGGCCTCCGCCCGCCGCTACTGGAGCCTGGATGCGTGCTGCCACCTCCGCTGCTGCCCGCCTGCCCGCCCACGCCACAAACCCTAGCGCCCTATAAAATCCGCCAGCCACCCGTCTCCCTGCATCCGCCGCCGCCAGGGGCCCTTCCCCAAATCCGCCGCACCAGAGAAGAGTAGGAGGGGGAAAGAGAAGGGGAGGAGGAGAGGAGCACGCCTGGAGCCGGAGCAGTGGAGCATCCGCCGCCACCCCTGCGGATTTCCCCCTTGCTCGATTGCCGCGAGAGGTGGAGAGGAAGAAGAGTTGAGGCGCAGGGGCGGAGGAAGCCCGACGCCGCTACCACCGGGAGCCGGAGCTGCTGCTCGTGGACGCTGCCTGCCGCCGGGCGCGCCGACCGCGAAGCCGCCGCCGCCGGGACTTTCAAGACCGAGGGAACGATCGCCATCGACACCGCCGGCCGGACTGCCGCCGCCGAGGGCCCCCTGAAGCCGGGAGGCCGCTGTGACCACGACGCTGCATTCCGAGCACCGCGCGTGAACCGCGAGCCGAGATCGCTGCCGCTTGCTTCCCTTCGCCGTGGCCGTGACCTTCCTCTCGCCGCTTCCGCACCGCCCGCTTCACCGCCGCACTCATCTTCGCTTCGCTCCGTCATCCGTGAGCTCCACTATTTCACCTAGGTGATGGTGTGCCACTGAAGTCGCTTGTTTCGCTGCGGCCGGAATTTGGTTCCGCATCTGCCACATGACATGTTCGGTCATCCTGCACCAAGGCCGCCAAGGCCACCGCTGTCGCCTGTGTGCCATCCTTCGAGATGAGCTGCTGCAGGTGCCGGGAGCTGCTGCTGCCGCCGCTAAGGCCGCCATTTCTTCCGCTTCGCTGCTTTGCAGCACCTTGCTTCGCTGCGCCGCGCGAGAACGCCGGGATGCCGCCAGCAACGTAACCGTGACGCGCCCGTGCCATGCCACTGGCTCGCGCGCGCACGCACGCTTCAGGCGACCCCAAAGCCGCCTTGACCCTCGTTGTTGCAGCTCCACACCGGCAAGATGCCATTTGAACCTGTCACCTCGCCGCCGTGCGAGCCTTCACCATAGCTGACCTAAGGCCGATCTTTCTCAAGTCTCGAGCTATCCCTGAACCTCGAGACCTCACCACCGAAGTTCCTTCGCAAGCCGACGCCAAACCCGTCCGGCCAGCCGTTCCCATCACGGAGTGCCACCGCACATTCTGTCGAGCACTCAGCGCGCCAAGCTTTTGGCCTTGGGCCACACCAAAGCACAACAACCCGCACGCAGCTGCACACCTCACCATGTCAGCACCATAAGCAGCCATGGGGCATTGGCAGGTGTCTTTGTGGCTTTGATCGAGCACTGCTAGCGATCCTCATGGTTGCGCTCAACCTGTAGTGCCAGCTAATGTTTCAGACCACACCCCGTCAAGCTCTGCCTTTTGCCTGTGATCCTTTAGGCCATGGACGCACTGGTTGTATCTTGTCTTCCCCAATCTAATCAGCAGCCAGCTAACAACCAATCTGCAGTTCAACAACCGTCATCCTTTAACAAGCTATCCAGCTAACAAGCTGGGCATCTCCTGTTTTGTTTCCAAAGGCATATAGGCTTCAGTGTTGAATCATGAGCCTATCCTTCTTTGCTTGTGCATATCGAGCTGTGAGCAAGACCCTAACCTCCAGTTTTGTAGAGTTCTTTGGTGTTCACCAAAACCCTCCTAGTTCTGGCCTTCCTGCTTGTTTGTGCTCACGAGAGCACAAGACCCTGTAGTGCTAAGTCTTGGCCACAAACCATGCAAGCAGTAGCTAATGTCTTTTTCCCATAAGCCATGTGCTATCTAACCTTAGCTCAAGTACGTGCTAGCTGGGCGGAATTGTGCTAAATAAACCTTTGCGCCATGGTTCTATACAATCAGCAGGCCGTCTTGATCTTGTAGCACAAACCATATGCAATACCGACCCTTTTATCCGTGTTCTGCATAATTTGCACTTCCAACTTATGCAAAAGCAAAGCTTTGCTGCACGGTCATATCTTGAGCCCGTGTGTTCCACAGTTCCATGCACCTAAAGCTCCCAGCCTTCCTTTGCGAGCAATCTGTGCACTTGCACAAACCTGTAATGCATAGTGGGCAGCCACCTCCTCCCTACCGCCGCTTGCAGCTTGCTGCAGCTACCTTCGTGGCAGCCATGCGAGCGGCCATAGCTAACCTCCAGCCAGCTAACAAGTAACCAGCAGCCCACCTACAGCTAGTTAACAGCTCCTCTGACCTTGCAGCCGCCCTGCAGCCAGTCTGCAGTTAGTTTGCAGCCAACAGCAGCTCGGTTTGACTTCTAACATCTCCGTTGCAACCAGCCAAAAGAAGGTCTTTACCCCTTTTTGGTAGCCCTGCAGCTAACCTATAGTTAGCTTATAATCCTATCTGCTGCGATAATGATTTTAATTTCAGAAATGGTTTTCAACTTCAAAATTCATAATTAATTAATCTGAGCTCGAAAAATACGAAATCAGTTTCATAACCTTTCTAAAAACATGACGCACCCGTTAGACTAGTATTTGCTCTCTTTTTGGCTCTTATTGCTTCTCTTTGGAGTTTATTTGCATTAGCTTCGATATTTATTTATTTATGCGAATCTAGGAGCTACCGGAGCCGAGGAGTGAGCCAGAAGATCGAGTAAGACTACGGTGACTACCTACTCGCTCACAGGTGTTCACGCCCATCCGACTTTGAATACCTATTAGGCATTGCTTATTAGAATGCTAGCGCTTTATTTATTCGCATGATGATGATGAACCTTGCATAGCCTATTTTGATATCCTGTCCTTGATTGACCTACTACTACTAAACTATATATGCGTGTATATACGCTGAGCTTCGCTATGCATGTGTGGGATTAGATGTGGTTTTAAACCTCTTGGCGTGAGTTGTGGGTTGGGAAAACTTGGAGAGTTTCAACCCCGACCGGAGTAAGGCAGAACAACAACCGACTTTCGCCTGGACAGAGGAGGTGACTTTGGACGCCTCCTACGGATATGAGATGAGGAGTTTGGAGCGGCGATACCTGTGATGGGTGCCGTAGCGGACCACGTGGTGGAGACGCATTGGTAGACTTGCTGCTCTGGTCTAGATGTATCGGTGGAAACTATACTTCGTGGGAATATGTTGATGTGCGCACCACTTACCCTATGGGAAGGGTTCCAGCCATTCTCTAGTTAGGCGGTACCAGCTCTGCGGGAGAAGCGTGTTAGGATTGGGCTTGCCATTTCCGGAGCCCGGCTGTTGTTCAGCCCTTGTTTCGAGACCCTCGACACCACTGCTTGGCGTTAGAGGTTCACGATCCGGGGCCGTTCGGTCTTCCGAATGGGTCCAGACCCGGGAATACAGTCTGGTACCGTTCTGCTAGCGAGTCTTGGTTGTGGGTTGTGTCTCAAGACGGCGGCCACCGTCTGCAGCGAGTGGGTCCAGTGTACACACTGCAGAGTTTTGATCTATACGTATAGCCGCGTCCTCGGTTATGGACACTCCTACGTTCTGTTACACTGATTAGTGTTTTGGGATTTCTATCTCCCCCTCTTCTAAAACTGTAGGTTGGGATATGAGAGCTACTAGTTCAGGAATAGGATCCGGCGTTGGCCGTTGAGATGGGAAGGATAGAAGCTTTCCCATCGACTCGAGAGGAGTTCTGGAGGTGAGGTTGAGACGGAGCCCTGGAATGCCAGGGAGAGCCGTGGAGTTGTGATATAGTTGGGATGATGGATATTTACTCTTGTACTTGCTGCTGCTGCTGCATAGGAAACCCGAGCTTGCTCCTTGACTACTTTTCTCACCTTTAGCTTTAGGCCACTTAAAGCTTGCATACGGTTGGTGACGTGAACCTATCCCATTCCTTGGGGATAGTTTGTGAGTGTGCAGGATCGGACTTGGAGTGAGTTCCGAGTCTACGGATTCCGTGATGAAAGGGTTGCGTTGCTTCGCTCAAGGATGCCTGTGGTGAAAGATCGAGGATGAAGACCTGAAGCCCTAGTTACCGCTGCGCAGGATTTCTACTTGTCGCTTAGTCCAAGGGGCTTGTACTAAAATCGTATGCCGAGATGTTTCGGATATAATATATTTTATTTTGTGCTCTGTTTTCGTTGTATGGAAATGATATTATTCTGTAATGAGTTCATGCGTGATAGCTCGATCCGGTGGACTATCACAAGTGCAGGAGTCGGGTTTTCCTCACCGAAAACCCGGGTCGTTACTGGTGGTATCAGAGCCGTACTTGATCGTAGCACGCAACCCTAGGTTGGTCGATAGCTTAGGAACATTCTAAACGCTCTATTTTATATATACCCCTTGAACTAATTTAAATTTATCTTCCTTTCTTCGAAAAACTCTTCTATCTTACCTGCGTCAAAGCAATCTCTTACGTGGACTAATCAGAAACCTTGAACCGCTAAGATTAGAGTCTACCCGTTTTGTCATGCCAAGAAGTAGCTACCGATTAGTGTGCGAGATCTCAATGGTTAGTGGGGTCAGCCTTGAGATAGCACTGCTATAATGAAGTGAATGTTTGAGTGCTTGCATCTTATTGAATTTCTTTGAATCTTATGGCTCTTACTATTGAGTGTAGGATTATATAATTAGTAAATATTTTCATGTTTGTATAAGACCCCATTTTGGTTGGTGAGTGACGTTTTCTAAAATCTCTTTTCCCTGATCCTGTTTTCAGAAGGATGTCCATGAGAAGATCAGGACGTCTGCTGGCACGCCTCAACGCGGCTGCCGAAGAAGAGGATGAGTCTGAGCCTGCCCAGCAGGTTCATGGCCGTCAACCAGCGGTGCAACCACCGCCACCATCGGCCGACATAGCTGAGGTGCTGGCAAATCAGACTCAGCTGTTGCGGAGGATGGTTGAAGCCGTCGAATGCCGAATCAACGGTGAAAATTCCCAAGGTCCGCCAGAGGAAGACCTCATGCAGAAGATCGAGAGGTTTATCCGACTGAAGCCTCCTACCTTCAGTTACTCGGATGATCCGCTTGATGCTGATGATTGGTTGAGGGTGATCGAGAGCAAGCTCGACCGCCATCGCCAAGACACCAACTCGAGGGATCAGCTAAATCCTGGTGGGATAACTACTCCGATAGCCATCCGAACCCAGCCCACATCACTTGGTTGGAGTTCTGCGAGGCTTTCGCGGCGTTTACGCCAGGAGCTAATGATCCAGAAGGCGCAAGAGTTCCGCACCATGACCCAAGGTAACATGACAGTGGTACAATATGAGCGACACTTCATGAAGATGATGCGTTATGCTGAGGATGACACCAAGACTGACGACCAGAAGCAGTTCTGGTTCATGCGAGGTCTTCACTACGGCCTTGCGCAAGAGCTTGAAAGCAAGTGAGCACAAGTCACTCCGACATCTGGTGAATAGAGCCATCACCTTGGAAGAAGAAAGAAGAATACATGAAGAATGCATGAAGGGCAAGAAAAGAATGAGAGGTCGAAAACACCGTGATTGGTCGACCCAGAGCCCGAGCAATGACATCAAGCAAGACTTCTATCAACTTCAGGAAAGAAACAGCATGGAGCAGCAATTTGAGGAGATTGATACCATTGAAAGCTCTGTGATTAGATGTCGTAACTGCAGAAGACTTGGACACAGAACGTTCGAATGCCCTGGGAAGAATCTGAGGAACAAGTCTAAGTCAACGAAGACGTCAAGACCTCCAAAAAGGACAACTCAGCCACATGACAAGGCACCTGAGGGAGCAGTTCAAGAAAGATTGAACCACTTGATAGAAGAAGATGGAAATGATGCACAGCTGGTGTACCACAGCACCGAAAGAACCATGGAAGAACTACCCATGGGTTGTGAGTATCCGAGAGTGATCCTACACCAGATGCTCACGATTGAAGAAGAAGCTGTGAACCTTGAGCCGGTTGAAGCAATGACAGAATGGCAACGACCGAAGGACATGACCGAGATCAGAAGTTTCCTTCAAATGGCTAGATGCTACAGAGGTTATATTGAGAGCTTCTCGAAGATTGCAAAGCCAATGATAGACCTGCTCAAGAACGATGTACCATTTGTATGGACAGAGGAGTGTGAAGCCAACTTTCAAGAGCTCAAGTCCCGACTCACCACTATTCCAGTGTTGCCCCAACCTGACACTCGCAAGGATTTTGTGGTGATTTGTGATGCCTCGAGAGGACTTGGATGTGTGCTGAAGCAAGATGACAAGGTCGTCGCATATGCTTCTCGCCAGCTGAAGAAACATGAAGAGAGCTACCCCACCCAAGACTTAGAAATGACAGCCATTGTCTATGCGTTGAAAATTTGGAAACAGTACTTGCCTGGCAACAAGTGTGACATCTACACTGATCAGAAGAATCTGAAGTACTTCTTCACCCAATCCGCTAAATTTGCGCGGAGAAGAGATGGTTAGTGATGAACAAGGACTATCAGCTGGAAAATCACATGAAGGGTTATAGCAACAACCTGAGGGTGAACGAGAGTCAACCAGAATTGTATCGGGAGTTTGAGAAGTTGAAGCTGGAGATAGTCGAAGAAGGTCAGTTGAATGAGATGAAAGAGCAAGATGACCTCGATGATCGCATCAGGCAAGCGCAGAAGCAATGCCCAGAGACTAAGGAATTGATTGAGTCAATCGAGAAAGGAGTAGCCCCTGACTACCTTATCGATGACCAGGGAACAGTTTGGCTGAAAGATCGTATATGTGTACCTCAAGATGAAGAGGTTAGAAACGTGATCCTGACAGAAGCCCACAACTCGAAGACCTCTGTCCACCCAGGATGCACCAAGATGTACCAAGACATGAAGAGTCGATTCTGGTGGAAGGAGATGAAAGCAGAAATTGTGGAGTTTGTTGCACGTTGTGACACATGTCAGAGAATCAAGGCCGAACACCAAAGGCCCGCTGGATTGCTCAAGCCGTTAGATCTTCCCATTTGGAAGTGGGATGATATCAACATGAGCTTCATTACGGGATTGCCCCGAACTCAGGAAAGGAATGATGCTATTTGGGTCATCGTGGATAGATCGACAAGTGCAGCTCACTTCATACCTGTTAAGGCCACACATCCCGTGAGTAAACTAGCTCGACTTTACATGAGAGATTACGAGGTTGCATGGAGCACCAAGGAGCATAATATCGAACAAAGGACCAAAATTCATCACACAGTTCTGGCAGAGTTTGCAAGATGCAATGGGAACTTCTTTGGAGTACAGTTCAGCTTACCATGAGATTGGTGGTCAGACAGAAAGAGTGAACCAGCTATTTGAGGATCTGCTAAGAGCATGTGTTCAGACCTATGCTTCAGACTGGGAGAAGAGCTTGTCGTATGCAGAGTTCTCATACAACAACAACTACCAAGCTAGCCTGCAAATGACTCCATTTGAAGCTCTTTATGGAAGAAAGTGTTGGAGCCCATTGATGTGGTCTAAGGTGGGGGAGAGAACCTTTTTCGGTTCAGCCTCCATTGTTGAAGCTGAAGAAAATGTGGCAAAAGTGAAAGAACACTTGAAAATAGCTCAAAGCAGACAAAAGAGCTATGATGATCCAAAAAGAGAAGATGTCTCCTTTGAAGTCGGTGACTATGTCCATTTGAGGGTATTCCCGCTCAGAGGAACAAAGAGGTCCCATGTGGATAACAAATTGGCACCGAGGTACATTGACCGCATACATGATCACACGGAGAATTGGGAAATTGGCATATGAGCTTGAATTACCTCAGAGCTCATCGAGTACATCCGTGTTCCATGTATCTCAACCCGAAGGTGTGTCAAGTCGGAAAAGAAAGTTTCCCCTGAAGTTCTGGATTTGCAAGACACTCTTGAGTACTTGGAGTTTCCCTTCAGGATTTTGGACACAGTAGAGAAGTCAACAAGAAACAACACGACTCGCCTTTGCAAGGTGCAATGGAGCAATCACACAGAACAAGAAGCAACTTGGGAGAAGGAATCAGTTATGAGGGAGTTATATCCTCACCTCTTGAACCTAAGTAAACTCTTAATCTCGGGACGAGATTCTTGTGAGGGGAGTCAGCAACATCCCGTATTTTTACGTGATGTTTTAAAATATGAAAAATGTGGATTTCAAAAATTTTGGTGAAATTGTGTGTGCTTTTAAAATTTATAAGATTGTCTTCTCACCTTATCCCAATTTCCTAGATTTATTTTGTGCTAAAATATAAATTTAGGATTTATAAATGTTAGTGTGAATATTTTTGGAGTTTAATGGGTTTCATTTGGATTTTAATTGTGGAGTTCAAATCTGAATTCAAATTCAGATTTGAATTATATTTATATGTGCTTTAGTAAAGAAATAGGAAAAACCTTACCTCTGGTCAAAGTTGGGCTTAACCTCATTGAAGTTCACGACCACCCTAACTGCCCGCCTCCGCTGTTAGCCGGCCCGCCGCCAACCCTTTACCTCCACCTCCACCTTGAGTCACACACCGCCCCACCCCGCCGCCCAATCTCTTTTCCCCTTCATCTTTTCTTCCCGTGACGCCTGCGAGGGCGCGTGCTCGCCGGCCCCATGGCCTCCGCCTCTGCTACTGGAGCCCCGGATGCGCGTCGCCGCGCTGCTGCCGCCGTCCGCTCCACGCCAAACCCTAGCGCCTATAAAATCCGCCGCCACAGCCCCTTCCCCGATCCGCCGCCAGGCCCTTCCCAAATCCGCGCACGTGGAAGAGTAGGAGGGGGGAGGGAGGAGGAGGAGCACGCCGAGCCGGGAGAGGGAGCACCGCCACCCCTGCGGGATTTCCCTTGCTCGACCTGAGGTGGAGAGGAAGAAGAGTGGAGGCGCAGGGGCGGGGAGGAAGGACGCCGCCACCGCGGAGCCGCCGCCGCCGGACGCCTCGCCGGGCGCCGACCAAGCGAAGCCGCCGCCCGGGACTTTCAAGACCGAGGACGCATCATCATCGACCGGTCGGACCGCCGCCAGGGCCCCCAAGCGGAGCTGCCGTGACCACGACGCGCATGACCGCGCCGTGAACCGAGCCGAGACCGCCAGCTCGCTTCCCCTTCGCTGTGACCTTCTCTCGCCTCCGCACTGCCCGCCCACCACCGCCTCGCCTTCCGCACCGGTGAGCACTATTTCCTCACCTAGGTGATGGTGTGCCGAAGCGCTGCTGCCGGGCCGGAATTTGGTTCTGCACCACATGTTCGCATCTCGCTCGCGCCACGCCGCCGCCTGTGTGCCATCCCAGATGAGCTGCTGCAGGTGTTGCCTGCCGCCCGCCGCCATTTTCCGCCGCTTGCAGCACCTTGTTGACGCTGCCACCGCGCCAGGAACGCCGGACGCCGAGCGGACGAACCGTGCGCCGCCATGCCACTAGTCGCGCACGTGCACGCACGCTCAGGCGACCCAAAGCTTCGCCTTGACCTCGCGAGCTCCACACCGCAAGATGCCATTTTGAACCCGTCACCGCCCGCCGTGCGAGCCTTCACCATAGCTGACCTAAGGCCGATCTTTCTCAAGTCTCGAGCTATCCCTGAACCTCCGAGACCTCACCACGAGTTCCTTGCAAGCGACGCCAACCCGTCGCCGCCAGCCGCTTCCCATCACAGAGTGCCACCGCACATTCGCCGAGCACTGCGCCCAAGCTTTTGGCCTTGGGCCACACCAGCACACAACCCACGCAGCTGCACACCTCACCATGTCAGCACCATAAGCAGCCATGGGGCATTGGCAGGTGTCTTTGTGGCTTTTGATCGAGCACTGCTAGCATCCTCGTGGTTGCGCCAACCCGGTGCATGTTTCAGACCACACCCCGTCAAGCTCGCCTTTTGCCTGTGATCCTTAGGCCATGGACGACTGGTTGTATCTTGTCTTCCCAATCTAATCAGCAGCCAGCTAACAACCAATCTGCAGTTCAACAACCGTCATCCTCAAGCTATCCAGCTAACAAGCTGGGCATCTCCTGTTTGTTTCCAAAGGCATATAGGCTTCAGTGTTGAATCATGAGCCTATCCTTCTTTGCTTGTGCATGTCGAGCTGTGAGCAAGACCCTAACCTCCAGTTTTGTAGAGTTCTTTGGTGTTCACCAAAACCCTCCTAGTTCTGGCCTTCTTGTTTGTGCTCAGAGAGCACAAGACCATGTAGTGCTAAGTCTTGGCCACAAACCATGCAAGCAGTAGCTAATGTCTTTTTCCCATAAGCCATGTGCTATCTAACCTTAGCTCAAGTGTAGCTGGGCGAGAATTATGCTAAATAAACCTTTTGCGCCATGGTTCTATACAATCAGCAGGCCGCCTTGATCTTGTTATACAAACCATATAATAGACCTTTATCCGTGTTCTGCATAATTTGCACTTCCAACTTATGCAAAAGCAAAGCTTTGCTGCACGGTCATATCTTGAGCCCGTGTGTTCCACAGCCCATCCACCTAAAGCTCCAGCCTTCCTGCGAGCAATCTGCACTTGCACAAACCTGTAATGCATAGTGGGCAGCCACCTCCTCCCTACCGCCGCTTGCAGCTTGCTGCAGCTACCTTCGTGGCAGCCATGCGAGCGGCCATAGCTAACCTCCAGCCAGCTAACAAGTAACCAGCAGCCCACCTACAGCTAGTTAACAGCTCCTCTGACCTTGCAGCCGCCTGCAGCCAGTCTGCAGTTAGCCCAACAGCAGCTCGGTGACTTCTAACATCTCCGTAACCCAGCCAAAAGAAGGTCTTTACCCCTTTTGGTAGCCCTGCAGCTAACCTATAGTTAGCTTATAATCCTATCTGCTGCGATAATGATTTTAATTTCAGAAATGGTTTTCAACTTCAAAAATTCATAATTAATTAATCTGAGCTCCGAAAAATACGAAATCAGTTTCATAACCTTTCTAAAAACATGACGCACCCGTTAGACTAGTATTTGCTCTCTTTGGGCTCTTATTGCTTCTCTTTGGTGTTTATTTGCATTAGCTTCGATATTTATTTATTTATGCGAATCTAGGAGCTACCGGAGCCGAGGAGTGAGCCAGAAGATCGAGTAAGACTACGGTGACTACGACGACTACTCGCTCACAGGTGTTCACACCCATCCGACTTTGAATACCTATTAGGCATTGCTTATTAGAATGCTAGCGCTTTATTTATTCGCATGATGATGATGAACCTTGCATAGCCTATTTTGATATCCTGTCCTTGATTGACCTACTACTACTAAACTATATATGCGCGTATATACGCTGAGCTTCGCTATGCATGTGTGGGATTAGATGTGGTTTTAAACCTCTTGGCGTGAGTTGTGGGTTGGGAAAACTTGGAGAGTTTCGAACCCCCGGCTGGAGTAAGCAGACAACAACCGACTTTCGGGTCGGGGACAGGAGGTGACTTTGGACGCCTCCTACGGATATGAGATGAGGAGTTTGGAGCGGCGATACCTGTGATGGGTGCCGTAGCGGACCACGTGGTGGAGACGCATTGGTAGACTTGCTGCTCTGGTCTAGATGTATCGGTGGAACCTATGCTTCGTGGGAATATGTTGACGTGCGCACCACTTACCCTATGGGAAGGGTTCCAGCCATTCTCTAGTTAGGCGGTACCAGCTGCGGAGAAGCGTGTTAGGATCGGGCTTGCCGTTTCACGAGGTGTGCGAGCACACTGCTCAGCCCTCTTGTTTAGAGACCCTCGACACCTGCTTGGCCAGGTTAGAGGTTCACGATCCTGGGGCCGTTCGGTCTTCGAATGGGTCGGAACCGGAAATCTGACAGCCTGTTACGCTAGCGAGTCTTGGTTGTGGGTTGTGTCTCAAGACGGCGGCCACCGTCTGCAGCCCGAGTGGGTCCAGGTGTACACACTCTGCAGAGTTTTGATCTATACGTATAGCCGCGTCCTCGGTTATGGACACTCCTATGTTCTCATTACTCGATTAGTGTTTTGGGATTTCTATCTCCCCCTCTTCTAAAACTGTAGGTTGGGATATGAGAGCTACTAGTTCAGGAATAGGATCCGGCGTTGGTCGTTGAGATGGGAAGGATAGAAGCTTTCCCATCGACTCGAGAGGAGTTCTGGAGGTGAGGTTGAGACGGAGCCCTGGAATGCCAGGGATTGCCGTAGTGTTGTGATATAGTTGGGATGATGGATATTTACTCTTGTACTTGCTGCTGCTGCATAGGAAACCCGAGCTTGCTCCTTGACTACTTTTCTCACCTTTAGCTTTAGGCCACTTAAAGCTTGCATACGGTTGGTGACGTGAACCTATCCCATTCCTTGGGGATAGTTTGTGAGTGTGCAGGACTGGAGTGACTTGGAGTGAGTTCGAGTCTACGGATTCCGTGATGAAAGGGTTGCGTTGCTTCGCTCAAAGATGCCTGTGGTGAAAGATCGAGGATGAAGACCTGAAGCCCTAGTTTCCGCTGCGCAGGATTTCTACTTGTCGCTTAGCCCAAGGGGCTTGTACTAAAATCGTATGCCGAGATGTTTCGGATGTAATATATTTTATTTTGTGCTCTGTTTGTTTGTATGGAAATGATATTATTCGTAATGAGTTCATGACGTGATAGCTCCGATCCGGGGACTATCACAGGGTGGAGTCGGGTTTTCCTCACGAAAACCCGGTCGTTCAACATCCCCTCTCTCCTCCATAGCATTTTTGCCTCACCGTTTGCCTTCCCTGTTGGAGGCTTTCCCCGCCATGCACAGTAGCCAGCGGGAGGCAAAAATGCATTTGCCTCCCGCTGTTGGACTCAGTCTTAGTTGGCTAAATTTTCCAACTTTTTCTCCACTCTCTCTCCATCACATCACATTAAATACGCCAAAAGACATATGTTCGGAGTATTAAATATAGGTAAAAAAATAACTAATTACACAGTTTTGATGTACTTTGCGACACGAATCTTTTGAGCCTAGTTAGGCCATGGTAGAATAATATTTATCACAAACAAACGAAACGTGCTACAGTGTGCTACAGGAGTTCCAAATGTTGAAAAGGCAAAATTTTCACCGAACTAAACAAGGCCTTGATCCACAAAATTATGAGACCTGCATGATTGGAAGTTTGGAGCAGGACTGAAAGAAGGTGTCGACTCCTCATTGTGTTTTTTTTATAATGTTACGATGTTGTTTCAGCGAGCTCGGACCTATGATGAAAGACTTATCTAGTTGAACTCATATAGTCGGACCCCCAGAACAATCATCTGTGTGACGCACTTAAAGTTTCTCGGAGGTATCATTCTGATTCCAGCATTACGCTAGCAGTGAGATGCGAGCAGATGGAAAGAGGGGTAACCAGTCTGCTTGTGGCAGACCATTTCCTCGTTCTTACCATTCCCACTCCGACGGGAGGAAATTTTGCTCTTCCCCTCACTCGCTATGTACTTCACCATACCCTCACTTCTGTTCTCAACTTTGGCTGTCATACTTTCTGAGCAACTAAAAGAGCCAAGGCAGAATATATATACTGCCTTTATTGGTATACATGAGGGGAGACTAATTGCGATCGCGCTAGGAAGTCCCCTAGCGATCGAATCTGATGCCACGACTTTCCTTCTAAGGAAAGTTTGCAATCCCGCCACTTTTCATTTTGGGAATACTATAAATTATGCATACAACTTTGATGTATAACTTCAAGATATAAATTTTATGAGATAAATTTTTGTCACAACTTTGACACTAGCCCGCGTGCAGAACTTATGCATACAACTTGTTTGCACAATTTTTTGAAAAATGATACTCGTAATTTTTTTTCAAACATCAGTTTTATCTTTTTATTTTTGGAACTTATACACACAACTTCTACGCATAAATTTTAGACAGATAATTTTTTGAGCATAAGTTTGATGACGCGCAGAACTTATGTGTACAACTTATATGCATAATTTTTGAAGAATAACTTGTGCGTATATTTTTTCGCTAACGACAAATTGTGTGCATAACTTTTTTTTAAACGACGAGTTATGTGCATAACTTTTTCTGTAACATCCAGTTATGCGCATAACTTGTGCAGAAGAGAAAATAGTTGAAGGAAGAGAAAGAGAAAAAGAAAGAAAAAAGGAAAGAGGGAGCCCCACGTGAGCCTTGTGAGGAGTCGGTCGGACCGATCGCTCCAAGCGGTCGGTCGTCAAATTGATTTTTCGATACATGACTGTGTGAAAGTAAATGTTGAGTGAGACACCACTGTAGGTAGCCCAAAACTATTAGTCAGGGCAGTCCCAACACTAAACATTAGATGGTTTGTATACCATTAATTGCATTGTCACGTATGACTTTTAGCTCACGTGGCACTATCCTAAATACCCAGCGCATTGCTGTGGGAAATTTTTAAATAAAATTTTAAGGAGGAATATGAAAGTAAAAACATCAAATTAATTGCATGGCAATATTATTTGAAATTTGAAAGTAGAAACTCTAAGATGATTGCATAACAACATTTTTTGAAATTTGACATTTGAAATTCTTTTGCAAACAACTTTATACATAAAAACATATTCATCTTGTTGAGAGAGAACATCTTTTAAATGATTGTTCTTTCATGTATTTCGACTATGAAAATTTTTTAGCGTGGTACTCGTAAAGATTAATAATTTGAATGCATGGTTAAGCGAGAGTGCTCTAATAACTTGTTCCGTGTATTCTACTTCACCAGTCAAAATGTTGTAGAAGACATATAAAGGTGATGTGCCTAAATCCCCAAACACCACCAAGGCTTCGGAATGATAACTGTGACAGCAAGTGTTAAGTATGTGTACACATGCAATGAAGGAATATAAGAAGGCAAAATTATTAAACATTTATTAGCAAATCAGGTACATAGAGGCTCATAATATCACAACTGTACAGTGAACCACACAGCATTTAAAGTAGATTGTCAAAATTTAGGTTGTCAAATGGCAAAGACCTTTGTCCTTTTCCCTGTACATGTTCCCCAATCTCCCGGCCTCTGCATCAATGGGCTGATCGAGATTCTGGTCCAGCTAGATCCACTATGTAAGAACCCAAGATAGGAGACGCGGGTTAAGTCTCAAAGGAGACGCATAAAAAACGCATCTCTAAGTTTGCGTCACTAATGACAAGTCATAGGAGACGCGTTTTTTATGCGTCTCCTTTGAGAGGAGTCAAAGGAGACACGTTTTTACTAACCCGTGTCTCCTATGTAAACCATTCGAGACGCATTTACCAACCCGCTTCTCCTATGTAAACCATTTGAGATGCATTTTACCAACCCGCGTCTCCATTGTCAGTCATTGGAGACACTTATTGTCAACCTGCGTCTCCTTTTATTAATTAAAAAACAAATAAAATAAAATAGCATAGATTACAAATTGGTCCCTACTCATTTATTACCCCATGTCTTTTTACAAACAGCTCCCTAAAGAAATAAGAAATTACAACACATGCCTCAAAACACATCTCTAGGGGCTAAAACACATCAATTTGAGAACTCTTTTACAAACAACTCTCTATAGAAATAGAAAATTACACCACATGCCTCAAAACACATCCTACAACCTTTCAATTTAAAACTACCAGAGAGGAGACCATTTGAACTTCAATTTATATCGAAGAACAAACACAAAATGAATGACAGGTTTAGTCTTCGAAGACTACACAAGGCATGAATAAAAAACGAGAGTTATAAATTTGAGCTAGGCTCTACACGACTGCATATAGAAATGAACATCGATATTCATGAGTGTAGACAAAAGAAGGCACTAAGGAACACATAATGTATTGGCATCGACATGACTAATCATCAGATACATGGATATTGGCATTAGAGTTAGTCCATTACATGCATGAACTGAAACAAAATGAACACAAGACCATTACTGTTAAGAGAGACTCAAGGTTACATATAGTGTTTTCTAGATGATGGAGTAGCAACAAAATGGTAAAA
Organism: Cenchrus purpureus; assembly: GCA_022644695.1. Classification (NCBI taxonomy): domain Eukaryota; kingdom Viridiplantae; phylum Streptophyta; class Magnoliopsida; order Poales; family Poaceae; genus Cenchrus; species Cenchrus purpureus. The sequence goes on along the minus strand of CP053460.1, from coordinate 131,126,339 downwards.
GGCAGAGACTTCAGTAGAAGGCACTAACCTTGGTTCTTGTAGTTCTCATAGAGATGGACAATCTCAGTGATGTTGGAGTTAGTTATTCCACTGAAATGAGTAAACACAAGCAGCTATTATTTTACGAAATACATAAAAAGCCTAAAGGCACTCATGTGGCTTGTTTGGCTGACACTCATTAAGACAGTAAAGGACTAAAGGCAGTAAATAGCAAGAAACCTGAAATGATAAGTATGTGAAGCAAGCTAGATGACAAGTATGCTGGATGATAAGCAATTTAGCACATGGCTGAATGATTAGATAAATAAAATGTTGCCTTGTCAGAATATAGGATTTCAGCACCCAAATTTGTTAACAGTGTACTATATGAATAGGCCAAAGCAATCCAATCTAGCAACAGTTTGCAGCATTCGTGTACAAAATGGCATATAGGTGGTAAGGCTTAGATGAAAGTCCTAGTTAAGCTGTCATATTTAGAAAAAAACGGCATATGTGCATTAATAGTTCACTCATTTCATACAGCTCTGGCGATCACTGACTTGCTAAATCTGATCATGGTCATTCAGGATGCTCAATCTACAAGTAGCAAATTCTGATACAATATTTCATATGCAACTACCTGAGTAACAAATTAAAAAATTTCTGCAAGAGTTTTGGAGGGCACAGGACACGGCTAGATGAAAAGTAAGATGACGAGAGGCAATTTCAGTTAAATCAGTAATGGCATTAGTGATGAGACAATTTCAGTAACAACAAAAATACAAAAATATGTTAAATCCTCAAAAATATTATTTAACTTCATGACCAGGGTGTGCGAGAGGGTTAGGGTTGGGGCTTAGGCTGTTAGGGTTAAGCTGCGGGACTTCGTTGCAATTTTTAGAGAACAGAGGGGTCTTTTTGCAAATTAGCTAGGCGAGGGTGCGGGATCAAGCGCTACTCACCGTGTGGCCCGTGAAGCCCGGAGAGCGAAGGAAACCTCAGGTTCGAGATGAGTGTTGATTGGAGACACGTTTTTAGAAGTGTGTCTCCTTTGTTGCTCCACAAAGGAGACATGTTTGGTAAACCCGCGTCTTCAATATCTGGAGAACTCAAAGGAGACGTGGATTGATAGTCGTCTCCTATATGTGTACATAGGAGACGCGGGTTAAAAGTGCTAATTTTTCACAGAGTCATTGGAGATGTGTGTTCTTAACACGCGTCTCCTATGAGTTATTGGAGACGCGCTTTAAAACCGTCTCTCCAATGATAATGTCTTCTTTTGATTCTTACATAATGATCCCACATTATCCCCCTACGAGTATCCTCATTTGTTGGGGTATTACTTGCCATGGATTCAGACAAATCAGGAGGCTAGGCATTCAAAACATATCAGTCGGTTTCCAAAAACTACAAGATGAACATGATCTATGAACTTGAGCAGAACTGAAAGGGATATGGATGCCAGTTTTAAATTGTCTCATGATGAAACATTCATAAACAGATATAAACTTGTTAATCAATTAAAAACCAGAATTCAAGAAAGCTGATTTCCACAGTCAAACAATTTCCGAATGATGCAGGTCACAATGTCTGGAGGAAAAAGGTCGTCGGATAAATTTTTTTGTAAATTGCGGCAAGTGCTTTGCCAATATGTACTGATAGAAGAGCGGTCATCAACTAAAATAAGCATGCATAGTTTACGGCATGCAATCAAAATAATATAAAAACAGAAATAATCATGTCATTTCCAAGATCCAGACTTCTCGTTTCTCATCGTATTTTTGTGTTACTCTTCTACCCGGAGGAAATATGAGCAGGAAATATATGTAGTGCAACGGTGGTACTGTCGATAAAAACTGGTCCACGTTGCAGCAGTAGGTCAACCAGCACTTATTAGGTTTACTCGAAAGAGGACTGCCGTGTCTACATGTGCTTCAAAATATTTGGTGCTTCGTGCTAGACTTTTCCTATTTTCAATTAAAGTAACTCGAGGCGGGTAAAAGCAATGTGGTTCATACTGCTGAGAGGCTTTGCAGAGCTCATCAAGATGTGGTATAAGATATATCCTTTTTCATTCATTATTATTTATTTTTTTGTGTTACATATTTGTAACTTTCATAAGGTTATTATATCTCATCATCATCTTATTGTGTAGGATCTCTTTGGTTCAACCTATACCTCAATAAGCTTCTGTGCGATTCTTAATCAAGTTTTGGAAAGAATTGGATTGGATTGTTATGGTGGCCAGCCATTCTTCACCAAAAAAGGGAAGCACAAAGTAACTAACTTTGTACAGGCCAGAAGAACCCGATGCTCCATTGTTTGATACTTGCAGTGTTGTGTGTGATAGTCATTGGGAAGCGGAGGAGAGTGCACTCCTACACGCTCTAGCTTATTTCGATGGAGTTGTAGGCTGGACAATTGGAGAGATTAATTATGTTCCATTTCTATGTGCGCGTGCCGGACCTGGACCTATGTAACATTATGCATGCATGTTTCATGGATTGTACCCTATTATGAACTTGTATGAAACTTAATTATTAATAACTAGTAGTGGTTGATGTGTGAACTTTCACTATTGTATATACTATTTATTTGTAAATCTAGCATTCACTACGGGAGATGCAAAATTCCCCGAGTGTCACATGCTTCCCCGAGTGTCAAAAATCGGGCACTCGGGGAAGCCAATCTTCCCTAAGTGTTGCACTCAGGGAAGAATTGCACTCGGGGAAGGGAGGCTTCCCCGAGTGCCTATAGGTACATGACACTCGGGAAGCATGGCACTCGGGAAGGTCATCTTCCCCGAGTGCAACACTCGGGGAAGAGAGGCACTCGAAAAAAAAAGGTGCATTTGACGGCGCGGATGGACGGAACCGTATGAAAAAATTCTTCCCCGAGTGCCTCCACCTAGCACTCGGGGAAGCTAGCCTCTTCCCCGAGTGCCTCACCCTAACACTCGGGGAAGCACACTCTTCCCCGAGTGCTCCTTTTTGGCACTCGGGGAAAGGTCTCTTCCCCGAGTGCTAGGAGAAGGCACTCGGGGAACTAATTATTTTTTTTAGTTTTTTTGGTCCATTTTTTTGTGAGGCCTTCCAACATTATTTAAAACTCCTTTCTCAAATTTGGCCTAATTTTGAATTTTTTAAATATATTTCGTTAGTTTTTTCGTTTCGTTGAATTTTTGTGCATACTTCAAATTTGAACTGCAGGTGCATGAAGTAATGAAATTTCTTGATTCAAAAAATAATAGTCATGATATTTGGTGTATATTGAGGCCGTATCCAGGAACTCACATAAAATATCGAGCATCTTATTGTCATGACATGACGAACAACTTGCGGAAAAGGTATTTGTAAATTACATAAAATCCGAACGAAGTCCGAAAATCATGAAAGTTGTCGTGGAGTCATGTTATCACATGTAGAGGTTGTGTGCAACAATTGAGAAGATTTCGAGTAAGTTGCGACGTGGATGCCTAAAGCGAGACATCTCCACATGTGATCAATGTGATAACACACACGGAGATGTATGGGTTTTAAGCATCCGACGTCCCAACTTGCTCGAAATCTTCTCAATTCTTGCACACAACCTATAAATGTGATAAAACGACACCCCAACAAGTTTCGTGATTTTCGGACGTTGTTCGGATTTTCTGTAATTTAGAAACACTTTTCCCGCAAGTTGCTCATCATGTTACGGCAACAAGATGCTCGATATTTCATATGAGTTACTGGATAAGGCCTCAATATACACCAAATATCAAGAATATCATTTTTTGAATCACCAAATTATATTATTACACGCACCTACAGTTCAAATTTGAAGTCTGCAAAAAAATTCAACAAAACGAAAAAACTAACAAAATATACAAAAAAATTCAAAATCACCCCAAATTTGAGGAAGGAGTTTCAAATAATGTTGGATGGCCTCACAAAAAAAATGGGACAAAAAAACTAAAAAATAAAATTATTTCCCCGAGTGCAATAATTAGCACTCGGGGAAGAGGCCCTTCCCCGAGTGCCAGATTAGGACTCTCAGGGAAGAGGCATTCTTCCCCGAGTGTTAGGCTGGCGGCTCTCGGGGAAGAAAATAAAAATCGCTAAGTCCCTCACCCCGCCCGCCCTGCGCCCGCCCCTACGCGCCCGCGCCCGCCCCGCGCCACGCCCCGCCCGTGGCGCGCCCGCCTGGCCGGCGAGCTTCAGCGGGCGAGGTCCCCATGACGGCGGCGAGCTGGGCGGTCGGCCGGCGGCTCGCGGCGAGGTCCCCTATCCCTCTCTCCCTCCATCTTCCTTACGGGCTCCATCTCCCTCTTCGATCCGGATCCCCACCCATGGCGAGCACCTCGATGAGAGGGCGATGGTGCCTCCCGCTCCTCCGGCCCTCACAGCTGTTGAGACCCCGCGCCGGCCGCCGCCGGGACCCCGCGCATCACCGACCGCCGAAGAGCCCCCAAGCCGCCAGCCGCTGAAGGTAAACGCATGCCCGTGCCCTCCCTCGAATCCCCCCTTCCTTTATAAATATACTAGGATCAAACATTTATACTGCAATACAACATTCAACAAGATAATGACCGGGATTACAATTCTCTAGTCCTAAAAGAAACATGAAACCAGTATCACACCTCAGATTTATTTTCCTTCACACAAATAAACAGTGTTAGTGTTCTCAACTGCTATATGGTGTTTTCAGAAGCCTACATTTGTTTGCGGTACATACATGATAGGAGCCTATCTCAGGTGGCTATAACCTCAGCGCCTCATATCTGTCATTCAGGTCATTAGCCCACCATGCATTAGCAGCAGCAGAAAAACTGAGTTACCTGTTCCCTGTTACTTAGGTCTGTGCCCTGTTATGCAGTGAGGTTGTGTACTCATGACAATGGTTACCTGTATACCATCACACCTTAAATGTAAAATCAGAAGGTGTCTTAGAGTAACTACACTCCATGTGGATTGATGGTGATTTGCATGCTTATTGTTCTGTTGTTTCTTTGTTCTCTGAATAAAGAAGATCATTACTGTCGCTTATCCAACAGTGTATTGTATTGTTGTAGAGCCTATCAAAGCCAAGAATCCGAAGATAACGTATGCAGACCTTTATCAGGTAAATTAGGATGTCTTGAATTTGCTAATTTAATTTGAGTTATCTGGCTTATTTTTCTTTCATTTGGTTAGTTTTTTTATTAACAAACATGCTGGAATTTCTCGCAGCTTGCTGGAGTGGTTGCAGTTGAAGTGGAATTTTGTCATTGAGTTCATTTAGGTACCCATCAGTCTTTGCGCTCCTTTTGGCTATGAAAAGTTGATATATATGTGTGTGCATCTGTGTATAAAAATTAGGTGCTAACTGAATGGCCAATGTATTGACTGAAATTAGCAACGCAAAATAGCTTAGCTTCATGCCTTCATGGGTGTGGCTTTCATTAACCAGACATATGGATGTTTGTTTCAGTAAGAGTTCTGATGTTTCCATGAAAGCTTTTTTTAGCAGTGAAAGCTAATATTTTCTTTAATAGTCAGACTCACTTCTTTGTAGTTCAATGTGAAAAATAGTACTGTTGAGTGTGCTTTGAGTCTTTGAATGATTGATTCACTATTGAAATTTAGTACGTTGGCTATTGAAATTTATAGATTCATGTACACAAATTTCAGCTTTGAGTCTTTGAATGATTGATTCCCCTCTTTGTCGCTCGCAGTTGCAGCTCCGCGGCCACCTCAATGCCCTCTATCATGCAATAGTTGATTGGTTTTTCGCTCATGGGTCACACCATCAAGAAGGCCAAATCCAAGACGACGATCTTCGGTCGTTTCAGTATGTTCTTTGCTTCACTTGCTTATTTGCACTATAATTATGCCCTGATGATGCAATCTCTCTTATTTTGTCTTTTCCTGCCTTTGTGCTTACCTTTCCTTCATATTGGTTTGCTTAAAATGACTAAAATGGAGTATAAAATGCTTAAACTGTAAAGGGAGTCCTTCATATTGGTTTGCTTAAAATGGAGTGCAATCTCTCTTCTTATCTTGTTGCAGCAGCTACCTCCCTTCCTCCATCTGCAATTTTACAGTATGCATGTTCTGTATTGTTCATGATATTATTACATATATGTATGTAGCTAGGTTAAGTCTAGATTTGAGGACTGATTTGACAGTGCTCCCGCTCATTTCATTCATAATTTGCTTCTTCTTGTGCCTTCCAAATGGACTCCTTTATAACTCTAGCATATCTTCATAGGGTAGTGATTATATGGGGACCAAGACTGCAATTTGTTTACAACTTATATTTGTCTCGTTGGTGCTAAACCAAACTTTTAGTGCAATACCTCCTACCTTGGATGTGTGAAATCCTGCCTCACATTCATCCTTTTGTCACCTTTTGACATTTCTATGAATCAATATATAACCCTTCTCAGTACGTAGCTTAATCTAGCTGTCCATGGTACTTCCATTTATCAACTCTTCATTGGGCTAGCTAGATGCTCGCATAGCATTTCTCCCTGAAAGGATAGTCTTTCTGCACAAAGAAGAGTGGAAAGCTTGTAGAAATAATCAATTCTTTGTGAAAGAATAGGGAATAATTTTGAACGCTTGTTTTTAGTGAAGGACAAATCTGAATGCTTGAACCACCTTTTCCAAGTTCCTGTCCCGTCCCACAGCTGGCTGTTGGGTCCACTAGCCACCACGCCTACATTGCATTTTAGGGCAGATAATAAATACCCAGCTAGGTTTTCTTTATATTTTGAGAAAAAAAATATGTGGATATCATTTTTGCAGGGATACTTTGGTTCTGAAGACTAGTTATTTATTTGCAAAGAATCAACAGTGTATATGGCCACTTGGGAATATTCAAGTCTTAAACTAACCTTTGTCTTTGCTGACTACATGCTATACTTCCAGTTGTGCAATTGCAGTTCTTGACCACACAACTAATGAGTTAGGTTTTTATCTAAAATACTATAATTCACAGGTTAAATGCTCATACTATCAAATGGTTTTATATATGTCATGGAGGCCATCTGATTTTATTTATCTCTTATTCTTTTCAGCCAGTGTCAATTTAGTTCTAGCTTACTATTTTCAAGGCTGATTTAAAGTGGTTCTAATTTCACATGGTTGCTGTCTCTTTAATTTTCTACAGCATGCTTTGTGTTTGAGCTGGCAATACCCTCTGTTGCATAAAGATTGTGGTTCCCCGGGATGCATGTGTGACTTGTGTGTTAATTGATGTTTCCAAACACAAATCTTATCTCTAAAATTTCACATACCATGTCTGCACTTTACTGATAATTGAAATTCTATTTTTCAGGAAGTTAGTAGACCCTGCTAGCTACTCAAGCTACTGTCTTCTATTGGATCCATGCAATTTTTTTTGGATTTTGAGTCAGTCCTGAAGTGATTTAGCACACAGGTGCAAGATAATCTAATATACAGCCTGCTGTTAGATCCAAACGTTGCTTTTTGTTGTTGAGTTTCTAGAAATGATTGTGTAGGTCTTAAGACAACTATGGGTGTGTGAGAAATATATGGAGCTTGCTGTCGTGAGATGTTTCTAGTGAATGAATATTTGAATTGGGTACACACCTTTTTTTTGTTATGCTTTGCTGTTTACATGGAAAAGCAAAAAAAAAAAGCTTCCCCGAGTGCCTATGCAGCGGCACTCGGGGAAGAGGCCTTTTATAAAAACCAGCCAAATTTCTTCCCCGAGTGCCTTGGGCAAGCACTCGGGAAGAGGAAAAAATTCTTCCCCGAGTATAACACTCGAGGAAGAGGGTTTTTTCTTAAAAAAAAATTCTTCCCTGAGTGTTGCACTCGGGGAAGAGGTTTTTAAAAAAGCGAGGCTGACTGGCGTCAAATCTTCCAGTGTTAGGGGCGGCACTCGGGAAGGCTTCCAGTGTCGATTTTGGCACTCGGGAAGACCTCTTTCCGTGAGAGGCATCCCGGAGGCTCTTCCCGAGTGTTGCACTCGGGAAGGCTTCCAGTGTTTTGCCCCTTCCCAGTGCATTTGGCACTCGGGAAGCAATGTCTCCGTAGTGATTGTCGTGTTTAATTTGAATAGGTTATTAATTTGAGAACTGCATTTTACAAATTTGGCGAGAATAATTTTTCTAGGAACGGAAGATGCTATCGCCCGCACCTCGAAAACCCTTTCCAGGAGCGGGTGGCGCCTTCACCCGCACCTGGAAAGGGTTTTCTGGGTGTGGGTGTTGTACTGCTCCTGAAAACATGTATTTGTAAGCGGCAGTTGGGAGGCGGGTCCGCCGTCCGCACATGGAAATACTAAACACCTACAAATCGTTTCTGTAGTAGTGTCTCATGCTTTGAATCTGTTGGTGATATGCTCAATAGGCCATCATAACAATTCTGACTAAAGGCCCAAAGGATAAGTGATCAATGAGGGACTAGGATAACTAATAGGTCTTCAAAGTGGAAGCCCATGAGGGTGCACCATAAATATGAGGGGAGGGGCTAGGATAGCATTGATCCACCACGCCACAACCCTAGCCGCAGCTCCCTCTCGTCCTGAGTCTGAGACCCGTGTCACCCATGCTGTGCTAGTACACTGGGGCACGGCATTTTCTCCTCCGTGCTTGTGGACTCCGTTGCGACAACTGTGACCCTTCTACCCACCTATTCTGGGAGGGTATGCAGGAATGTGTGGAGGACCTAGTGGCCAGTGATATCGTTGAGCCCTTAAGTTAATGGAAAGCTCTTTTCTAAAAAAGGATCCACAGTTTTACACAGGGTTGTGTACTTTTGAATAAATTCAACAGTATTTTTTGCAAAACCTCTGGGATGATCTCCATTTTGATGGCAGGCTCCTCCAACTTGGCAGTGGGGTTGGTTCCCTCTAAGACGGTATTGTTGGCTGTCGTTAAGGCAGCAGGGTTGACTCCCTTATTTGCATCGATCATATCCCAGTAGGTTGATCCTGATTATGACCACCTTGGTCTAAGTGATATTACTGTAGCACTTTGGCCACACTAAATTAAATCATTTTGGTACATATATAGTAACAATCCTTATTTTTTCAAAAAAGTAATATGTTGTAGCACTTCGTCACATTTGGATCCATGATTATTGCCTTTGGTTATGTTTTTGGAAGGACATTTATTTGTTTCCTAGTTTAACTGATTCTTTACTTGATGCTAGTACTAGATGTATGGTGCAGCAAATAGGAGTTGCATACTTGCTAGAGCTTCCTACTGCATTCAATTTGCAGCCAGATACCAAGAGGACCAAGCATTATACCAGTGGAGAGAGACCGGCGATCAGCTCTCCCCACATTCCTGCTGCCATCCTTGTTTATTTTGTAAACAATACTATAACGCCATGCCCCCTCCTTGTTTTTCCTCTATTTTTCAGTTGCTTTTTGTTTGGCAAATATATATAGTCACGTTATCACCTTGTCTGTGGAGAAACGAAGGCACTATAGTTTATATATACTAGGTCCCCACACTTTTCAATAAACTAGGAACCAATACCGGTTCTGCTTAATACAAAGCAAAAACGTCCAATAATATATCTGATGTCTGACCAATTCGCACCCACATAACAAGTTACTGTAGTGACCAGAGTATACTACAAGATATTGGACTAATCCGCACCCACATAGCAAGCTGTATGATGAGCACAGTTTACTCTCTTTTAAACTATTTGTGGGCTGCCTTGAATTCGAGTAGTAAAGCATTGTGGCTGCCGATACATGTTGATCGATTCCAAGTTAAACTAGCAATATATGCACAGTTCATTGGTACCACCTAAAATGCATGGTGACCGCGCAGAAAAAAGCACTCAACCACTATGGGAATACCCAAATAGCTGCTTTGCCGAGTGCTGAAACAAAAACACTCGGCAAAGAGGGGGTTCTCCGTGTGTTTTTTACACTCGGCGAACAACTCTTTGTCGAGTGTTTTTCCCCGGCACTCGGAAAAGAAATAACTTCTCCCAGTATTTTCTTCGGCACACGGCAAATAAATAATTGCTTTTTCTACCCTCAAACTTTTCTACTGTCCATATATAATATGTGGTACTCCATGTCAAAGTTTGGTAATTTTTTGTATCTTTTTGCTATAGTTTAATAATTAATTGCAGGTCAAGAAATTTTTTGAATGAAGTCAAATTTGAACTGCAAGTTATTTAAATAACAGAACAAAATGAGTAGAAAATTGATATTCATATTATTCATCCATGTTTAAGGCCTTACTTTTGAAAGGAAATGGAATTTTTAACATCTTGTTCATAAAACATGAGTACGGAAGTGTGGTTGTAAGGTTTTAATTTTTTAAAAGTAAACGCGAAGTCAGAAAATCATGATATTTATCATGATGTGATGATATTAGACGGAGGTTATGGTAAAAATTTGAGAATGTTTCGAACATTTTGTCACAAACGATGTTTAGAAATCGAGGCATGTCACTCGAAGAATCTTAGAGTTGAGCAGGATTCTATAAGATTTGGAATCAAAGTGACGGTCGATTTGTGATTGGACTACAAAACTTTTTGTATGGGCAAAAGAGAAGCAAGTTTGCTTTATGTGATTTTTTTGGCAATTTGTTGGAGTCTGTTTGATAATTTCAATGTATTAAGTGTCATTATATTATTTTAATTTATATAATTAATTTTGAGCTATAACTACATAAAATAAAAATTACATGAGTAGAAAAATCAAATACATATTGTTACCTGAATCTAATAGGGTATTGTTGAGGTAATTGATATGAATTTAAAAGAATACATATGGAAAAAAAATGACAGAAGAAAAAAGAAAATGGAAAAACCTTGCCGCGTGTTTAATGCAGCACTCATGGAATGTTCTAGGTTATCGATGCTACATGTTGAAACGCTCCTCTCCCATTGGCCCGTTCCCATCCCGCACCGTCGGTCGCTCCACCTTCTTATTCTACCCCTCTCTCCCTCCCCTCCCCTTCACTTCTCTCTCCCGCCTCCTGCCGGATCCGCTCAATCTCCACCCCTTCCCCTGTGGGTGTCGGTGTCCGCCACGGCCCTGTCCCCTCCTTCTCTAGCCGCAGCGCCCGACGCCCACCACGCGACCTCGAGCGCGGCCGGCGACCATGCCGCCAGATCAGCGCCCGCGCCGGCCTCCCGCCACCGAATCCGCTCAAGCTCCACCACCCCGGTACTCCTTCCCTCCTCCCCCCGCGCTCCTTCCCTCCTTCCTCGAAGCTGGTAAATGATTGCTCCATAGGATGCTAGGGCTGCATTGGTTCTTGATCCAGTTTCCGGCAGCGGATAAAAGGGACGGAGGGAGTAGTAACTAAACAAACGTGTGAATTTTCATTTTCTGTTTTCTAGAAAAACAAACATGTGAATATAAGCATATAAACATACACAATATTTAAATTAATGCATACAAACATCTAATCATCTCGAAAACAACGAAAAGCTAAAATGACCTGCAATTTAGAATTGATGGATTAGTTTCTCACCTCTACCACTGAAAAATACTACACAGACCAATTAACCTTTTTTTTATTCAGAAAAGATTAAAGCAATAGTTGTGTTCATGTGGCTGAAGGTGCAAATAACGAATACATCCGGGAATGTAGAGAGTAATCGAACTGAAACAAATGTATCATGTCAGGACGTGTCTATACCGCGTACCACAGAGACAATGAGGTCGAATCCACGAGACAAGACAGCGTGTCCAGGCTTATAGTAAGCTAGCTAGTGTCTTGTCCTCGCTGTATCCCCTGCTCTACACATGTGTCCACGCACAAGGAGGTCCACTGTCCACTCTGGTGTAAGGAAGAACTTCGACAGTAGCTCTAGAGGTGGACCACATCAGAGAAAGTTGGTCGGTAGCTGCCTCAGCTGCAGTTAAGTGCCGCTCAATCACAGGAGCCGCCATTGGCGTTGGCACGGGCGCCTCAATGTCTGGTCGAACTTGGACATAAGCTACTGATGCCTCATGTTCCTACTTGCAAGATAACCCTTATAGACATTTCAAACAAGGAGATCATGCATGCATGCTTATCTGTGTTGGAACAGAAACAAGCTCTGCGTGAAATTAACATATCAACTTGGAGGTTAATTGGGCTACATACAAGTGCAACACAGGTTCTCCTGAATACATCGGCCAGAGACCTTGTTGGCATCCAAATATATAGTATGTAAATGTAGTAGTCCCTATATGTTTATAAAAGTATATGGCTCACGACAAAATTGATCGACAATCCTTATGAGGACCCTCCCTTGACAAAGAATGTCTTTGCCTAACTAGAAAAAAAAGTGACTGAGCACAATTCCTGGATGCTTTCTTTTCTTATAGATATATTGGCTGTTATAAACATACTACTAAAGGCAAACAACAGAAAGACACAATATTAAACAATGCGGAATCAGATAATGAAATCACCAATTTTTTTTAATCTGAACTGGAGCGGTGGAGCCTAAAGATTAAGGATGTACTGGGAGGCCTCTTCCGGTCTAATTAAGCTACTTTCTTGATGCTTTGCATTGCAAAGAACATTAATGAGTAAGAGCAACCAAAACGATTGGGTCTTTTGGGCTTGTGTTGCTTCACGCATTGGACCTGCCGTATTCTTCCTTCAGATCCCACATCTTCTCAGAGCATGTACCAGCGTGAACATATACATTTCTAATATGTAAAACCTTGGCCCCTGTAGGATAAGTTGCATTCAACAACCAGCTTCTTGTCCTTTTCATGTTCTAAACGGAGATGTTAAGCTCAGCTTCTATTTTGACTTCGGCGTAAGGTCCCGATGCCTCGTTTTCCTATGTTATTTTGCAACCCACAGTCCGCGACATTTTCTATTTATATTCTACTCTGTTTTCTTGGCTATCAATATTGAAAATAAATCATTTCAGTGGTTTGTGATGCGAATACACACAAAAACAACAGCTTGGGTATTCATCATATGGAATGCCTAATAAAGTGTAGAAAGTATGCGTGGTGTATATTTGCAAGGTCGATATGTTTCACTGCCCTATAGTACAGTCATGTTTACTCATCTAGCTTGTAATAACATGTGAAAGGAAAATGATTCTTTTACTTTGGCCACAATACCATTAACTCTTTCTTACATTCACATCCTTAAAATTCAACTATAGAAAATAACATATGTGACTAGATATATGAATAGACAATCCAACCCAATAAACAAGGTTATTAGGTTCAGTGGGACGTGGACGCTGCTTGTCGCTTGCTATGAGTAATGTATACGCCGTAGGACTTGCTATCATCTTGGCACTTTTTTTTTACATCACAAACTATTAAACTGACCAGCAACCCATTTGGAATCTAGTGTATAAACTGCATCTGGAGACCGAGTTTATATTACCCTTTTGTTAGGGCTCTTTTACGGTGGTGGTATGCAGTACATGGCTATTTTTCGTAAGGGTAAATAGGTAGTTTTTTCCAATCTTTTAATAAATTTGGCAACCTCTGGTTGAGAAAAGAAATTTCATGTACGCCACAAGGAAAATTTGAAATTAAAAGTTATGAAAAAATTTCATTTTTGAAATTTGAATTGAAAATTTTGGTTTTTGAATTTTTTTAAAAAATTGACCATACCACCGGAGGGAACTGGAAAAAATTGAAAAAAATCAATTTTGAAATATGAATTGAAATTTGAAAATATTTGGCCATACCACCAGAGGGAAATAAAAAAATTGAAATATGCCACGAATATTTGAAATGAAAAAATTTGTAAATTTTCATTTTTGGAATTTGAAATGAAAAAATTGAAAATTTTCATTTTTGAGATTTGATATGAAAATTTCCGTTTGAAATTTTTAAAAAAGGCCATATCACTAGAGGGAAATAAAAAATTTGAAATGGAGAAATCATATATTTCGTTTATTCCACCGAGATAAAACTTCCAATAATACCCCTATACCACTTATATCACCTATGTATACCGCCCTATACCACAAGTGCAAGTTGTGGTGGTATACAATTAATCTTAGCCATCAGATCCTTTCATATTTGTCCTTTTCCAACAGTGGTATAGGGTGGTATGGTCCACCGTAAAAGAGCCCTTTTGTTAAGAACTTTTCATGATAATATATATTCAGATATGCATAAGCTACCTCTGCATTTTCGACTGGATCCTTCCATGGATTTATCTACGGGTGAATAGGTTCTGTGGTTACATGATTGTCACTTGATGCAACTACTTGTATGACACACCATCTTTAATTTTTATAGTTCAAGGCGTATAGAACACATCATATTGTGTAGGCGGCTAGTGCAGTTACCACTGGGCCAGTCACAAGCTCTTTTTGGAGATCTTATAGAGTTCTGATCAAGATTCGAAAGTGGTTTGTTGCAAACTTGAGCTACTGATTAACAGGACTGTACATTCAGTCTTCACGGTTTACCAATTAATTAAAGAAAGCTGACAGTTGCATTCAGGCAATTCCAGAAAGCTGTACCTTTTAACTTGATGATTTCTACCAAATGCAATGTGGTTCACTAGGATGGAGTACGTATAGTCGTAATAAATGCAAATGGTGATGTGCAGAGCTAAAAGAGAAGCTGCTTCTAGGATAAACAAATATTATCGTGGATAGATGACCTGGATTATGAAATTGAAGCACGCCTGTTCTTCTATTTGCAGCCTGAGTGGAAGGACCGAACAAAAGCATATGGAATTGACAAAGGCCGAGATATAGATTCTGCCCGATCAACATATTTTTGGCACCGGTATGGGCAATGCACCTTGGACATGAGCTCCTGATGCCTCATTTTCCTACTAGCAAGATATTAAACCTTATAGCTATTTGTGTCAAGATCTTGCTTTGCTGGTTCAGTGCTCTATGGTCAAGTTTGTGTAAAACTAACATATCCATTTGGCTACATACAACAAAGGTGATCTAAAAACAACCATGGCCAAAACAGACCTTGTTCATGTCTAATATATATAGCATGGAACTGTAGTAATGTGTGTTTGAAACGTATGTGGCTGACAACAAAATTAATTGGCGGAACTTATGATGCTCCTCCCATGAAATAATGTCTTTGTCTAACTGGAGATATGTGACTGAGTCCCCTTGAATGCGTTCTTTAGTTCCAGTGCCTCTTTTTCCTACATGATGCTACAACCCACAACGGGAAAATTGTATGTCGCTGTGTGCTGAGAAGTTCGCCGTGGGTTTTCTATCGGGCACACGGCGACCAACTTCTTCACTGTGTGTCAAAGTCACTACACAGGACGGCCAACTCTTCGCTTCGCCATGTGTTTTCGTTTGACACACGGCGTCTATTCCTCTTCGCCGTGTGTTTTCGTTTGACACACGGCAAAATAATTTTTCGCCGTGTGCTTTTTATGGCAAACGGCAAAGGAGTCCAACAAAAATCATTTTTAAACCTCCAAACTTTTTCAACCCTCCATATGAAACATCTAGTAATCTATGTTAAAATTTGAAGTATTTTTGTATTCATTTGTTATATTTAACTACATAATTACAATTCATGCAATTTTTTTGAATCAAATCAAATTTCGAATGCAAGTGTTTGAAACAATAGATTAAAATGAGTGAAAAAATGATGTTCATGTAATTTAGCCCAATTTAAGGTCTTACCCAAGAAATCAAATGATAATTCGAATAACTTGACCAGGAAACAGGACCACGTCCGTGTGTCCGAATGATTTTAAAATTCTAAAAAATGCAAATGAAGTCCAAAAATTATGAGATTTGTCAATATCTCATCATATCATGTGGAGACTATAGTAAAAATTGAGTGTGTTTCACGATTTTTCATGTCGATGCTTACAAACACAAACATCTTTGAAGAAATTTCATAGAGTTGAGAAGAATGTGGTAAGATTTGGAGTGAATGTGACGGTTGAATTTGAGTTTAATTTTGAAAGTTTTTACTCTTGACATACAATATGTTGGGCTGAAATATTGACACACGGCGAAGCCGAATTGGGCCAGTCAGCCCACCATCCTGCCCAACAGCCCACCGTCCCTCCCCAACTAACCCTAACAATAAAATCCCCCTCCTCCCTTCACCTGCAGCCACAACCGGCTTTCTCTGCCTCCTCCTCCTCCCCTGACCGCACAGCTTCCCTCTCCGCCGTAGCTCCCTCTCCCTGTCTCCACTGCCACCCCTCCTCTCTCCACCGCCGCCTCCGCCTCCTTCGCCGCCCTTCCTCTCCACCTTCGCTTGCCTCTCACTCACTCCAGGAGGATGTAACATACCAGAAATTTGAGTGTTTTCCCATGAGTGAATTTCCTCAAAATTTAAAACTTTTTTTTGAACTTGTGTGCTACCAATTTTTGACCCAAATTGCTAGCCACTCATCTACAATCCCGTATAAGTTAAAACCACATAAAATTATTTTCGAACTCTTGTGTAATTTGTGAGTTGGAGTTCCTTGGATTTTAATTTGGATCTTAAAATTGAGTGAAGTTTGAATTTGAAATCTATTCAAATTCAAACTATACGGTTTAGGTAAATACAAAACCTATTTTACTAACTTGTCTAACATCTAGCCCGATCTACCAAGTGGCCTGTTGTAACCCAACCAGTTCAGCCCATCATATCTCCCCAGCCGGCCCGTTTCACCTTCACCCGCGAAGCCCAACCGGCAGCCCAGCCAGCCCAGCACGTGCCCCTTTTTCCTCTCTATCACCGCCAGGCGGGACCCACTTGTCGGTCTATCTGTTCCTCTTTCTTCCTCCTTCGTCCGTACCCGGTCGTCACGCGCTGCGTGCGTGCACACGCGATGGGATGGCCGGTGTCGCGCTGGCACGCACGCCGAGCCGTGCGGGCACCCTAGCCCTGGCCTCGGATGCTCCTCCAAGGGAAATTGGACTCCTTTGCCCTCGAGCTCACCTCTAGAACCCTAGGAGCGGGTCGTTGGATGGCGGCCACGTCGCCTCACGGGGCGGACGCCGATGACGAGCGGCGGGCAGATCCTTGCCCTTGCCTCGCCTTTGCCGCCACTATAAGAGGCCGCCGAACCCTATCCGCCCTCTCTCCCGAGCCCCTTGTCCCTGTGACCGCCGCCCCCAAATCCTCTGCCTCCGGTCGAAGAAAACAGAGAAGGAAAAGAAAGGGAGAAGAGAAGGAGAGGGAGGAGAAGAGAAGAAGGAGGGGATGGAGTTGGACCTGCCGGACCAAAGGGAGGTCGCTGCGGAGCGCTGGAGCGCTGCCCTTGACGCCGTGAAGGCCGGAATGACCGCGCCCGCCCTGCTCTGTTCCGCATCACCGTGCCGCGCCACGCCGAGAGAGGAGGCCGTCGCCACCGATCGAAGCCATGGACACCGCCGCCGTCGCTGAACCAATCAAAGGAAGAGGTGGTGCTGTGCCGCATCGCGAGCGGACCCACGCAGTGGAGCAGCAGCCGCCGTCATCTACCGGCAGTCCAAGAAGATGGAGCGACGCCTGCACGACACCGTCCCCGCCGCAAGACAAACCACGACATCGAGCCGCCCGCCGCCACCACGGCCACGGTTTCTCCCTGCGCCACCGTGACCTTCCCCAAGCCCTCGGTGAGCCCGCTTCCAAGTTCCCACCTTGCCCTCTAGCTGTTCGATGTTTTGCCAGTGTGTATCCTTGAGTCGTATGAGATCGAGGCCCTCCCCGCTTGCTTGTCAGACGCCACCTTCGTGTTGTGACGTCATAAAATGATTAAGGCCCAACTGATATTGGACCCAGCCCACCATTTGCTGACGTCATTTTTGATACGGCCCATTTTATTAATAAATCGTTTTGAATTGTAAAAAATAATGGGCCGATGGGGCAAGGCCACATATTTTTCCCTATTATTTTGGGCTGCACTCAAGGTTGAGCTTAATTAAATATAATTCAATCTCATATTACATGCTAATCAATTAAGTAATAGACATCACAGATAATATTTCCATACCACTGATACAAATTAATGTTTGGATCACACTTGACACATTATTATCAATGAACACGAACAACCACAAGCATTGTAAGTAGGAGCTCACAAACCAATACACATGATATCTCCATGCTCACAAATAAAGCTGGTATTGAAATAGAACCCACTAAGATAACAAAGCTTCGTACTCACAAACAAGCACAACTAGCTGGGAGGACACAAGCAGAAGACTAAGAAACACAGTGGATTTACCCAAGGCGCGAGCTTAGCAGTTGACGAAGGAGGGTCTCTGTAGTTTCTACTTGTTTCTTCAACCTCTCAATCTCATCAGTCTGCACTTTCATTGCTACATCTGATGCTTCTGCCTTGATCTTCAAGTCATCAAAATTTGGTCTGTTCAACAAAGATTTCACCAAGGTCAAGAATGCATCGAGCCCTCCCAACGAAACTTCAGGTCTTGAGCATGTAGCGAAATCTGGATAATCTGGAGGCATGTAATCAATGAATGGCTTTGACTTCACATTGGAGGGACAAGAATTTGATATTTGAACCGCAAGGATTGTCATCAACATTTGAGCCTAAAAATGAAAGGAGAAGTCAAACTTGAACCTTAAACGAAGCAAGCAAATAAACTTAAGAATAATCCTAAGAATAAAGTAGCAGGATTATCATGCGTTACATACATACCACGACATGTCATTGATTCTCAGCAATGCAGGAGTGGGATGCTAGGCCCTGCAGAAAGAGTTACAAATCAGGAACTGGATCTAGAGCGGTCAAGGTAAGAGAAGGATCTGAAATCTAAGACAATAAACAAAGTAAATTACTTTCTAAGCATGGCTCATCTATTAAGTTGTGTTACAAATCAAGAATCGCATCTAGAGCGCCAAGGTAAGAGAAGAATCTCCAATCTAACACAATACACAAAGCAATTTACTTTCAACGCATGGCTCATCGATTAACTTGTGTTCCAAATCAGTGACTGCATCTAGAGCGGCAAAGTTAAGAGAAGAATCTCAGAACTAACACAATTCACGAAGCAATTTACTTTCTAAGCCAACGAAAATACTACTAGGGGACTAGAAAGAAAAGGAAATGAGATTCTCACTTGTGAAGCTCCAAGATTTAGGAGCCCATGGATTGAGGGGGCATCGGGAGCCGGTGCTTGCGCCGTATCCTCGCTCAACTGCTCAGCTTGGCCAGACAATGTGACGCAAGCGTAACACCGATATCTCGCCGCTCACCATCGCTAAGATACCTCCCCTCCACCGTGATGGCGAGGTCGGACCGCCACCGCAGATCTAGCCGAAAGAGTGATGCTTTTGGAAATGGAAGGCGGAGTTTAGTGGTGCAACGCGTAGCAATGGAGTAGAGTATTTATTATTTCGGGTGGAGAGGGAATACAGAATTTGAAAATCCCGCCGACTTCCCGACCGCAAAATGAAAATTTGGTAATCCGCACTTGCTTCGGGGCCACTGACAAGTGAGGCCGTGCAATGGCGGCCCCATATTGTCAATAACAAACGGTCTTTGTGTTGAACCATGATTTACATATGTAGGAGGATATTGAATCATATATGAATGCATATGTAAATTAGCATAATCCAAAGGTGAATAATAGCAAGGATATGGCCAGGACCATGGTGAGGTCGGTTCAGCATATGAATAAGGTGCAACATCATAATTTTCTTGAGATTTGCAAGAACAAGGTATATTTTGATTTTTTGGTGAAAGTTTCGAATTTTTACCTTTACTTGGCCAACTCCCTTGCTTTTGGCTTGCTCCTTTCTTCTTGTACTTGGCCAAAAGCTCCTCGTAGGTCGGCTTCACCTTTTTCTTGAGCTTGGGAAATCTCTGGGGCACCGGGTCGCACCGGCCTGGGACACCTCGATGTGTCGTCTTCTTTGTCTTGCCTTGCCCCGGCGTTGAAGCCTTCGCTGCAACATTAGGGCTATCCTCCAGTAGCTTGTCCTGCACCTTTATTTCAGAACTTTGCTCACCAATGATTACATTCTTTCCTTTAGTTTTTTCGGCTTGATCCGGCCGAATTAGCACTTTTGGGTTGTTTAGCTCAAGAGTATTCCTCGGAAAGGGATTATGATCGACTTGCATAGCATGAAAAGTCAAACAACCTTCATTAATGGCCGATTGCACTTGTTGATGAAATACATTTCAATCATTAGTTGCATGAGAATAAGAGTTATATTATTTACAATAAGCACATCTCTTTAACTCTTCTAGTGGAGGTATAGTATGAGTTATTTTAATCTTCCCAGCTTTCAACAACTCATCAAAAATTCTATCACACTTGGCTACATCAAAAGTAAACTTAACTTCTTCTTGTCGATTCTTAAGGACCGGCTTTAAAGAATCACAAGTGCTAGGTTTATCTTTATTTGACCATACAAATTCAGCAGTTAAAACATCATTGCCTTCATCGTCCAAATAATCAGATGCATAATAAACAGGACGATTAGACTTTTCATTGGTTTTTTGTGAACTCTTAAATTCCTTAACTCGGTTTTCATTAGCTAAAGCTTTTTGCAACAACCGACTAACATCAAGCAAACAATTGGTTTCTAGTATCTCTAAATCTTCTGATGTACTCAGAAACAGATTCATTAGATTTTTGCCTAACCGATACAAGATGTGACAATTTCAACTCAGTTTCACCAGTAAAGAAATAATCATGAAATTTATTTTCTATATCCGAAAAGTGTAAACCGAAAGTTGGGTGGCAAAGAAAAACCTTGTAAATGCAGCACCCGATAGAGATAAAGGAAACAATTTCATTTTGCAAATATCATTAGAAGCTGCACCACATTGTATAGTAAATTGGCCTATATGCTCTAATGTACTTCTACCATCATCCCACTAAATTTAGTAAACTCGGTATTTTAAATCCTTGTGGGTATGAGTTATACTCATAATTCTCGGGATACGGTCTTTGATACGACTCTTAGTTTTAGGCTCTGTACCAAAAGTTTGTCTAAATATTTGGAGCATCTCTTCTCTAAATCCCTCCATCCCTAAAGCGGTTCTAGGTCTAGCCGATCCAGGATGTGGTGCTCGATTTATAGTAGGTTGTGGTGTGCTATATGTTGATGCTTGGTTCGACAATGTATTAGGAACATGCTGCAACGAACTATTAGGAACATATGCACTTATGGGTGGCTCACCATATACAACCGTATGCGGCATCATGGCATTAGTAATGGCCATTGTACTCCCTCCACCACCAAGCACCAATAGTGGTACGGCTATGTATGTGGTGGATTGGAGGTACACCAATAGGGACTTTAGGTATATGCAAGTCTGAAAAATCATCTAGTGTGCTATCTTTAGAATTTTCGGTATTAGAAGTAGATTCATTAATATCATTACGGAAAATTGTTTACCAAATTTGGCTTCTATACGATCTAAATGAGAATTAATCGTAGATTCAAAGTTTTCACTCATGGCAACAAATTTGTTATTTAAGCTAGCACTAACAGCCCCATCAATCATATTAGCAATATCTGAATTATCTTCAGGAGGAACATCAGATTGTACCTTGAGCGCGGGAACATTGATGACGACATCCTTGTCCTTCTTGACGTTCCCTTGTCGATCCATGGAGACATGCGAGATGTATTACTTCATGGCTTCTTCTTCCAACTCTAGGATCTCCCTCCTTTTGTTCACGAATCTTCCTCCCGACTTCAGAAGTGCTTTTGCTCTTCAGATGTTCGCTCAACATTCGGCCTTGCAATTTTTGGCGCCAACCTCGTAAGGCGGTGTAGTTTACCGGCCATGGTAGTCGATTGATCTTCCTTCTTCCCCAGCGGAGACGCCAATTTGTTGGCACAAGTGTCCGACCAACAAGCACGCAGAGGGGCTCGTAGCACCTCCGTAGGCACCGTCAGACGTGTGGGTCACATCGGACGACCTTTGCCCACGGTCGACCGGTGAAGGTCACCGGTAAGACCTTTGCTGGGATGAACCGGCGAAAGACCTCTGAACGTCGCCCGGGCAGGATCCCGTCGGGGCGGTGCAAGTAGGGTTATTCTAGGGTCGGCAAGGCCACCTAGAGCGCCCTGAATTAACGTAGAGACGAAAGAGAAATAACAAGTAATAGATTGGAAATGTTTAAGGCAAAGGGAAAGGTAAAAATATAAAAGCAGATTGATTTGATCAATTGGATACCTCAATCGGTCGTGGCCTTTTATATTTATAGGGTGGGGAGGTCTTGTCCTTTAAGGAAATCCTTTTACAAACATAAATCTATCAGGACTCCTTGTTTCGGTTCGGACAGGGAAGCACCGGTCAGACCGGTGCACTCGGCGTGCAGATCTTATATAAGTCATATCTCCCTCATCCGGACTCCGATTTGGACATTCCACATATGAATCTTGATCTACTCAACGAGATCTATCCAATGGTGAAGTCCAAATTTTATTTTATAGTCTTTGGCCACACCGGTCTGACCGGTGGGACCCACAGGTCTAGCCGGTCGGACAAGACCTGCCAATTTTGGGTGCGAACAAATACATTGTTAAATTTATTTGGAGATCTGCTCTGGTCTGATCGAAGAAGATATTGCTACATTCTTTTGAAAATAATGGTATGCTCATTCTAGATAATTGTAATAATTTTAATATAAAATTTTAAAATGCTAGCGCAATTATATTCGAACTTGGCTGTTACATTACTCGTCATGCAAAATAGAAGTTGTATACAAGAAAGAACTTGGCTGTTACCACATGACGCTCTTTATACCGCTCAAAAAACTCCGTCCCTTGCAACATACTATTCCCGGGTGCCTGACATTCCAAGAGGAGTGAAAATTTTTCTTTTCCTCTCACATGCTGCAGTGCTTGGTTCGGCAGAGCTAGTGGCAAATATATCTAGTGGTATAGTAACCTTGTCTGAGGAGAAACAAAAGGCACTATATATATGCATGCATCACATCATACCAGCTACTAGACCATATCCAGCTGTCATGCAATAAAAAGACTGCTGTGCCGAGATCCTCCGCGTGTCTTCATTTCAGATAAATATTGATCGATTGACAGTTCATGTAGCAAGATATGCATAAGAGACTTTGTTTATTATTCTGGGTTCTGAATGTTTCTTCTACAGCAGCTAGTATGCAAAAGAAACATTTTGTGGATGGTGGGTTTCTACATGTGTTTTCCCATTTCCTGTAACCTTTTATTCCACGCTATACTATGGTTTTTACATGCCTTTTCTTCCACCATTTCTGCAACTGCATGTTGGATGTAGCATCTGCACTGTGACAATTATGCT
This sequence comes from Cenchrus purpureus, assembly GCA_022644695.1. Classification (NCBI taxonomy): domain Eukaryota; kingdom Viridiplantae; phylum Streptophyta; class Magnoliopsida; order Poales; family Poaceae; genus Cenchrus; species Cenchrus purpureus. Next base: position 131,103,229 of record CP053460.1, on the reverse strand, counting down.
ATTGCTCCTCAATAGTATTGGTCAATTGAATGGCAGAGGTACAAAAGTATGATAGTGTTTAAATATTATTAGGTGCATAAATGGAAACCTAAAAAATATATGCAGATATTAACGTTGATTGGAGGGCAATGATGATGGAGCCATATATGTAACTGCATTTGTGTCGCACTAACTCATCTATAATTAAAAAAGTCTGTACAACTTTTCCAAAAACTAGGTTGCAGTGTTATGATATTTGCATCGTGTAAGTTTCACGTTGTTCTACTCTCAATAACATTGATATATATGTTTCACAGTTAAAATAAAAACTTCGTGGACATTACACTGGTCTCTACTAGTAAAAAATGCTAGCAATGTTAGCATTGACACGGCACCAGGCGTCAAAATGGTTTGACAAGTGGGCTTTCGAAAGGACCCTCTCAGGTCGCAAGACTCTCAGCGTGTTCGTTTGGCTGGTGGCTGGTGCTGATTTATTCTGAGAGAAAAGTACCGCTAGCTGGTTGCTGGTGGCTGCTTTGTTCTGAGAGAAAAGTACTGTTGACTGGTGTCTTATAAGCCAAATGAACAGGGCGCTCCCTAGCCCACAGCTGGGTCCCGGAGCGTGTTGCTTGGCGCCAAACCCAAACTTCCAATTGTCGTGCGGCATGGAGTGCGGCTGCCAACACAACGGGACCGTACCAAAGTTTTGGAGACCCAAGTGCAAAATGCAAAATGAGGCAAATATTTTTTGGAAATATAATCGATAATGTTATTGCAAAAGGTACGAACATTATCAATCATAATTTCTAATTAATAACTCTAAAACACATGAAACAACAATGATCTTACTATTTCACGATTGATAAATAGAACAAAACAAAATTAATAATGAAGATTTTGATTAACCAATAAGGAGGGAAATTTTGGCTTACAATTGAACATGCAAATGTGATGACCCTGTGTAATAAGTTAATACTCCACGCAGCCATAAGGTAACTAGACACACTCTAATTGAGAAATAAGAAATTAGATGAGAGTGCAGAGGGTGCGACTTTAGAACACGAATCGAATCATGGGGAGACACTGATGAGATGATAAAACACGGATCTGACTCATCATTTCTATTGCTTTTCGCTCAAAAAGTGGGTGGAAAGTATTAGTTAATTATTAATCAGATGGTCTAATTTCAGATTTGGAGACCTTTCATGTTTGGGCACCTGGTGTGGGCACTCTACTTGCACCATGCCTTATACAGCCATACAGGCCTGCAACTCAGATCCGCACGCGGTCGTAAAAGCTCATGTCTGTCACGGGTGGACCTTAGCAGCCTCGAACGTAGAACGTGGCCATGTTCCGCGTTTCGGGTGGGGACGACAGAGAACTATGTCCCCAGAACATATAACGTCGATCTGATGCTGCCGGAACTTGGAGACAATTTGCAAAAGAGCCAAGCCAGGTTCCTACCTCAAGTCAATGCGTCAAGGGGCGAAGGTTTCGCCGGCATTGTCGCTAGCGTCTTTGGCTCATGGTGGACCTTTGTGATCTAGCATCGTGGTGACCATGATAGCACGAGGCTGCCTGCTGTCACTGGCGGCGGCCTGCAACCCAGCCGCCATCATTTTCTGTGGCTTTGCTGGTGGGGGTGCAGGGCCTTGTGGTGCTCCTCGCGGTAGCTTGACCTCGGCGCCGTGGGGTGCAGCATGGGCACGACAGATCCACCATTGACGAGCGTAAGTCTCGTGGAGAAAAACGGCGGAGGATGGGTGGGAATGAAAGGATAGGGCAGGGCTTTCTATTTGTCTCGGTGAGTAGCTGACAGACGGATGCATGTCATTGGCACATATAACTGATCAAAAATCAGCACGACTTGAAAAACAGAAAAAATAGCACAAGCCAAGTTTTACTTGCATCCGTTTCGGGGACATAGTTCCGGAGAGATTTTGAACGTGTTTCATCACCGATGGGAACACACGTAATAGGTATACGTTCCCGTTGGTTTTACAATTTGTCACTATTGCAAAAATGCTCATTTGTACCGGTTGATAACCCTCATTTGTACCAGGTATCCAACCGGTACAAACCATCTGGTACAAATGCCTCACATTTGTACCGGGTGGAGCCTCGGCCCAGTACAAATGTCCCTTGCCCTATCCGACGTGGCAGGGGGGCATTTGTACAAGGTGGAGGTACCACCCGGTACAAATACGTGTTTTATTTTGATGTTTCTTTTCTCTAACGTATTTGCTTAACGTACTAATACTAATCTTAATATGCTGTAATATAAAGTCGTGTGGCATATAAAATGTTATATTTGAGATAATATTCTACATACTTTCGTATATATTTATTTGTATAATATTACATCTAATATTATACAAATAAATATATACGAATGCTTGTAGAATATATCATCTCAAATCCAGAAATTGAAGAACTTTGGAAATAATATTATACATTAGCATATTATGCATACTGAAGTTTAGATTAATAATATACATTGGATCAAATGTCAGCAGAGTTTAATTTTTGCTTCTAGATGCTTGGTCTTTGGTTCCAACTTCCAGGTGCTTCTTTGTTGGTATGACTTGTCCCTTTCCTGGTCGTCACTCCCGTTACAAGAATAGAGGATAAGCACATAAAACTCTCCCCTAGATTAATAACCCCGTCTAGAAGAAATCCGCATAATTGTTCTTGAATAAATTGGATTTTTTCTGTCTCGAGGAATCCTTCCTTTACGTTGCCAATCTAACAAGGAATATGAACAAAAGTATAAGAACCGGATCGGAGAATATGAACAATAAGAACTACACATAGTCACATTTGTGTGTGCACGCACCGTAGCTTCTCTTCGAATTTGCTACCATCAAGTTGTAACATGGTGCATGTACTCGCACACATAATATCCGCATAGATTGGTGCCGGAAGGCTGCGTCATGACCTGCACATATGGGAAAACCAAGTCATGAAATAAATTTTTATTGTAATGTAAGAATTGAAGAATAAGCAAAGACACGTACTGGCCAATCATAGTGGAAATAAAGGTTTTTGTTGAACTTTCTGGGGCACTTTTCACAAAGACAAGTCCATGCAGTTTTAATCAACTCTACGATATCTTGGTATATACTTTTATCTGTAGTCTCGTACAAAGAGTCGAAGACAAAGACCTTGCTTCGTGCCATACAAAAACTAAAGAGAATCCAGTGGAAGCTGTCCATAGATGCAGAAGTATTAGTTTCTTAAAATATGCAATGTAATTTGAAAAAGATAAGGAGATGATATACACGTTGCTCACCCGGTTGTATGGCAGCTCTATGACAACCTTATCATGGTGTTTGTCTAGAAAGTTGATGATGTGATTAAGAGTTTCCCTCTCATTAAGTTTGAGAGTGTTCTGAGATATCATCAAAGGATCCATGTAGCCCACACTCATGATTCCTTTCCTCCTGCTCCGTTGCATCTCAAAACTATATAACACCAAAAATATAGAAGTTTAGATATGGGATAAAGTAGTTAGAGCATTGGTTTTAATTTATAGTAGAATAAACACTTACGAGTCCAGAACAAATGAGACATCAAGTGCATCCATATTGAATAGGAACCAGAATTCCTTCATGGGAATAGTGAAGACCTGTTGCCCACGAAAATAATGATGGTCCTCAATGCGAACATAGAGCAACTCCATCCTGTCAGCGGCTTGGAATATGTGCCAGTAGTGCAACTCATACATCCTCGTAGGAAGATACTGGAGCAATCGCGGCCACACGAGCTCATGCCCAGGCACATAGTTCGGTCTATTTGCCCCTTTGTGGGGTGCAATTTCTCCCTCCTCCTCGAGTGCCTTGATTTAGGTGACAAAGTCTCTCTGCGGTCGTGGTCACACATTCTCCCTCCTCGAGTGCCTTGATTAGAAAATAAGAGTAATCTGGCAGAAAGTACCTATTAGCGCTAAGTTGTTCTAATCACTTCTACACGGCGATCCTTTCAAAAGTCCTCTTAACCGGTGAAGGGCTACCCCACTCAACAATCGGTAGCATTGGAGTGGGGTTTCTGATGACAGCGGGGAGCGAAATGGTCCTCGAACAGGTATGTCAACAAAGATTTTTAATTGAATGTTGTTGTTTGGACCGACAATCGCACATTGTATAACAGGAGGGGTACCACCAATATTATTGAGAACATGTCGGAACCACTTCATATGATCGATATTCTGCATGTTATGAAATGAAAATTATTATTCTTGTAATAAAAATCCGGTTTATAGAGGGAAAGAATATTATTATGTTTGGAGCAGATCCTTGATGTCGTAACCGTTAAGCAAGTTAATGACGCCACGGGTGAAGTGTATCCCTGGAGGACGAGGCAACAGTGCGAGATCGTCAACAATGTGTAGTCACGACCGCCTCCATGGCAACGACCACGACCACCTCGACGGCCGCCACCACGACCAAAAAAGTGGCTTGCCATTGTTATACCTAAAATATGCACGGAATTTTATTTAATAATTTCTAGCCAAACAACCAGCTCCACTCCCACTTGCTACTTATTCGCACATATAATTAAAAACTATGTAGAAATTGTGTCAATTCTCTAATGATGAAAACTAATTTTCAAATAAGGAAACTAATTTTCTCATGATGAAATCAATTGACTAATTTCTATATAAATAAATAAATCAAAAAATCTATCATCACATACAACATCTCATACATCTATCATGACACTTTCTTTCTATTAGAACATAGACCAAGATGCATCTAAATAAAAAACACCATTCTTAGCTCATGGGAATGTAATTAAATACTCTAAGTACAAAGAATATTACTTAAAATGGCAAGTATATGAAGGTAGGATGAAGTAACTAACCTCTACACCCCGCAAATCGGGCAAAAGCTCCCTAAGGCGCCATTGGGAGAGCACGAGATGGAGAGAGGAAGAAGAAGAGTGGGGAGGGGCTCGGGAAGAAGAAGAAAAATAGTCGTTGCACATTTGTACCGGGACACCACGGGTCAAGATACAAATGTGCTCACATCTTGGCGGTGGCTACCGCTACAAAATGTCTTGGCTTCACATTTATGGAGCCACCACCCAGTAAAATGTGAGGCATTTGAACCGGCTGGGTGGGAGATGGTGCCGACGCGCCCATGTAAGGGTATTTGTACCGGCGGTGGCTCCACTGACATACAAATGTCATTATTTGTACCGGAGCCAAAAATACCGGTACAAATAAAAAGGGCGAGGGACAAATGCCCGATTCTCTAATGTGTTGTTCCACATACCGGTTCCTCATTCCTCATGTTCCGAAAACATGGCTGCTAAGACTGACTCCAGCAATGATTAGCATCCCCATCTGCATACCGAGTTTTGCGGCACGAGACCGAGAGCACTCGCAAAAAGGAAGGCTTCGAGCAGCTCCGCGCAAACCGGTCACGCATCTCCGAAGGTTGGCTCACGCGGGTGGTGAGAACCGAGCGGGGGTGGAAAATCCAATTGTGTTGGATTCTAAATGAGTACATCTACACAATGAACATATAATATGGTATATTTAGTACATTTTTTTACAGTTATGGAGAAAAGCATAGATCTAAAGTTACAACAAAAAATATGTACTAAAGCATTCCATATTGTATGTTCACTGTGTAGAACTACTAATTTGAAGTCCAACACAATTTGATTTTTTATTTTATGATTTTTCTGTGATTTACTATGATTTTTCAAAACTGCTTCAGGGGGTGATTTGTCCTGTTTTAGAAAGTTCAGAGGGTAAAAAATCCATTTTCATAGGTTGGGGGGTGATGTGTTCTAACCCTCATAGGTTGGGGGTGAAGTAGACTTTTTCCTAGCAATGGAAATGGAGTTGAGTCAGGTAGGGCTTATGTATAGTACTTTGCTGAATAACCAACGTAACAACCAGATATCTAGCAGAACATCATTTAAAAAGTTAATATTATATTGCAAAACCTACATCTAATATTTACATTTCAATGAAACTACTGCTCCCTCTAATTTCTGTAATCGTACGGGGGAGTTTGATCAGCTACCACAGAAAATTTTTGTCTGCTTCCAGAACCCTGCAGTTCTTCATTTTGCAACTCGATCAGATGCAGACATTTCTCAATCCCACTTGATGCACCTCTCCCAAGTGCTTGCTTCATCCACAAAATGATGAGACCGGCATGATTGGAAGATTGGAGCAGGACTGAAAGAAGGTGTCGACTCCTCATTGTGTTTTTTTATCAAGTTACGATGTTGTTTCAGCGAGCTCTGAACTATGATCAAAGACTTATCTAGTCAATCTCATATAGTCGGACCCCAGAACAATCATCTGTGTGATGCTGTCAGGGACAGTATCTGTGACATAGGAAACTCGATCAAGTCTGCTTCTGTATCCACTTCAAGTTTCTCCGAGGTATCATTCTGATTCCAGCATTACGCTAGCAGTGAGATGCGAGCAGATGGAAAGAGTGGTAACCAATCTGCTTGTGGCAGACCATTTCCTCGTGCTTACCATTCCCACTCCGACGGGAGGAAATTTTGCTCTTCCCCTCACTCGCTATGTACTTCACCATACCCTCACTTCTGTTCTCAACTTTGGCTGTCATACTTGCTGACAAACTAAAAGACCCAAGGTGAGGCAGAATATATATACTGCCTTTATTGGTACACATGACTGTGTTAAAGTAAATGGTGAGTGAGACACCACTGTAGGTAGCCCAAAACTATTAGTCAGGGCAATCCCAACACTAAACATAAGATCATTTGTATACCATTAATTGCATATATTTGCTATGGGAAATTTTTAAATAAAATTTTGAGGAATATGAAAGTAAAAACATCGAAGTAATTGCATGGCAATATTATTTGAAATTTGAAAGTAGAAACTCTAAGATGATTGCACAACAACATTTTTTGAAATTTGACATTTCAAATTCTTTTGCAAACAACATTATACATGAAAACATGTTCATTTTGTTGAGAGAGAACGCCATTTAAATGATTGTTCTTCCATGTATTTCAACTATGAAATTTTTTTAGTGTGGCACTCGTAAAGATTAATAATTTCAATGCATGGTTAAGCCATAGTGCTCGAATAACTTGTTCCGTGTATTCTATTTCATGAGTCAAAATGTTGTAGAAGACATATAAAGGTGATGTGCCTAAATCCCCGAACACCACCAAGGCTTCCGAAAGCTAACTGTGACAGCAAGTGTTAAGTATGTCTGCACATGCAATGAAGGAATATAAGAAGGCAAAATTATTAAGCATTCATTAGCAATTCAGGTACATAGATGCTCATAATATCACAACTGTACAGTGAACCGCACAGCATTTAAAGTAGATTGCCAAAATTTAGGTTGCCAAATGGCAAAGACCTTTGTACCTTTTCCTGTACATGTTCCTCAATCTCCTGGCCTTTGCATCAATGGGCTGATCGAGATTCCGGTCCAGCTAGATCCACTATGTAAGAACCCAAGATAGAGACGGGTTAAGTCTCAAAGGAGACGTAAAAACGTGTCTCAAGTTTGCGCTCTAATGACAAGTCATAGGAGACACGTTTCCCTACGTGTCTCCTTTGAGAGGAGTCAAAGGAGACGATTTTACTAACCCGTGTCTCCTATGTAAACCATTCGAGACGCATTTTACCAACCCGCTAAAGCGTCCCCTCATCAGAGGTGACTAAATGTGATACAAATACCAGTCCCAGGAGGCTGGCAACACATTTATTACAACAGGTGGTTCAGTCCCTTACATCACGGCAGCATAGTGGGCACGGGAGCGCCACTGCCATGAGAAACAACACCAAAGCTAAAGACCAAACTACAACAGAAGGCTTCTAAGGCCTCATCAGTACCACGCCATGGAAGCTCTCGTGGCGACCACGAGTCCACAGCACGGTTGGGTGTAGGGCAACGACCTACTCGACGTCTTCGGGAACGAAGTCAGGATCCTCCTCTGAAAAATAGTTAATTAAGCAAGGGTGAGTACATGCGTACTCAACAAGTTCAACCCCACCCACGGAGGGGTTAATAAGCAGATCATGCACAGGATATATCAAGGATCAGGATAAGGTTTATTTTACAAACACATTTACTCATGGGTTTGCTTCGAAAAGGTTTTCGCAAACAATTTTATAACTCAAGTAGCTTTGTTTTGTGAAAACCAAATGAGGACTACCAGACTCCCCGTCCGCAGTAGCCCAGGCACACAGCCACACACTTTTCCAGAAATCAACTCCCGCCATGAAAATCATCCCAAACCCAAACACTAGTTTTGTGACCCCACCGTGACTCGTCCAATACCGTGGACACGGCTATTCGAATAGGTTTTACACTCTGCAGAGGTTGTACATCTTTACCCACAAGTAGGGTACCGCCACACGAACACCTTAGTGCCGGTGCGGATCCTATCAAAGCCATTACCCACCTTAGCTAACCCTACGAGCCACCACGGGAGCAACCAAGGGGTTATCTCATAACCAGGGCGTACCTCACGGATCGTTACCCTACTCCTTGATCTCCTGCTCACCCGCACTCGATGGCAAGTAGATTAACTAGTGGGATTTATGCTAAGCCGCTGCCACATACAGCGGTCCGAGTGGTAGTACGATAATTGGGTCAGGTGAGATGTCACGCAACCCGGTCCTTAGCGACAAGATGGACATCTCCAACACGCTCAACCACAAAGGTACGAGCTCACCCATACTCCTGACACACGCGTCCATCCCGTCTACCCAGTTCTTTACTCACTTTCCAAAATATCCCATTCCCATTTTTAAAGCACTCACACATTTTTAAAGCAATCATTTAGGCCAAACCAAGTTCAATCATAACAATTAAGGGTGGCTATCCTACCGGGTTTTAACAGTAAAACAATATGCAATTTATAAAACAGGTCATAGGGTTGTATTTATAAAACTGGGATCAAAGCATGCATCAAAGGATGAGATTGAACTTGCCGTCTTCGAAGTCTTCGGGGAGTTCCGGCTCGGCGTTCGGGATCTCGGGCTCCTGCTCGCAGTAGTCGGCTCCAAACTCCGGCTCGGGGTACCTTCCTTCGTTTACTCCGTCGGCTATAGCGCACACACATGCAAGCATGCAATCAATATAAATACACACAATTTCTCCGGCTGAGCTCGAGGAAGGTAATAAAATAAAATAGGGAAATAAATATTATGTAGGGGGTTTTGGGTGAAGGATGGGTGGCGGTATATCCGGTACGGGTGTGAGGAAGGTTGGGCACGATTTGGATTAAAAACGCGCATGAAATGATGGGATTAAAGGAGGTGTCTAGGGTTAATTAAGGGCCTGTTAGTAATTTAGTTTAAAAGGGAAGGACCTAAATATAATATTTAGCTAGGGTGAGGGTCTAACTATAATAGCTTGGGGGCCTATTAAAAGGGCAGGGTCGTTTTGGTGGAATATCTTAAGGTTTAGGGTTTAATTTAGAAAAGAGAGAGAGAGGGAAAAATAGAGGAGGGGGCTCGGTGGGGGGAAAAGGAGAAAAGATAGGGGGGTTTTGGCCAAATGGCCATCTCCTTCCTCCCTCGAATCGAATGCAGGCAGGGAGGGGCGGCTCGGTATGGCCGGCCGGCGGCGATTCCCGGCGAGCCGGGCCACCGCGGCGGTCGGGCAGTAGGGCAAAACGAAGAGAGCTTCACGGGTATTCGATTCCCCTACCTACCTTGGGCTGGGATGGTGTGTGGAGGCGGGTCCTCGGGCGGCGGCGGACTGGAGGTGGTGGTGCTCGGTGTGGCGGCGCTCCGGTGCGCAATCAAGAGGAGGAGGCGGCCGTGGTGATGCGTGGCAGGAGGCGGAGCGGCCGCTTTTATAGGTGGAGGAAGGCGGTTCGCCGAATTTTTCGAGCTCGAAGCTTCAATGGCGGTGGAGGGAAAATATCTGCTGACTCCCTTCCGCGAGGCCGCGCCGGATTCGCGGTGGGCTGCGGTCTTGTGGTGATGGGATTTGTCGTGCAGGGGGCGAGCTGGCCTTGGCAGTGGTGATGGCGGGGGTGGAGGTGACCGGTCGGGCAGGGAGTTAATGGCCGCCGGGCGCCGGGGGGCGTCATGCTCGGCGCGGGCCACCGCAGCGGCGCGGGCCGCCCCCGACGTGCGCGCCGACGAGCCGGCAGCGCGGGGCCGAGGAGGGGGCACCGGTCTGGGCGACCGCGCGAGGGAGGGGTCGCGTCGCACGGCCTGGCCGCGGAGGAAGAAGGAGGAGGGGAAAAGAAAAGAAAGGAAGAAAAGAAAAGAAGAAAAGAAAAGGAGAAAAAGGAAGAAAAGAAAAGAAAAAGAGAAATAGAAAAGAAATAGAAAAAATGGTAAAAGAATTTGAAATCGGGAAGTTAGAGGAAGGGTTTTCCGGTTTTGAGGCGTCGGCGTGATTTTCGGACGGCCGGTGATGGCGAGGACCGGCCGGCGGGACGGCGCGTGGGATTCCTGCGTGGTGGCCGACCATGGCCTGGGCGGCATGCGTGGGTGATGGCCAGTGCGGGCGTGCGTGGGATTCGGCACGCACGCCCGAGGGTGAGAGAGGGGAAGGCGACCGGGTTCAAGGGGAATAAATGAGCTCACTGGCAAGTTTGGAAATCGCGTGATTTATTAGGTGATTTATTAGGAGCTAAAAAGCGCGTTACAAACCTACCCACTTAAAATGAATCTCGCCCTCGAGATTCGCTAGTTTCAAACAGTGGGGAAACTCTTTCTTCAACGCGTCCTCTCGTTCCCACGTGGCTTCTTATTCCGTGTACGCTCCATTGAACTCTGCACACCCGTACTTCTGATGTTCTTGTTCTTTTGACCACCGTGTCCAAAATCTTGACGGGCACTTCCTGGTACCTAAGGTCTGGCTGTAGATCGATGGTCTCTACCGGTACTCGCTTTTCTTCGAGGACCTTCAAACATCTGCGTAGCTGGGAGACATGAAACACGGGGTGTATGTCTGACATCTCTTCCGTAGCTCCAAGGTATGCTCTTGCTCCGACCCTCTTTAGTACTTTATACGGTCCAATGTACCGAGGGGCCAATTTTCCGTGCACCTGAAATCTCCGAGTCCCTCGGATAGGTGAAACCTTGAGGTAAGCGAAATCTCCAGGATTGAAGCTCGCCTCACGCCTCTTCTTGTCTGCGTAGCTCTTTTGTCGGGATTGGGCGGCTTTCAACTTTTCTCGGATGTCGGCTACTCGCTCTTCGGCTTCCTTTATAAGTGCGGGCCCAACCAGGGCACGCTCTCCTACTTCTGACCACATCAAGGGTGTCCTACATTTCCTCCCGTATAATGCTTCGAACGGTGACATTCCTAGGCTGGCTTGGTAGCCGTTGTTGTAGGAGAATTCTGCATATGGTAGACTCTGTTCCCAGTCTTTGCCATAGGTGAGGACGCATGCTCTCAACATGTCTTCTAGAATTTGGTTTACCCTCTCGGTCTGTCCATCTGTCTGCGGGTGATAACCATGGCTTTATGCAAGCTTTTCCAAAATCTAGAGGTGAACGGGTCCCTCTATCCGAGACTATCCTCGCTAGGCACTCCATGCAACTTCACTATATTCTCTATGTAGAGTTTTGCCAACTTCTCTCCACCATAAGTGGTCCGTACGGGTAGAAAGTGAGCGACTTTAGTGAGTCAGTCCACTATCACCCATATGGAATCATGTCCTTTCTGAGTCTTGGGCAAGCCTACTACAAAGTCCATGCCTATCTCTTCCCATTTCCATACCATGGGATGGGTAAGGGTTTACTGTGATCTGCGGGCTTGATGTTACCGCCTTAATTCTCGACAAGTATCACAAAGGCGGCATTTAATGCAATGTCTGCTTTCATTCCATTCCACCAATATTTCTGCTTTAAATCCATATACATCTTAGTGGATCCCGGGTGGATGGAATACGCTGAGTTGTGTGCCTCATCCATGATGGTTTGCCGGAAATTTCCGTCTTTGGGCACGCATATCCTGTTCTTATACCATAGTGTACCGTGAGTGATTGTCCACCCTAAAGTCAGGGCTTTATTCTCCCCTGTGCTTGCGGATCTTCATTAACTCCTTATCGGATGCTTGGGCCTTTCTGATCTTGTCTTCCAGGGTGGGCTGGATACTTAGTTGGCGGATGTGACCACGGGGAACAATGTGCATGTTGAGTCGTGCCATTTCCTCTTGCAACTGGGCACTCTTAGGTACTACTTTTCCATAGGACTTTCTGCTTAAGGCATCTGCCACTACATTGGCTTTTCCCGGGTGGTAATGGATTTCTAGGTTATAGTCCTTGACTAATTCCAACCACCTTCTTTGCCTTAGGTTCAAGTCAGGCTGGGTGAAAATGTACTTCAAGCTCTTGTGGTCCGTGTAGATCTCGCACTTATTTCCAATCAGGTAATGTCTCCAAATCTTAAGGGCATGCACTACGGCTGCAAACTCCAAATCATGGGTGGGATAATTCTGCTCGTGGGGTTTGAGCTGGCGGGAAGCATACGCCACTACCTTCCCATCTTGCATAAGAACACATCCCAACCCTTGTCGGGAGGCGTCGCAATACACGACAAAGTCCCGTTGGATATCTGGCAAGGTCAGTACTGGGGCTGTGGTCAATCTTCTTTTCAACTCCTGGAAACTTTTCTCGCACGACTCGGTCCAGTTGAACTTCTTCTCCTTCTTGAGCAACTCTGTCATGGGTCGGGCAATCTTGGAAAATCCTTCAATAAACCTCCGGTAGTATCCTGCTAAACCAAGAAAGCTTCTGATTTCACTCACATTGGTTGGCTGTTGCCAGTTGGAAACTGTTTCGACTTTCGAGTCTCACTACTCCTCCTTCTGTCGAGAATATGTCCAAGGAAGGATATTTTCTCCAACCAGAATTCACACTTGCTGAACTTAGCGTACAGCTTGTGCGCCCTCAGTTTCTCCAGTACCACTCGAAGGTGTTGCTCATGTTCCTCCACACTTTTGGAGTAAACAAGTATGTCAATGAAAACTACGACAAACTTATCTAGTTCCTCCATAAACACCTTATTCATGAGGTTCATAAAGTATGCCGGTGCGTTAGTGAGTCCAAAGGACATCACGGTGAACTCGTATTGTCCATAACGGGTGACAAGGCGGTCTTATGTCACTCTCCTAATCTTGAGTTGATGGTATCCCGACCTTAAGTCGACCTTCGAGAAATATTTGGCTCCCTTGAGTTGGTCAAATAAATCATCTATTCCGGGAGAGGATACTTGTTCTTGATAGTGACTTCGTTTAGTGAGCGATAGTCCACACATCCTCGTGCTTTTATCCTTCTTTTCGACGAAGAGCACCGGGCTCCCCATGGTGACGAGCTTGGTCCGATGAACCCATTTCTCGAAGTTCTCTCTTTAACTCGCCAATTCGGGGCTGCCATCCTATAGGGTCTCTTGGCTATGGGAGAGGTTCCGGGATGAGGTCGATAACAAACTCTATATCCCTATCTGGTGGCATTCGGGAGTTCTTGAAATACATCCGGGTACTCCCGTACTCGGGATTTCTTCTAGGGACTTGGCCTCCATGCTAAAAACCATTATGTCTGGTCTGCTTCCTCGGGTACAGCAGGTTACTTGCACTCCGTCTGGGTTGGTTAGGTGTACTACCTTATCGGCACAACTTATAAGACCGTGGTGAAGGCTTAACCACCCATCCCAAGAATCACATCTATTCCTTGGACTTTAGTACTACTAGGTCCGCTAGGAACTCTACCCCACTTAAATGATCCTTGCGGAGCATCCCGTTGACACTTGATGTCACCTCCGGGCGTTCGAGTTAATAGGGGTGCTTTTAGTAGTACTGTAGGTATGTTATGTTTTTCCACAAAACTTGAGGATATGAACGAATGTGATGCTCCTGAATCAAATAATATGGTTGCCAAGACTGAGCTGACCAGGAACTCACCGAGCACTACGCCTTGTGCTTCTTGAGCCTCCTGTGCATTGATGTGGTTGACGCGGGCTCGTCCATAGACCTGGGCTGCCTCATCCTTGTTGTTGTTGCCAAAATTGTTGTTGCCGAACCGGCACGCGTTGGCTCAGACATCTGACGGTCTTGGCCCATTCACTGAGTTGGAGAAGGCTGAGGCGGTTGGCTTTTTGACATACGGGCAGTTGGCAATGAAGTGTCCGGTCTCACGGCAGTTGAAACACACTCGGGTGTTGTTGTTGTTGTTGGCAGTGACTTGGCTGGTATTGTTTTGTGGAGGCTTCATGGTGTTACGGTTGTTGTACTGCTTAAACCGGGTTCGGGGCCTTGAGAGCCCGTGGCTTTGTGGGGTTCATCTTGCATGGGGCTTGGAACGGACATGGGGTGGCCGCTTCTACCTCAGGGAGCGTTCTGTTGTTCTCCATGAATTTGCGCTTGTTTTCTTTCTTCTCTTCTGCCTTGGCTCTCTCTGTGAGGATGGCCATGTTCATAAGGGTATTGAAATCCGGATAGATCTGAGGGGTAAGCAAAGTCCTCAGTTCTGGAGTCAAGCCCTTCTTGAACATGTCCTGCTTCTTTGAGTCCTTGTCCACTTCTTCGGGGCATAGCGGGCTAACTCTATGAACTGGTAGGTGTATTCCTCCACGGACTTGTTGCCTTGGCGAAGTTCACGGAACTCGTCCGCCTTGCGCTTCAGTGTGGCCTCTGGGATGTGGTAGCGATGAAACTCTTCCACAAACTCATCCCAAGTGATGGTGGAGGGATCTTTGGTCGCTGCACAGTAGTTTTCCCACCAAGCCAAGGCTGTTCCAGTGAGCTGGTGTGTGGCCAAAAGAACTTTGTCTCGATCCTCACAGTTGAATGGCTCTAGTTCCCTTAGGATGGCCCTCAGCCAGTCATCTGCATCCAAGGGATTCACGGACCCGCCAAAGGTGGGTGGCTTTGTCCGGAGAAATTCTATCAGCTTTTCATTCATGCCCAGAACACGGGCTTTGGGCGGGTGATGGCATTGGCTATGGCTTCCAAAGAATGTGTCTGGTTGGCCAACACTTGCGCCAGGTCTACGGCAGGTGGTGGCGGTGGAACCATGTTTTCTCCTCCATTTTCGTCCTGATTCACTTTTTGGTCGTTAGGGCGCTCCTTCGCTCAAGATGCGATCCTTCCGCATTTGGGTCCATACGACCGAGCCTTGAAGCTCTGGCGGGACGCCTTGAAACCATCTGTGGGGAGCGGGTTTCTATGAGATTTTAGGTGATGTTTAAGTTGATTAAGGCGGGCTTTTGAAAAGCGAGGATCGACTCTGCCGTCAAGCACACAACAAGCACACATGACACACAAGCACAAACAACTTCATTTCAACCATGAGAGGAGGATACATCCCAAACTACTCGGCGATACCTGCGGCGCCCTGTACTACGACAAAAGCTAAAGGTGCGATTCTAAGCTTGGACCATCACGGCTTCATTCCTTGGCAAGGGCCTGCGGCATGCTACTCATGAGGCGAGCCATCTCCGGGCGGTGTGCTTCCAGCGGAATGAGCGACTCATCCTTTCATCATCACCACAGGGGTTCCCGTTCTCTTGGGGCTGGGCGGAAGTTCCTTCTTGA